>PVKB01000951.1:0-523898 GCA_004027205.1 Ctenodactylus gundi | reverse complement strand
CAACTGTAAGCCTGAGGAGGAGAAATGCTGGAGTTCAAAGTCGGCCTGGACTGGATAATGAGTTCAGAACCAGCCTGGACAGAGCAAGACCTTTTAGGAAGGAAGGAAGGAAGGAAGGAAGGAAGGAAGGAAGGAAGGAAGGAAGGAGGGAGGGAGGGAGACAGAAAGAGAGGAGAGAGAGAAAGGGAGGAAGAAAGGAAGGAAGAATAAAAGAAAGAAAGAAAAGGAAAGAAGGAAGGAAGGAGGGAGGGAGAGAGAGAAAGGGAGGAGAGAGAGAAAGGGAGGAAGAAAGGAAGGAAGAATAAAAGAAAGAAAGAGAGAAAGAGAAAGGAAGGAAGGGAGGGAGGGAGGGAGGGAGGGAGGATCAAGCAGGCTATGATGTCATTTTTGACTCATCAGACTGAGGAACGACTCCGATAATGCACTTGTAGAAATCAGTAGTTTTTGTCATAGTCACCGTTTCTCTTAGCCACTGTGCTTTTGTGTAACTACTTAACTAAGACCTTTCTACCCCAAGACTGTAAAATTCCATAAAATTAGCAGCTCTGCTTATTTGGTCACCACTATATCTAGAACTTACATACTAGATATAAAATGGTACCTAAATATTTGTCAAATGAAGAAACTCAGTAATGATGATTAGAGAGAAACGGTTCAATTTTTATTGTTTTTCTCAGACGAGGTAAGCAGATCTGAGTGCACGTTTCCTACTCCTGCATAAGATATAGGGCTAGGGAGGAGTTGAAATATCAGCAATGGGTATTAAAACGAGGCCAGCAGCAGCAGCTGAAGACATACGGATTGATTAGTTCGCCCGAGTGGGTGAGTCCAGAGACGGAAGAGCTGCAGAGGTGGCGATGCCTACGCGTAAGTCGCATGGAGACACCCTGTTTCGGTCCGAGAGGAAGAATGCTTCCGCCAGGGTAAATCTGGAGTGGTTTGCCAGACACGCACACTTTGAGAATATATAAACTATAACAGGAAGAAATAATCCTCTTTCAAAACGATTTAAAACATTCAGAATTCTGGAAGTGGAAATAAAATGTCCAATTAATCAAGAGAAATCCAGTCCTTTAAAAAAAAATCCCTGTCAAAATTCTTCTTTGTTCTTGCAAATTGTGGCCAACTACCTCACCCTATGCACCGAGAAACACTGGCTACGGCACAAAGCTTTTTCTTTTCATTTTTTCTTTTCTTTTTTCTCTTGTTTCTCACTGTCCTCTGATAGCAACAGATAGAACGTCTCACTTCTAGACTTATGTAAGTCACATGAAATGCCCAAATCTCATTTGCTGAGCTAATTTTTATATCATCCCAACCAATTACTTTTAATGTTATTGATATTGAACTTGTTGCCTGGTCTTTGAGTTTTGTTTTGTTCTGTTTTTTAGTTGTTAAAAAGGAGACACAAAGAAAAATGATTGAATAACTCAAAATATGATTTTTTGTTATCAAAAATGTCTCTTATTTAAACAAGACAAATAGGTCTTTATTGTTTTCTGAGAAGTAAGGGTAGACCCAAGGACATTATTATGACAAAATTTCAGTGGGTTTTTTCCTCTGTGTGATATTTTTCTGCTTATCATTCTAGGATACTATGTACAGTTTATTCAGAAAGTGAGTAGGTACGGATTTTGAATGTTGATGTATTAAATGTTGTAAATAACATACAACATTTGAACACTGAAATTCTAAAAGTATTTCAGAGAAAAATTTTGTTATTGTTCTTGCTGTTGTTGAACCTTGGGCTTTCACATTGAGTTAGCTACATCCCCAAACAAGTTCTCAGTAAGTCATTAAAGTTGGCCAGGCTGGGCTCAAAAGTGTGATCCTCCTGCCCCAGCCTCCTAGAGTGCTGGGATTATGAGCATATGCTTATTACTTTAGCAACAAAATGACCTCACACCAGCCATTAATAAAAATGCTACATATAACTTTTTAATGTTGTGCTTCAAATAGTGGTGTGTGGTCCAAAGGAAAAAACCAAACTGCCAAAACTGTGATTGATTCAGGGCTATTAATGCACACCAAGCTTTTGGTGAGCATTTCGGGTGTTCAGTGCTTTACTTGCTAGAGGAACCAGGCTCGTCACCTAATAGAAATGCGGCAGGTGGCTGACTGAAAACAGTTGGCTGTGTTTGTTTCTTTCAGTTGTGCTTATGAGACGTAACAACCTGAGATGGCTATAATTTAAACCTTGTTTTCCAAGATTAACATCATCTTTTTTTAGAATCCACTTTTATATTTCCCTCCTTCTAATTCTAAAACTCAAATGAAACCAATTCACCTGTCAGGGTTTTGTTTGCAGCAACATTCAGCGAAAAGCAGTTGTCTTCCTTCCAGAGCATTCTGAACGTTTTTCAGGATAAGAAAGAATGGGCAGTAGCCAAGGAAAAAAATTATTCAACTCGTGCCAAGAGGCTGAGGAGAAGTAAGCGGAGCCACGCGATCCATAAATAAAGAAGAAAATGGGGAAGAAGACTCAGCAAAAATCACTAAACACGTCCTCATCCCTCTGATGCAGCATGATCAAAATATGACGGGCAACCCAATGGGCAAGCAGGGCATGCTGGGGCATGCCGACATTTACCCAGATCAAGTGGGCCACTGCAGCATCAGGCAAAGTACAATCAAGTCACAATTTCGGGCTTTCCAAGCATTGCTCTGCACACACACCAACCTCACAACCACCCGCCTTTGACAACAATGGGCCAGGTCAACCTGTGTTACATTTGTGTTATTCTGTTTTTCTTTCTTTCTTAAAATGTGTGGCTCTCCTATAAAGATTTATTTCCTATACGTGGTGTTTTACCTTTTACCCCTAGTTACAATGATGTTCATCAGGTCAAGTATGGTCAGCTCATCAAAACACCCCAGTAGATATTGTTGTTCGATAGGTGAGTCTATCTGAAGAGGAAAAGCACGTCACCGTTGTTAGGGACGTGTCCCCAGGCAGTGCTCATCACCGCTGTTCCCTGAAGAGCAAAGATTCCTGAGCAATGACTGAGGAGACCCTACCAGAATTGAGGCGAGAGTCAGCGCTCGGGAAAGGGAGGCGCGGCCCTGTCTTGTTATTTAGCCAGTTTCTGCTGTCTGCCCTTCTGAACAGTCTAGATTGCTCCCTCGCTCTTCAGTGAAGCATCGCTTTGGTTGTTCCTACATCTAGAAGTTCTTCCTCAATGCAAAATAATGTCATTGTTCGCCACGGTGCTGGGGAAGCACAACCTCTGCAAACTGTTTAGTTCTCAAAGAAATTCATGCTCTTCTGTTCTGGCCACTTTTGTTTTCCTCTTTGTGTCCTGTGTCCTTTTCTAGTTTCTAAGCACCTGGAGCTTTACCTGCCCGGCAGCAAGCCTTTATGTCTTTCAGGTGACCTATGAGTGATCAGAGGAATGGGTGGCCCCTGAGTGGAGCAGAGGCTGGGTGACAGTAACGCGCATATTTTGTACACACACACAAGAGCAGCAGCAGCATGACATCACAGGCTAGTCACTTTGTATGTTATCTCGCTTAACACTGACAACAGTCCTACAGGGTACATACCATTCTAGTTTCCATTTAATTGATAAGGAAATTTTCGGGAAGTTACATATCACATAATTTGCCTGCAGTCACTGGGTTAGGGATGGCATTGCCCCATAGATTTTGTTGTCTTCTAATTTAGAACAGTGTCTCACCCTACAGATATAATCAGAACAGTGTGATGGTCCATGCTCGTTAAAAATCTTGAAGCCAGGAGTAGAGATGTGCACCTGTAATCCCAGATTCCTGGGAGGCTGAGGCAGCAGGATGAGCCCAACTGGGCAATCCAGTGACTTAGAAAGATCCTCTCTAAATTTTTTATTTAAAAAATCCAAAAAAAGACTCAGTGCAAAGTCCCTAGGTTCAAACCCTAGTACTTAAAGAGAAACAAAACAAAACAAAACAAAAATCTTGATAAACCGTAACCTGTATTTCCTAACCTTCCTCTGAAATTTTCCCTTTTCTCCATGAATATTGAGTAATCCCAACACACAGGAATTACGGGGATGCCAGGCCTAAGCCAGGAATTGTAGCTGTGAAAAACAATAACAAGATCCATTTCTCCAGTTCTTACAAGTGTGAAAACAGAAATGTTTTGCAGCAAATGTGTCCTGTGGGTCACTCCACTCACGGGCACGTGGACTTGCTCTTCCTGTTGCCTGAGTCATCCAGAGCTGGAACATGTGAGTGGATGTGTGTCAACCTCCCATGAAGGAAAAACATCAACACAAACAATGCTGAATATTGAGACCTGTAAGGTTCACAGTCTGTCCCCACAGATCATGTCAGTGAGACATAGACAACACTAATAGTGCGACTACCCACTTGCTGAAAGAAGCAGGGTTATTTATCCAACATAGTTATTGTCAGAACCCTTATTGGAGTCCAGGTTTTTGTTTAATTTTTGTGACCTCTTCCCCACATGCTGGGAGAGAAGGAATCAAATGGAGTGAAATGATTCATACAGTAGGGCCCGGACACGGGTAAGCACACACGAGAGACCAGGAGTCCTTGACAGTGAGGGGAGAAGCCCACTGGGTGAGGGAAGGGCTCCTAAGAGGGTCCAGGGAAGAAACCAGAGGGAGCAGGTAAGGGGGCACCTGCGGCTTGGGAGTTGGCAGGAGAGACTGTTCTCCAGTGTTCCCGTTCACAAAGCAAATGTGTTTGAAATGCTGAGGACTCCACATATATTCTGTTAATAATTTACCAGCTGAAACCATTAAAGATGTTGACAAAAGCTTTTCCATTTTCTATGGGTGTCTATGGGTGATTTGAAACCACTCACTCCCTCCATAAGCTCCTGGGTTATTTCTGAGTGTCTCAGCTAATCGGCAGCAGGCAAGGCAGCCACAACTGGCGATAATGGGCGTTTGGGTCTGAACACGGAGCAACCTGCTTCCACACTCCCGTGTTCTGAGAGCAATTCACAAAAGACTGCTGGCCTAGGCAGGCAAGGTATATTTGCCAATAGATGAGCCTTATATTGTAACTGGATATCCCTGGATGAGAAGCTTGATATTAAAAAGTAAATATGTATTCTCAAAAGAAGCCCATCCAGTGTCACTAGAGTTGAGCACACAAGGAAGCTAGAAGATGGAACATTCTGATAATCAAATACTTATATTCTTTCACAGCCTTCTAAGTACACAAAGGCTAAAGTTCCCAAAGGGAAAGAGACAAACTAACCCGACTAGGCAGGACGAATGGATTTCTTCAAGCCAATATTCCCAAAGAAAAGCCAGGCCATGCAAATCTTGCTACTTATTTATTTATTAGTTTGTTTGTTTGTTTGTTTGTTTGTTATTGCAGTAAAGGAAATTGAGCCCAGGGTCTTCACACTGAGCTCTGCCTTCAGCCCTCTTTTGACCTTGAGATGGGATCTTGCTAAGTTGACCAGGCTGGGCTTAACGCAGGGATCCCCTTGCCTCAGTCTCCCAGAGTGCTGAGACTCTTAGCCTGCATTACTGGGCCTGCCTAATACTTGCTATTTTAAAGTTTAAAATTCTTTGGACCCCAGCCCCTTTGAATAAGTATATAATTAAGATGTGCTGAGCTAAAGTTAATAGAAAATGCAACTAAAAGTGGCTCAGGTAACTAGAGAATTCACTAGAAGTTCCGGTAGGACTAAACCGACAGCTCTGTGACACCTCCTGGACGGGCTGTCCTGTGTAAACTAGCTTCTTCCATGGTCCAAAGGTGGTTGCTGAAGCGTCCATGTCACCCGGAGATGATGACATTCAGAAGGAAGGAAACATCTACTAGTTGTTTCCTATTTTTAGAGAATGAAAAGCTTTCCAAAAAGCTTGGTGAGGCCATGTCACTTGCCATTGCTTAGCAAGGTGACTAGGTAGAAACTCCATAACTGACTTCCTGGGGCAAGATCCACACCCTGGGGCTGCAGAGGGGAGCAGCCTGCCTTCAAGCAAGTGGACACTCAGAGGAGAGTAAACAAAGTAGAGGAAAGGGGGAGAGGTCAATTCTACAGGCAACAGGGATTATCAGTCACATCAAGGAACCTACAGTCTTCTTTATGGCTCCAACTCGTCACGTCACTGGGCAAAAGCTAGACTATGGGTCCTTCTATCCTCCCTTCTGCTGCTGAAGTTCTTCAAGTCAAAGATGACTTCACCCTGCACTTAATGGGAGAATCAACAGAAGTTAACGAAATAGTAGGATTTTCCTGAAAAACAGAAATGGTTGGAAGAAATTATAATACAATATACAAAATAAATGACCTACCTCTTACAGTTAGGTGTATCATTCATTGACCTCCACATTCTGTAGGATATGTAGTAAAGGTGTCTCATCAAGAAAGGTAAGATGAGGCAGGAAAAAATATCACAAGGAGTTGACAGGCACATTGCATCTCTCTGGCCTGCACCAGGAGTTCAGCAAGTGGAAATCTAATGCTGTCCTCATCGCTTAGTCTTGAGATGAGAGAAGTCGAGCCTGCCACAGAAGCCTCCAAACAGGACTGGGCCATCAGCATAGGGTGCCCCAGGGTCCATTCAGGGAAGAAAATACTGCAACTTCTATTTATATTTCATATCATCTTCTTTTAACGTATACACATAGGGTTTCATAATGTACATAACACATTAACATAGGTGTGCAAGCTTAGAAAGAAAAGATGGAGGCTGATAAACTTTTCATTTATAGGATGCACAGTTTAGAACGCTCCAAGCATAGGTGAGGCCTTGGTACAATCCCCAGCAACCACAAACAACAAAATCAACAGCAACAAACTTTCAAGAGGACTGACACAGATCATACTAATGTTTCGGCGGCTGTAAGCATGCCACAGAATGGAAGAAGAATATACGCAGAAACTGACTCAACTGGATTGGTGACAAGCCCACACTGATAGAAGCCCTTGGTGCAGGATTTGTGTTTACACTACTCCGTGTGCTGCAAAACAGATTCCCAGCTTGTCTTTCATTTGATGATCCTTTCAAAGGCTTGTACTTTTGTTTACCTGAACATGATTTCTATCATTGCTTTCCTCCCCCACCCCACCCCATGCCCTTCAAAGCATCTCCTATTTTTAGAAGTGTTAGGCTTGTTCTATCTGGAGCAACATAAATGTAGCTTACTAGGGCAATCAGGAAGTCAGAATAGCTTTGTGGGTTCCCACAGTTTTTGCTCATGCAAGTCACAATCGTGGGTCTAGTAAATGCAAGACATGAAGGTAGAAGATGTTCTAATATGCTTGTAGTCCAATATTTGGAGAATTCCCCAGTTAAAGTGCCACTGAGAAGAAAGTAGAGCAACAGAGTATCAGCGGCCCATGCAGGAAGAAGACAAAAGCAGCCCAGTGAGGGGTAGTGTCAAGAAACCCCTCCAGAAGAACTGGCTCTCAAGGGGTCACTGAGTCTTGAAGGAGAGATCAGATGTCATTCTTTGGCAGAAGTAAAAGATAGTGGTAAGACACTGAACTTTGCACCTGAGGTAGGCCATGTCGGTGGGAATGAAAAGGTCTCAAGGTCTCTTTTTCCCTTCACAGCCCCTTATCTTGGCCTCCCTCTGGTTCACAGGAAGCTGAAGATACAGTCTGGTGTGGGTGCCTATATTCATTGGAATGCAGCTTTTCCTTGTCACACTGAGCTGCCCATTCCGGACACCTAGGGACATGGGAATGTGCAACTCCCACAGCTGCCCAGGGCAAATGCTGGTTCCAGGGACCTTCACAAAAGGAGAAACCAGGAGGCAAGGGCTTTGATGGGGGAGTCGGAGGGGGGCGTGAAGGCACAGAATTTCATCCTGCTGAAGCCCATGTATATTTCACTTAGATTAAAAAGGGTTTATTCACTGGGACTAATCATAAAATCTGCTATAAGCAAATTGTAACCTAACCTTAATGAGTCCACACTTGAATTATATGCTGAAAGAAAAACTAGCGTTGCTCAGAAAAAGTTGTTTTCCTTCAGCTCTCTTCTCCCACACGTCTATCTTTCCAGGGCTTAGCCTCGGCGCTAATTCAGTATGTTCTAGGCCGTGTAGAAAAGTATCTGTGCAGAGTGACTCAGCGGAAGGGTTCTTGAAGCTACTTTTTTTTTTTTTTTTTGCTACTTTCAGAAGAAACCTGGCATGATTGCTTAATTGTTTCAGAAATGTGGAAGAAAAAGAGACGAGGACTTAGTTGTTAGAGGGCAAGATTAGAGGCTTGTCAGAAACAAGGAAAAAATTGTAAGAAAAACAAGGAGTTTACCATCAAATTGGAAATCCTTCAAAGCTCTATGGTGTTTAGTCCTTGTCAGTTAAAACGGTGTAAGCGGAGGAATGGAGTGGGTGAAAAGTTAATCTACATCCAGAATTCTTTAGTCAGATGGCTAAAACCAAAGCAAAACAAAACAGAGAAGAAAAAAAATGGCTTCAGCATCCAACGTTTGCGTGTTCAAGTGAAGCAAAGGAACTGGAATTTGAACTTACGTTGCAGAGACCAATAGAGTATCCAAAACTACCTGCACTCTGAAGGCGCCGCCAGGACTCACTCTGGAGCCTTCCTTGGCTGCAGAAGTATGCATTATATCTTCTCCGAATTGAGAATTATTTAAGTGAATATATAAAGTTATTTTTTAATGATCATGCATTTGTACAGTGCAAATCTGCTTTGATTTACAAAGATTTTGCCCATATGGTAGGACCTACGTGATCTACAAAAGTTTACACTCACACCTTTGAGTGCAGAGTCCTTCCTACCCACCCATGTTTCCCATGTCACTTGTACCAGTATGCTTTTAAACCAACCTTACAAAGGCAATGACACATGCAAGGGAAAGTGTGCCGAAGGATGACCTTTGCAGTCTCCTTGGTTACTGTGAACAGTCATGCAAGTTAGAGCTCAAACTCATGGCTTGAATACAGATACTTCTCAGTCCCTCTCCTGTCTCAAATATCCTTCCTTCAAAGTATTTTTTCACTTGTAGCTGAAATTCTCCGACTTTTTCACCTGGTTGCTTAATTGCTTCTATATACTTTTAAATGTAATGTAAATGGATATTGGTGGCATTTCTGAGTTCCATCAGGAAAACCATTGTTTAGAGACATAGAGAAGTCACGAATTCAAAGGAGTCCACCAAGGCTCTGGTTATATGCCAACCAGCATACTTTGCTATGTTTCCAAGATTAAATGAAACTACATTGCTCCTCATTGATTTTTCTGTGAATTTTTGTGACTGTAGCCCAAAAATTTAAAGCTAAGGGGAAAAAAAGAGGATAGAATGAGTATGCGTTATTGTGAGTTTTCAATTTCACACGTTTCCAAAACTATGTCTTTAAAGTAGAGGTCAGTTGACAGAACTAACAAGTAATATTCATAACCTCAGATACTAATCAACTGTTTGTTTTCCACTGTAAATTGTTTTTGGCTGGTGCTCCTTTTTTAAATTGTTTCTTTAAAACAATTAATAATAGAAATGAAAATATGTGATTCGAAAATCCTGAACAATTTTTTTTCTTCCTGTTTCAATCTTCCACCTTTTCTCTCTGTAGTCTCTGAAAAAAAGTCATCTACTCCTAAGGCCATTGGAAAAAAAAGATTTTTCAAAATATTATTATCCAGAAATGGTAAATGTTGAAATTTAGAAAATAATTTCCTAAATTATAATTTTCTGGGCAACTGTCACAGCAGAATCCACCAGGGTGTAGTTCTCCAGCTCTGACTGCTGACCTTGTTTCAGCAAAATGTACATCAGTGTCACACTTAGTCCTGTGGCTAGAGCACCTGACATGTTTGATTTAAACAGAACAGGCAGGAACTCTGACGTTCTAGGCAACGTGTGAGTCATAACAAACGCCCTCCAGTTTGTCTTTCATTCAGCTTGTCAGTCCCATTACAGAAGGCTTACTGGAGAATTGTTGTGCAGTCATTGTTACTTGTGCATGTTTGATCCCTGAATTCCAGGGTTCTTAGTGCTGGAGATAAGAAGTGGGCAAGAGAAGCCGACTCTCAGACACACAATTCCCTTCTTCTTTCCCGTCATAGGCACAGTGGGACCATCATAGACAAATCAGGCAACCAAAACACACAATTCAAATGCAACACGTGATCACTGCATGACTGTGTGATCCCTACATAAATAGCATGCAAGCTACTGTAAAAATATGTATTTTCTGAAGATTAGGAGAAGCCACAGCTCTTTCCCAAGCTTTGTATATAGATAGAAACATAAATGCAAAGTTGAGCCAGAGGATTGCAGTTCAGAGTAAATTTTAAACAACTGAAACCCTCGACCTCCTTCAGACTAGTGCAGAGAGACATTTTTGAGTGTATCAGGCAGACATTACTGGGGTCATCTTAATTATACTAGCAGCTGACATTTTTGGAGTGCCAGTTATATGCCAGGCCCAATTGCCCAGTGAAGTATGATTATCTGCAGTTGGCAGGTGACAACATTGCAGCTCAGGGATTAAACTTCAGTGAACTGTACAGCTGGAATTCGAGCCTGGTCCGACTTCAAAGCCTCCCTGGCTACCTCAGTATACTTTGTCAAAACCATAACAAAACCAGGCTAAGGCCGGTAGCTGCCTTCTCTAGTGTGGTTTCATAAGTTGGAGCCATCTCACTCTCTAGAAGTTATTTACAATTATGCCTAATAATTTCTTACACACTGAGAAAAGTATTATGTATTCTGTCTATATTCACTCTGGTGGAAATAAGGCCATGGGTTTATTACCAAATGAGTTTAGCACTATCCTTTTTTCTATGTCTGAATTTACTTCGTCAGATATTTCCTGAATAATTCTATATACACTTCAGCATGCCAATTATGCTGTCATGGATATTAATTCCCAAACCTTACTCTTATAATAAAGTCTTCCCCCACTTCCATTTTCATCTACTCTACCATTTTTGATTGCCTATCTCTTTCTCTATAGTTTTTTGTTTTTCCGAAACGGAATTTGGCCAGAACAGTCCATAATGATTCAGGTGTACATGTATCTGTATAAACCAAATAGAACAACATTGGTTCCTGTTTTTCTACACCGTCCATGGTGCTCAATTTTGCTTTGCCTTGTTTCTCCCCTGCCCCCAACTCCCCCGGATAGTTTCCTTGTTGGGAAATGTTTCCTCACTGGATAATGTTCTGGATCTCGAGTGTCTTTCTTCATTCCTATTCTTCCATCTTCTGTAGATTTGATGAGAACCTTGTAGGAAGGAACAGGTATACAAGTTCTGAGTGAGGATTCCCAGATTCAAGCCCAGCTCCACCATTTGTGATTTGGGCACATAAACCAGTCCCAATTTCATCTTCATCATTAGTGAAATGAGGAAGAAATGCCACCTATTTCATACAGTGATTATGAGACCAAACAAAACTGCAGATGCCAAGTGCCTAGAAGAGCAGCTGGTACTTTGTAAACTCTTAATATTTGTTTTGCCTATATCCTAAAACTCCTCAAGTATTTAGTAGCCATTTCCTAATCCAAAAGAAGTTTTGTTTCACTCACACATGTGGAGAGTTTGCTATCCATTTTATCCTAACTCATTTATAAAGAATTTGGCCAAAACAAGAGGTTGAATATCATTCTTCTTATTAGAAATTTTATATTTGGCATACACTTCACTTTCTATTTTTAAGTTGGTTTCTCCTGCTGTAATTAATCAGTTTTCCAGGTAGAAAAATGATATGATACTCCATAGAAAATTGGATTACCAAATATAGTATGAAAAATCTTATATACTCTTCTTACACTTTTCTCCATGTCTGCATAAAATTTATATTCATAATGCAAGGTAATTATTGGTGGCATAGCCCTGTAATCCAAGAATTCTGAGAGGCTGAGGCAAATTTGAGCCCAACATGGACAATATAACAATTTAGAAGACCTGTCCCCAAATCATAGTTTAAAAAAAAAAAAAAGCTGAAGATGCACTTCAGCTCCCTCCCCAGAACTACAAAAAAAAAAAAAAATTCTTGCTTTTTTCTTGTACAGAATTGTTTGATGATCCCAATACATAGTCTTCCTAAACAAAGGGAAAATTTAGACTTTAGTTTTCTAGGTCTGTACTAGACTTCTTCTTTATTCTAAATCTGAATTCTTTGTATAAATTATAATGTATTAGATATTACAGACCTGGCTGAGCAGTTCACTCACACCCTCCTTAGACTCCTTCAGATCTCCGGGGAGTCCCTTTTGTTAACTTAATCTTCTCATCACTGGTTGGTTTAAAATAGCCAGATTCAGGCAGAAGACAGAAACGAGTTTCCTACCACCTAGAAAGTGAATAGAGAGGGGAGTAAAAATGGGACCCTGGGAAATAGGTCATCTTAGAAATTCCTGAATTTTTATAAGACTAGGTTCAAAAGTCCTCTTCCCCTACTTGTTAGAGAAGTTTCAAGTTCACATCAAAGCTGAGAGGAAAGACTGAGATTTCTCATATGCCCTCTGTCCTCACACACGCATCACTTTCCCGTAGCCCACTGTTGACAGAAATACTACTCCTTTTACAATTGACGGACCTGTACTAATGCATCATTGTAGGCCAGAGTCCGTAGTTCACTTTTGGACTTAGTCTTGGTAATGTATGTCTTGTAGGTTTGGGCAAATGTATAATTACATATATCTTTCATTGTAGTGTCATACGAAGTAGTTCCCCAAGTCCTTCCTTTTCTCTAGCTCTAGTCAACACTGATCTTTTTACTTCACAGTTCACCTTCTTTGGAATGTCAGATTATTGAAAGCGCACAGCGTACAGCCTTTCAGATCCTCTTCATTCACCTAGTAGGAGGCACTTATACTCCTTTTGTATCTTTTTTGTGGCTTGATAGCTCATATTTTTCAGCACTAAGTAATATTCTGCTTTTTAGATGTATCACAATTTATTTATCCATTCATCTACTGATGAACATCTTGATTGCTTCCATGTTAGGCAAATAAAAGTGAAACTTCCATAAACAACATTTTGTGGATTTCTATGTGGGCCTTCCTTTGCTCTTTCCAAGTACCAAGCTAGTAATGACCTTGAGATCCTCTTACCCATGGACTTTTACCATACACCAGGAGTGCTCCTTACTCAGCTGTCCATTCGGCATGTCTCGGGGATGGGTACAGTTCTAAGGACTAAACACACACAGAGAAAAGGGAACAAGTACCAACCTTCATGGAGCTCAGATTCTAGAGAAGAACAGACACCGGAGAAGAAATGGCAAGATGGTGTTAGTGTTGAAGGACTAAGAATAATTATCAGGGAAATGTAATAAGTAAAATGAAATAATTCTGGTTATGGTAACCTACCGTCAGTCTTGAACATAGAAACTGGGAGAAATAACTTCTACTTCACAAGAAAGAACTTCTGACCTGGCACGCTCTAAATCATAAGCCAAGCAAGGTCCAGACCAAAGCAAATGGCAACACTGCAAATGGCAATAATGACAAGTTAAGATCTCAGCACTGAGCAGCATTATAGTGGGGAGGGATGTTAGTCAGCTCAGGCTGCCGCAACAGTGGCAGTGGCTTAAACAACAGAAATGAACTTCTCACAGTTCTGGAAGCTTGCAAGTCCAAGAACAAGTTTAGTTCGCCAGGATGGCCTTTGTCCTGGCTTGTGAAAGGATTCCTTCTTGTGACGTCTTCATAAAAAACCTCGGTTATCAATTCTCCTAATAAGTGCATTAATCTCATCATAAAGGGTCTACCTGTCTGACCTCATGTTGGTCTAATTTCTTCCCAGAGGACACCTTCAAATACCACGGCATTGCAGGTTAGGACTTCTAAAAGAATCAAACAAACAAACAAAAAAAAAAACTTTAGGGCACATGACAGCCCGTGTGAATATCCTGCCAGGGCATGCTTAGAAGTGTTTTGTCCTGTGTACAGAGGACAGATTTTGCCCTGCAGTCAATGGTGTGGTTCCTTAGTGCTGGGTGATGGTCTTTGCTGCTCCCCATAGACTCTACCCTACTGTAAGCATACACCACGTGCATCTCCAACTCTGTCCAGGAAGAGTACTTCAGTTGTAAGTTCCTAGGATAAAATGTCCCCTTCAGGTGTGTTTTCTAAAAGGGACAGAAGAGTGTTGAGGTACTACCCACTTTTCCTTTAATATTGCAAATAAAAAATTACCCTCAAGACTATCACATAACTGGAAAATATATTTATGCATGTATTTTGACAAACTTTGACACAGTTGTGAAGCAACTTAAAAGCCCATTCATTCAAATCCTAAGAAAGACTAATGTAGGTTAGGCTTGTTATTGTGCTTTTAATATAGCAAGAAAAAACAGCACATCCTACATACATTGATATTAATAATGAGTTCCGACTTTAGATGCTTGCAGAACACTGAGGAATATTGCCATGGTCCAGGGTTACATATAAACAATAGAATACTTCATTGTTTGTGAACACTAGTGGGTAATAAGCTCATGCTCAGAAAGAATGTCCTTCAAAAGAATACTCTTCTTTTCTTCAATCAAGACACTGTTGTCCGATCCATACCATGCTGCACACGGCCAATGACAGCTCTGAACGTGGCCTGACACAATTCCACAAGCCTTCTTAGACTATTGTTGGGGTGTGTTTTTCTTGATTATGCTAATGACAGTAGACATTTTATATGTGACACAAGACAATTACTCTTCATTCAGCGTGGTCCAAGCAAGCTAGAGTTTTGATATACCTCACGTCCAGTAACTCTAAATAATGCCAAAATTATTATCCTTAGAGAATGGAGGGATGGTGGCATGTGGACAATACAGATCAATTCAATGCAACCCAGCGTAACACAGTGACACAAATGGAGAGCAACACGTCATCCTGTTTAATGCTTTGGAAACTACTGATGATGCCTAATCAAAAAAAAAAATTCTAAAATAAATGATGTAAGTTCATCATGGTTAAATTTAAAAAAATAGGCCTGTGTATAAGCTAATCAAAATATGTACAAAAATCAACACTCGAACAAATAAAATATAACTGGGAATTGGTAGATCCCATGACAAACTAAGATGTCTCACTGTTGTGGCTACCTACCAGAGACCCTACCTGAAGGAATGCAGTACGCTGGGGAACAAAGGACCAAAATAGTTAAAAAAAAAAAATTTCATGTATAAAAAACTGATAATGGACAATTGTCAGATTCCTAATGTCTTACTGTGGCTGAATAGAAGAAGCCACCTCAGCTATCCTTCTTAAGAGTGTGTATCTGTGAATCGTCACTATTAAGTATGATATCAGAGTTGAACAAGACATGCACAGGTCATAGAGGGTTTTCTTAGAACTCTTAGTATTGCTAGTATAGTATTAAAGGTTTTGACTCTTCACAAGCTATTTGGAGCATGATATCAAAACAGAAAAGCCAATTTTCACCTACATGGGAACCGTGTAGCTGGTGCCAAATAAGCCCTGCGAATTGGTTGGGCACCACTGTGTGAGGGAGGCTAAGGGAGGTGCTTGGAGATCTGGGTGGGAACTCTGGCTACCCAGGGAAAACCTGTTTGACCAGGTAAATCACATAGTCATCTGGAAAATGGAGTTGGCTCTACCTGCCTTTCAGAGCTGTTGCGAGGCCCTGTCATTTTCTAAAGAAAATTTGAGCTTATCTTCTTTCTTGTTGTCAAAGTGAGGTCAAACACCTGTCTTTGGTGGGAAAAGTTTGAGCTTCGTGACCTGATTTTTTTTTTTTTTTGAGTGGTATTAAAGATTGAGCTCAGGGCCTGGAGTTGCTTCTCCAGCTTCTTTTATGTTTGATTTTGAAATAGAGTCTTGCTAAGTGGCTAATATGCCCAGGTTAGGCCTAAACTTGTGATCCTCCTGCCTCAGCCTTAACGGAATGCTGAGATTATAGGCCACTGGGTGCAACTGTGAGCTGGTATTATAAAAGACTTAAGAGTATTTTTTCAGAGAAGCGGATGATATATTATCTCTGGAACAACAAAATAAAATGATAAATAATGACTGTCTTTGAGGAGCAAAGTTAGGTGATTGTGGGAAGGAAACTGAAAGGAAATTGCCCTTTCACCGTGTGCTTTTCTGAATTGGGCACCAGGTGTACACATAACCTAGTCAACAAAAGTAAAATGTACTTTTTGTGTCTGCCCAACTTCTGTGCCTGCCTTTAATTACAGGTGTAATAATAACTTAATGTTTTATTCATAGGGCATCTCCAATATGAAAGATACCCCTCCCACATGAGCTTTGGAAATGATACCTGAAAGGAGAAATTAAGTTCAACAATTGTTTCAATTTTTAACATGAAACATGGAATATACTAACATGTGAAATCTTGATATAATCATCCCCTCATCTGAGAGCAGTATATTTCAAGCCCCTCTGTAAACACCTGAAACCAAAGATAATATCAAACTCTACATCTACATACAGATTATGGAATTTCTTTTCTTTCCTTTCTTCCTTTCTTTCTTTGCATCTTACTTTTGTTTGTCTGTTTGTTTGTTTGTTTGTTTGTTTGTCTTTGAAGTACTGGAGTTTAAACCCAGGACCTTCACATTGAGTCGCATCTGTTTTCACTTTTGATTTTGAGACAGAGTCTCACTAAGCCACCAAATTACCAAGACTGGACTCGAACTTGCAATTTTCCTGCCTCAGACTCCCAGGGTGAAGGAATGACAGACCTGCGCCACCAGCCCAACAACCTCCTTATCTCTTCTCATCACCAAACACTAACATTCAATAGAAAAAAAAAAAATTCAGTAGCAGAGGACAGAGGATGAAAAGCTTAACTTTCAGGTTCCTTGTTTGGAAAAGCAAAACAAAAGTTGCTTTTTGTGTGGTAGCCTGTGCTGTCTTTTGGACTTTCGATTGTCTGAGAAGACAGCATTTTAATTTTCTTCAACATCTTACCAAGCCCACCTATATTTTTAAACGGGTTTGTTCAAATCATGGCTATGGGCCACATGTCGCCCAGGATGGCTTTGAATGTACCCAAACACAAATCAGTAAACTTTCTCAAAACTGTAATATTACTTTTGTGATTTTGCTTTTTGGAAAGTCGATTGTGTTGGCCGTATTAGATGTTTTATGTGTGGCACAAGATGATTCCTCTTCACTCAGTGTGGCCCAGGCAAGCCAAGAAGCTGCACACCTACGCTTTAAGCCGTAGTTTGAGGATAATCATTTTCAGTTATGTGACTCAGAAGCAATATTGTGTTAGGTGATTGCACAGCTGAGCAAAGCTCTGTGATTTCATTGAGGTCTCCCACTGTCAATGTATCTCTGGGCTCAAAGACACTACATTACCCATTGCAGGCCTGTTTATAAGAAGATAACATCAGTGCAAGTTTTGAAGCTCCAACCACAGCCCCCTTGCTCTAATCAACAGTAGCACTTCCCTGTCCACCCTACCTGGTTACTGAGAAACGAATGGCCCTTGGGGTAAATGACATTCCTCAGTCTTTCCTTGTTTTCCCTTTTGAGACATTTACTTCGACATGTCTTAATCAATTAATGCTCTGGAAGCCTGAGGATCTCCTCAGGAAGATAATGAGACTGAATACAGTTTTTTTGGCACTTTTTTTGAGAAAAGAAGACAATACAATAATGCAACTTTTTGTGCTCGTAGTGCCTGGGCCTCTGTACTAGAAGTGTGCACAAGGCCAAGAGCTTTGGAGAGGAAATCTCTTAATTTTAACAATAAGAGCTGCATTGATTTAATTGTGTGAAGGAAGCAGCGTTTTAATGATTCATGTTTAGATGAAACCATTATTTTCCAGATCCTGCCAAAAACTTACCACACTTCATTTGTATGATTTTATTACAAATTAAGAATCCTATAATTTTGAAAGAGAGATGAACACTTTGGAAGTTACCCGGCAAAGAAAGACCCATGTTTCAGAGCAATGGAATGCCCTAAAAAAAAAAAAAGGAACAAGAGGAAAAAGCCTTGTGATAATTCTGGTAAGTAGGAGACAAAGTCACTCTCCCTTCAGCCCTCTGTGCTGATTCAAAAGAGGAGTCCCATGAACTTGAGGACAGAGGGACAGAGGGCAATAAAGATGCAGGGGCATAGGTTTTGTTTGTGTGTTGTTGTTACCTAATTAATTCATTGATTTTTGTGAGTCTGGGGACTGATCTCAGGGCCTTCACATTCCCAACCCATTCTTGCTTTATGATTTTTAACAGAGTGTCTCATCTATTTGTCCAGTCTGAGTTCAAATTTGCCATCCTCCTGCCTCGACCTCCCCAAGTGCTAGGATTACAGGACTGAACTACCAGGCCTAGCCTGTAGTTTTTAATTTATAAGCTGGTCAACCATATTTATATCCTAGAAGACATAGGAAACAAGATATAGGAACACGAAAAAAAATTACTTATTATCTTTTTTTAACTTCCTAATTTTCTTGTTAGAAAAAGGGGTATTATCAACTTTTTTAGTCAAGAGACAGGGAATTCTGGAACTCTCTCAGAAAGACAGGGAGTCAGAATGAAAGGGTAAAGAGTGGACAATGTCTCTGGCAATACCCTGGAGCACCGCTGTTGGAAATTCATGGTCTCTCAAAGGCACAGGAAGCTGACATCTGTCCTTCCTCTGCTGTTCAGTCTTCAACTCTTTTGCCCCCTATATCAAATATCTGTTTCCACCACATTTAACTTTCCAATGACCAGAGTAGTGATGGCTCAGAACTATATGGAACAAACGTTTTTGCTATAACCGCTTTCTGCTTTCCACAGGTGTTTCATATGCACAAGTGCAGGTTCATTTTCCCACAGAACACAATTGTAAACTTCACAGCCTCAGAAAAGTACCACAAAGACTTCCACGCAAATAAGCAACGCCTGAGAGCAGCTTCCCACCACCTCCCCACCACATGGAGAGCCCCTGCCAAGAGCTTCTAGAGTTCACCGGAAACGGCTCAGGTGTGTAGTGCCAAGAGTTCGCAATACCTTAGCCATCAAGTCTCAAATAAATCACTTCTCCAAGGATCTGTCTCTATTTGTTAAAAAAAATAATAATTTTATGTTCTTTGTAGCTGCAAGCTATAAATTTTCCATACCAGTGTTGATAAGTATGAATAAAATATAAACCCCTAAGTTGTCTGTCAATTATTACCAGAAATGACAGCAATGAAGTGGCAAAATACTAGTGTAATTATCTTTTTTTTCCCTGTAGAATGAGTGTTTATGGCAATATCTCCAAAATGTAGTGTTTTCCTCAGTTTTCTATCTGTGAAAAGAAATTATGGGAATATATTGAAAAGCATATATGTGTAGAGAGAGAGAGAGACCACATACCTTCACTGAAGAAAAAATCCATGTGTATTACTCTATTAAAGCATGAAATAGTGACTTCCCTGAAGGTTGGAGCAGGCGTGGTATTTTAGAATACCTTTCTCTTTATCTGAACTCCACAATCCATGATGAAAACTGAATTGCTCATTCCTAATCCATGACAGACAGTTGGCTGAATACGCATAAATAAATTGTTTAAACATCATATCCAAGCTTTTAATTTGTTACTAGCCAAAGACATGACTCTAGAGTTCACCCACTTTAACATCTCACTACCCTTTTCCCAGGACCTACAGTACCAGGGTGACAGGAAGGCACAGTCTGTGTCTGCAAAAGAATATTTTATCATCAGCAACCAAAAGTATTTCTGCAGTCATAAATACACCTGATCCTCCTCTTCCACGAAAGCCCTGTGCATTATTGAAAATGATGTCCTAAACTGGTGTAATAAAGACACACAGGTGACAAGGTGAAACTGAGTGGCTGACGGAGGAGATGTGGCAACTGTCTATACAAGGGTAAGCAGTAAGCAGGGAGTGGGGCAAAATTAGATGTCTGACAGAAGTGAAATGAGGACACTCAGCATAAAGGTCTACAAAAGCCGAGACGAGATAAAACACCTATGTTCTCATCAAACTGGAAAGACTTCTTGGAACTGGTTAAGTTCCCCCCCTGCCCCGGCCCCCAGGGAAATGTACCCTGGATGGGAGGCTGGCAGCTCAGAGACACTTCATAAAGATAGGCAGGATGAGATCGAGAGAACTTCCATCGTGTGAGCTCTTAGGGAGGTCCCCTCGCCCTTAGGATCGCTGGAACACTAGAGCTGCTGGAGAATCTCTAGCAAAAAAAAAAAAAAAAAAAATACCAGTAGGAGATGAGAAATCTGACAAGGTCAGAGACAGTGGTCCTGAGTGGAAAAAAAAAAGCAATGAAGTTCTGCAGCCAGGTAGAGACAAGGCTGGAGCACACCGGGAACACACTAGGAAGGATAGGGCCCCTTAGGCAGCAGACAGCCCCTCGGGAGCCTCATCTGCCCCCTGCACCATTGCTTCCTTTCCACTTTTTTTGGTATGTAAACAATTTTACTTAGAAACAGATAGGTACCCTTTCCATTATAGAATACAAAATTTGGTGTACACTCTATAAAAAATAAATAACCAATATTCAAACTCAAGAAAGCCAACACTCACAGAATACTCCTTATTATGCAGCTACTGCTCACCTGACTCAGGCTTGATTTAAACCAAACACACACACACACACTCACAAAAAAAAAAAAAAATCACCAAGAAAACCCAAAGGTGCACAGACATGGGGAACAGCACTGGCTCCGGAGTGCCCTGCGCCTAGAAGCTGCCCGCCTAGCAGATTATGGTCTACTAACTGCATGATACCCATGACAAGCCGGGCTCTCTGCAGCTTGTGAGCAGCAAGCCTGTCTTGCCACACAGTTCATGGCATGCCCTCTCTAAGCCAGGCTTGGAAGCGCAGTAATTATCTCTTATCTTCTAAACAATAGAAAAGGGAAATCCGGTAGATGGAGAATGCCCGTTACCCTGTATTGGGGTTAAACTGAAAAAAAAAATGTTCCTGCTATCAAGAGCTTAATGCAAAGGCCGAGGTGAACTTCCACGGCACCTGGCTGGTCACCAACGCTGAGCAGTCCACCTCAGCAGGCCCGGAGAGGACCATAGGATAGACTGTGGGAAACCATCATCCCTCGCGTTTGCTCTAATAAGGCACCTGGCCGCTGAGCAGCTTAATACCTGGAATCTGAGGACAGCACTCGGTTACCTCCAGTGTCTCGCAGCACTGAGGCTGACCACAAACATGGTAAGTTGAAGTTTCTGTGGGAAGTTATTGTGAAATACTTTATATCCCTAAATCATTCTATATCTCAACTGTTCCCCCAAAAGCTTAAAAATAGCACTTAGCTCTCAGAATGATTCAACTGGCTCAAAATAATTTGCAAACATCTTCTTTAAAGGAAGGAAAAACGCAGGAAGTGGAACGCGAACTCGCCAACAGGTTCTTGTGAACAAGGACTAGATGGGAATTAGCAGATCTGACGAAGTTGGAAGTTAACAATGGAGTCGATTTCAATTGGGTCACCGATTGCTTGTTAGATTTACAGAGATGTAGTGGTTAATTAACAAGATTAAGGAAGACTGACCTACGGGCAGCGAGGAAAGGAGAAAAATTCCACTTTAGTCCAGTAAGCCACATCTGCATGGAGTTAGCTGACTGTCAGGCTTTCTACGTGTGCGTGGTAACAGCTGCTTTCCCCAAGGAAAGAGAATACCTGGGGGAGGGGACTAGGCAGGTTGTTTGGGAAAAGGGGCAAGGACCAGAAATGTGTGGGTTTGTTGCCCAAGTCTCCTACAGACACTGTAAAACAATATTTTTCTTTTCCTTTAAAGCCATGTTTTGTAAGCTTGTAAGTTAATTCATTAATTCACCAGGAATTTATTTTCCCCCATCATACATCAGGCACTGTGCCAGGCCCTGAAGACACAAAAGTGAATAAATAATATAATTAATCATAATAATAGCTTCCATTATTGGGTACCTCGCATGTGCCAGGAACTCTACTAGCTCCCATTACACTATGGAATGTGCGCAACCAACTTCTAGTGGAGATGTTCCGTTTCCACCTGCAGATTAGAAGTGAAATGCAGAAAAGGAAAGGTCCGAGAAGCGGCAGATGAGGCACATCTCTGGGAGAACTCGGGAGCAGGAGCCGGACTGCTGCGAGGGTTCGCGAGACTCCAGAGGAGGTGCCCGGACAGGGCGCCAGAGTGGGCCCGGCAAGGGACAGCAGGAAGGGCGTGAGAGTGGAAGAAGGTGGGGGGGGGGGGTGAGTGAGCGCGGGTAGGTGGGTGTGCGAGCCTGTGCGCTCAGCAACGGAGTGTGCGCGCGGGTGTGCTCATGCGCGTGTGATGTGTGCCGTGTTCTGCGCAGAGAGCGGCACGGCGCTCCGGGGACGAGTGATCCAGGAACAGCAAGGGACAGTGTGACGTGTCTGTTGCCCACAGCACAGAGCTTCCCTCTGCATTCCTGAAGGACGAAGAATTGTACAGACAGAAAGCAACAGGCCTCGCTCGTGTGCAGTGTGCCCGGGTGACACAGGAGGCTGGGACAAGACACTTTTATCTGCCTGAGAAGAGGAGCATTTATCGTGACAGACCAATGGTTTGCTTTGAGATAGATATTGTTCTGTTTATCTATGTGCCGCGGTTTTTAAACAAATAAACCAAAGGACATAAATCCAAATAAATGCTCCCCAGCCGTCACTGGAGGGGTCTATGTCTGTGTCCTTCCTGATGTTCCAAGCGTGTTAGGTACGTCTTTATATCCTTAATGGTGACAAATCTTTACCCATTAAAGGGTAATATTTTTGTTTTTGTTAAATGTCAGAAATTATTTTAGGCTTAGCCGATGATAAGCTAATAAATTAGGTAAAAATAATTGAAACCATCAATTAAATGCCAGGCACTAAGCTAAGTGATTTTTATAAATAATTTCATCTAATACAATTCTTATCACAAATCAGTTAAGGTGATCCAATTCCTTTTTTTTCCCCCTGTGTTGCTGGGGATTGAACCCAGAGACTCCCCCATGCTAGGTAAGAGCTCTAAGCTACAGCTCTGCCCTGTTTGTTTGTTTGTTTGTTTGTTTTAAATCTGAGACAGAGTCTTGCTATGTTCTCTTTCAGTTGTATAAGGTTGATAATAAAATTCCCATATAACATTTCTTCAGTAAATATAAAATTAATACATGTCACTGGAAGAAGTTTGAAAAAATCTAAAGAAGTCGAGAGTTTAAACCTCCTTCAAGGTCTCAGCATGCAGATCTGATCATTGGCTTATCAGCCTGGTCTTTCTTCCATAAGTATAAACAAATACAGTTATCCCCACATTAATCATGGTGTGCATAAATTTGTAATTTTTGCTTAATATTATATTCCAAACCATTTTTCATGACACTTGATTTTTTTTTCTGAAATCTTTTTCTTATCGTTTGGTATTTCTGTTCATTATGTGGTTCACAGAATTCCAGTATTTTAATACTGCAAAGGCAATTCTTCATAGAGAAACTTGGTGAATTTTATTTATTTATTTATTTATTTATTATTTTTGTGCTACTGAGAACCAAGCGCAGAGCCTTCTCACAGAGCTTCACCACCTCCAGCCGTTTTGCTTTTTGATTTTGGGCAGTGGTCTCTCTAAGTCACTAAACTGTCCAGACTGGGCTGGAACATGCAATCCTCTTGCCTCAGCCTCCCAGACTGTTGGAAATACAGGCCTGCACTCCCAAATCCACTTGGTTTCTTTGCTCATTTCCTTGAGATCAATTCCTAGATGCAGAATGGATGGATCAGGACCTGCATATTTCCAAAGGCTATTTATAGTTTCCCCATGTTTTTTAGATGAGAAAATGAAAACTCAAAGTGCTTTCCGAGGTTGCAAACCTATAATGCTACAGAGACTGGAGTTGACCCAGGTATATGACTCTATAAAGGCTATCTTTTTTTTCCACTACAATAAGTTAATTTTGAAGAAAAATAAGAAGCACCAGTAAAAATAAAAATTTTCATGTGTGCAACCAAAACTATTCCTAAAAAAGATTTTTAAAGGAGTTAAAATAGGCTCCAGATCTGCACTGTTATCCTGAATGGCTCGTTAAAGAGTCGAATTCATTTCTGAGCTTATGTTTTGTCTTATTTATTTGTAAAATACTCACTTTATTTCATTGTTACACTCTTAGATATCAATTCTTTTCTTTGTGATTATATACTATAATGAATATTCCAGCTTAAGTAAAGGAATTTTTTTTTGGTTGAAATGCCCAAAAATATAATCTCTCTAGCTTTTAGGGACAAACTTGGTTGCAATTCCGGCAGGCCATAGGCAGGTGGGGAGTCCACACCCTCATGTTTAGAATACCAAATGACTAATAGATAACCACTCTTCTTTAAGTCTGGCTACATTCTGATAACAAGTGAAAAAGAAAAACATTACCACCCAAAGTTCCTTGGTTTGTAACACACACGCAGCCTGTTCTCCTGCAAGGGTGAGGGGTGAGCAACACCAGCACAACCAGCTCCCTTCTTGCACAGCTGCCATGGGAATGTAGCTCAAAATGGCTTTGTAAAGGCCAGGCTGGTAACCAGGTACACTGCAAGGAATGGGTGGGAATGCTGTGTTGAAATTTAGTTTTATAGAGGGGCCTATAAGTATTTCCAAACTGTCCTTAATTCTTTGGCCCCAGGCCCTCATTCCAGGGAGAAGAGGGAAGACAACCCAGAGAGGATTTGAAAGATAAGGTAGCGGAGGAAGTTGACACAGGATCTCAGAGCTTTGGTAAGGACCCTCAGCCAGGTCTCTGTAGACTGTAGCTTTTCCCAGCAGCCCTGCTGCCCTCCCAAGCTCCTATTCCCCTCTTGAGTGTTTTACCAACATCTTCAAGGCAACTGAACTCCCAGAAATCAAAGTTCTTGCTGTTGCCCCCGTGACAGCTTCCCAAGACACTAGCAGTATCTACACGGACAAGGGCGTGTCGTTCTGCCATTCTTTCTGTATCCCTTGCTGTCACCCTAGTATAAGCTCTAGAATTCTTGTTTCTGATTCTACCTTCACACAACTTTCAAGCCTCCTGATGGTTTTTGTCTTGTGAGTCTGGTCTTTGTACCTAAAGCTGAGTTCCTGCCCTTATCTCTGCCTTCATCCTGTCAGGAGCTCCTGCTAGTCTCCCAGTCTTCAAACCTAGCTGTCTCCCCAGGCAGACTCTTGCCCCAGTTCTCCCCCACACACTGATGTTCAAGGTTCAAACCTCAGCTCCCATAGTATTTCCTCAGAAGGCTTCCCCAGCCCCTTAAGGTTGACCCACTTTGTTGCCTTTGTATCAGCCATCACTAGGTGCATCACCTCCTGTTTGTCTATGTAATTGTTTATTGTTCTCTGTCCCCCAATAAAATATAGGCTCTTTAAAAAAAGAGAGATGTCTAACATGGTATTCCAAAAACAGCACATAAAACAGTATCCAGTCCAGAGTAAGCATTTAATAAAAAAAAAATGTCAAATAAAGAAATCAACAAATGACTGAGAAATGAGCAGGCTTATTACTATTTATTTTTATTATAGATAGTATTTATCACCACTACTGCCTTCAATGCTTCAAGAAAGCACATACCTGAATTTTTTTTAAGTTCAAGCAATGTCACTGTATTGAGTTAGGTTTGGCTACTACCTAGCCTCCTCCAAGCTATAAATTACGTACTTTCAATAGTTGCACCAATTCTTAAGCAATTAACACACTCATGTGTCAGTGGCCTAAAAGAACAAACAAACCTTCCAAAACACTGTTCTCATGACTCGCTGGTTATAGCATTTGGCACACTGTGTCTTGTGCAATTAACTCCTGTTTTCTTCTTAGATTTTGAACTAATCTTCTTGTCCTTAAAGAATTCTTGATTTGAAAAAGTAGTTGCTCAAAGGTATCTGGCCATCATCATATATCAAAATGCCTTAGTACCAAAACTGTGTAGGTGTATGGATACATAAAAAAATAAACTCAAACACATAAGAACATATTAAGCACTAATGATCTGTCTATGAAGGAGAATTTCTGCATCATATAATGCATGAGTGGCAAGTGGGTCACACAGCGGGAACCTCCTCATCTTGGAAGTCTTCATGAACACATTACTGTCCTTACTTCACCTCTTGGCTAAGCAGTTCAAAATAAAGCCCTGTGAGGAGTGCAAAGTAAAATAAGGACCCCAGCTCCTGTGTGGTACACCGAAGCAACACTGCAGTCTGGAGTACTGGGTGTCAGGTTCGCAGGGACACATTCTTGTGGCTGAAACAGTGCTCAGAGGTCATTTGCTCTGAGTGAGAAAGGATTTTCCATATGTGTTTTCACAATGACTGTTAGGATTTGGTTACGTATTTTTTTCAAACTGTGAAAAGTCAATAGTAGCAATTCAAGATCCTAGCAATGATCTAAATACGGTGCTGGCTTTGTTCACAGGAGCATTACAGGGGGAGCCCTCCTCAAGCCATTCCCTGAGCCATGCTTAGCCTTATTTCAGAGTCTGTTTCCTCACACCTTCCCTCTGCAGGAACAGAGCCGCTTCACTTTCCTCCCCTCATCGTGACAAAGCCGTGTCCCCCACAGACAACAAGAAAAGGTCACATGGAGAGTAAAGGGAGAGAGAGGTTCTGGGCAGGAATAAAGGGGGTGGTTCCCTGAACAACTCTCATACGGTGGACATTCATTCCTCCTTTAATAAAAACATTAGCAGCCAGAGGGCTTGTCTTGCTCAGATCTGCCTCTGTTCTCTCAGATCATTGCATGCTCTTAGGAGCCTGAATCCTCTCTGGCTGAGTCTGTAGCAGATGTTGCTTTATTGTTTGCTAACATTATGCTAACATTACACTCACAGAACAGTCTGCAGAGCCTGACTTCTGTCAACACAATCTAGTTACAGCACAAGCTGGATATTTTTCCCAGCGCTAGTCGGTGACTCCCTGTAGGCAAATTGCTTAACGTCCTCAGTTTCCACACTGGGCTTCATGATAATGTATATCTGAGGTCTTCAGAGCAAAGGCCACATTCCTTGTTTCTCAAACTCTCATCACAGGAACCTGTCTTCTTATTTTTTCATTATTTAAAAATTAGCCCCTCTTGCTTAATGAGTAAAATGCTTTTAAGGAGCTTACTTCCTTTCCTTTTCTTTTTTCCTATTTTTTTTTTTTTTTTTTTTTACACCGTGGGTTGAACTCAGTGCTTTCACAGTGAATTACATATCCAACCTGATTTAATTTGAGGACAAGGTCATCCTAAGTATCCCAGGCTGGCCTTGAATTTGCAGTCTTAGCCTCCCAGACAGCTAGGATTACAAGAATGCACCACTAACCAACCAGGCTAGGCCCTTATTATTTAAATGTCTTTATCGTTTGAATATATGACTGCCTCTTGAAATTTTTAAGTATTTTCCCAAACTCAAATATGTATGTACACAAAAACAGTTTGTCAAGATACAATTTTAAAGATTGGAATACAGTATCACTTTACTCTGTTTGTTTGTTTGTTTGTTTGTTTGTTTGTTTGTTTGTTTCACATAGGGTCTCACTCTGTAGCCCAGGCTGGTCCTGAACCCAGGCTGGCCTTGGACTCACGGCAATCCTCCTTCCTCAGCTTCCCAAGTGCTGGGATTACAGGTGTGCACCACCACGCCTGGCTTTATGTGGTGCTGGGGAATCAAACTCAGGGCCTTGTGCTTGCATTTTAACCACCATGCCATTCCTCCAACCCCTCACTTGACATTTGTATATGTAACTCATCAATCTACCTGAACTGTGCTTGACACACTGAGCAAAATGAATGTTTTATATATGAGGACTTTCTTACATTTCTTTCCAGAAAATAGGAACAGCTGAGAAAAAAGTAGGAAGGTTTTGTGAGAGTCTGAGAAAGGAAGAGAACAAATGTGACACCATACCATGTCACAGAGGAAGGCAAACTTGCAGGCCCATCTCAAACAACCTTCTATTTTCCCTTGGAGGTAGACTCCCTCGGTCAGAGCCATTCCCTGAGACGCCCACTCTTGCCACTAGGTTAATTTATGTCAGTTGGCCACTTCTTCCCCCGTTACACTGCCTAGGGAGAGTCTAGCAGAAGGAAGGAAAACTTTGGGCCTGGAGACCAGTAAAAAAGCATTTTATTGGGAAGAAATACAACCCCCGCTCACTGTTCTATACATGTATCGCATAAAATAATGTCAAAATTTCCATACCTATGCTTCCCTCCAGCAATGCAATTCCAATAAGAGAATTATTCATTGAAATCAATGAGACATTGATGGCACTTTGTGTTCAATTGAATGTGTTTAGACAAGGATTGAAGGGTACAAATATTTGAAATGTATATTGACACATTTGGGAAACACTTATATTCACGTTACTCTTTATCGGAAATTTAAAAGAAGCAAAAACTTCTTTATTTTTATTTGCCATTCAATTTGGAAATTGCATGGTCACTGGTGACCTTTGAAATATCAGTTTCTAAATGAATAACAGAGAAAGCCAGGTCACCTAAGGATAAGAAGTAAGTGATTACAAGAAGGGGAAGACAAATCTAGACTATTTTTTTCCCAGAAATTGAACACTGAAAGGAAAGAGAGAGGTTTGCTGTTTGATTAATTTTTAAAAAAACTTTTTGGGTTTGCCTCTAATGATGACAGGATTCAGTTAAATAAATAAAGGAATTAATTTGTTTAAGACTGAATATCTTTATCTCAATAGATTGAGAACCTGTCATTAATACAAATATAACAGACCACTTATGATTCTTAAGTTTGAATAAGAATTCTGAATAAGGCCATGTGTGGTAATCCCGGTACTCAGGAAGCTGAGGCCAGAGATCTCAGTTGTGAGGCCAGCCTGGGCTACACTGCAAACAAAATCCTGAGTAGTATTATTAATCTGATTTTACTTCCTTAAATAATAACTGGACAATATTTGCTTACCTGGTTAAAAAGTTAAAAGAAATAACAGACTATGTTAAAAGAAATTAAAAAGCATTTGTATCCAAAAAACATAAATAATTTTACAAACAGGCAAGAAAAAGTCAACTCAGTCATGAAGTATACAAGCAAAAAGACAACTAACTAATGAAAAAACACGAAGATTAATAAACACATAATCAGAAGCTCAACCTTTGTGGTAATCAGGGAAAATAACAGTAAGTCAAAAAGATAACCATCTCAGAGCCACTGAATTGACAAGAACTTGAAAGTCTAACTATTCCAAAGTTTGGAGATATAGAACAATGGAACCATGACCCACTGTTGGTAGGAGTGTGAACGTGTTCCTGATTTTAGAAACTGATTTGGCATTCACTAGTGAGGTTGCAGATGTGTCTATTGCACAAGAATGTCTCTGGTGGCCTAGAAACAACCTGGCTGTCAGCCAGAAGGAGGATATATAGGTAACTTGTGATGCATTCAGATAATTGAAGACACTTGGCTTTGCATACCTGTGGGTTCCACATCCATGGATTTAACCAATTGAGAGCAGAAACTATTAGAAGAAAGAATGCATCTGAGCTAAATATATATATTTTCTGGTCATTATTCCCTAAAAAATACAGAATATTTACATGGTTTTTACATAGCATTAGGCGTACAAACACTCTAAAGATGACTTAAAATATACAGAAAGTTGCACAAATTTTATACGCAGGACTTACACATCCACAGATTTTGGTATCCTCAGTTTCCCAGGAATGCCAAGGGACCACTGTTCTTTTCGCTGCACAACAGAGAAATTTAATCAGCTACCCAGACTGACTCTCACAAATGAAATTCTAAATAAACAAATCACAGAAGCCATAACACATATACATCTATTCATAAAGTTCAAAAACTTAATAAACAAATATAGGAATATATATGCATGTGTGTATATAATCTATCATGTGTTTACATGTACACCCATGCAAAAGGTGTGTGCATACACATATGTGCTCAGAAAAACTTAAAGAATGGAAAAGATAAACACAAAAGTGAAGATAATGGCTACTTCTGACCTCTGAAATGGGGGGGAAGAAGAAAAGTAAGAGTAAGAACTCCAAGGAAAATCAAAAAGATTAGCAACGTCTTCTTTCTCAAACAGGGCGGTCAACAACGAGGTATAAATCTCACTGCAAGTTATACTTACTTTATAATTATTATTGGCATGAAATATCCATCCTTTTAAACAGCTAATGAAGTACAGATAAGTCCTCATTGTCAAATAACTTCTGGAGAAACTGTTTATTTGGATTAAGATTAAAAGCATGTGATGTGACTATTTAGCCCTCTTCGGTCAATATACATGGAAGATGTGTCATGCGCAGGCTCTGAGCATTCCTACACACTGTGCACGGTCAGCACAGCTCTGAGGTTGGTGCATCAGTACTAATCACTGGTCTTACAATTCTGCTTCGTGTTTAAGATCCAGCCTTAGAAACTACCCCACCCAGAACGTTACACAGACTCTCCAAAACATGTTTTTCAAGTGCTACGAGAGCCAAAATTTATTTGGCACAATGACAAGTGATCCAATGAACACCGGGTCCAAAATACTCTGTGCTTTTAAAGGCTCAGTTTCAGGATTGCAGAAAGGGTGTGATTAGATTTTTTCCTTGGATGATGTTTATGTATGACCATAAAAGAGATGGTCAAGCTGAACATTTTTTCATCTTTATTCTATGCCAAGTAGAGTTCCAAAAAATGCAGATCCTGAGACTCTCCAAGAGACAATTTGTGGAGCTTCGCCTAGAACTCCTTCTGTTCTGGGCCAGTGTGCCCCAAGAGCAGCCTCCACGCCTTTTTCTCCCAGTGATACTCATGCCTGTCCTTTTCTCCAGGTGCTCCTGTCAACAGATAAGTAGTAGGATCAGGACGGTCCCCCAAATGTCAGCGGGCTTGCATGTGTCTTAGTCACTGAAATGCTAAGACCCACATATGTGGGATAAAAGGCAATTCGTTCTCTTTTGGAAGGAGTGAGAAGCTCCTCGTATTCCGAGATCCATTACTTCAGGGATTTTTAAAAACCTTTTTGGGTAGACTTTAAAACTGGGTTACAAATGTCTTAGTTTGTGGATATACAAAATTCAGCTTAATCCTAATTGAACTTTAATAGAAGTGAGCCCATCAAAATAACCTCCCATACTTACCATTGCCACTTTATTTCTTATATCAGGGCTATGCAAGAAGGGAACATTTCCCAGGCTACTGTGACAAAGAACTAGAAATAAGACTTAAAACGTGGCCCGTTATTTAAATAACATGTTTTTCTTGAGAGTATTAAGAATCCTTCACATAATCTTTTTTTTTTTTTTGGTTTGTTGGTTGGTTGGTTTTTTGCTTGTTTGTTTTTGTTTTGTTTTGTTTTTGTTTTGTTTTTTGAGCCAGGCTCAATGTGCAGACTTTTTATTTTATATTTTATTCATTTATTTTCTACAGATGTACCATGTGCCACACGCCTAACCTATGTAATCCTGAGGAACTGAACCCAAGCCTCTGTACTTGCCAGGCAAGCACCCCAACTGCTGAGCTATGCCTCAAGTCCTTTTCATAAAATCTTAACGCCCACAGCATACTACATTATAGAATCCTTGATCAACTGCCATTTTTTACACATACCAGCAGGTCAGTGTCCTGTTGTCCTGTCATGACTTACTTTATTCTATTCATATTGCTTGGTGATTGAGTGGCTGCTGTGAGTCCACATGTTGACTTTATGACACTACTTCCAACCTAGAGCTAGTGTTGACTCAAATTCAGAATTGTGGCTGTACACCTGGTAGGAATCTCTAAATATACAGAGTAAACCACATTCCCGAAGGGAGCTACAACAACTGAGGCTTGGTGGGAATCTAAAGAATGACAAAATATTGACAATCTGATAATACAGAATATTTGTGAAAATTTCTCTGAGCTAACCTCTTCATAGTCCAATACTAAAGAAGAAAAATAACATCAGCATAAAATCAGTGTAGGGATATGCCATTTATACAAGTATGGTTATATCAATAGCAGCAGGAATGGAATCCAAGGGCTAGGCAGGTCCAATCTGTGTGGCCATTTAGCTTATTGGTGAATATGAAGCACAAGCTTCATATTTCATCATATTTCTCCATCAGCAAAATGGGGACAATAAGTCCCTTCACCTGCTAAGGATATGGCCAGGGTTCATGAGGCAATGTTCGTGAAGCACGTAAAGCTCTTTGAATGAGATGCTATGCAAACACAAACTTGCGCTGTTCTATGCAGCCATAACCAGACTTGGCTTGTTGAAATCACTACTTCGTACCCTTAAAATAAGAAGTTACTTTTCCAATGCTATCTTACTTGTAATTAGTTAACTCTGAAAAATAGGATGCCATAAATAAATGCATAAAAATTTTAACTATATTTTGTGGTATATGATATTCCATTCAATTTCTTTCCCCATATATTGCTTCCATAAACAGTATTTTAACACCAACAGAATATTTTTTAAGCAATGCCCTATTTTCAGTTGCTAATTGAAGAGGTATATCAATCAACAGGGTTTAGAAAAATGTGGTGAAATGTCGCTGATCTCATTTGACTGAAAAAGAGATGCTAATTAATAAAATGAGTCTAAAGTATATAGAAACAGAAAGCTATGTCTTGGTAAGGGTGAAGTTGTTTGTAGAGAACAAGGAAGCTAAAACTCCTATCACCTCCACTGTGAGATGGAAAAGGAAGATAAGGGGACTTAGAGTAAGTCCCCCACCTGCCCCACAGCTGTGTTTTGAGTTGCACCATGGATTTGATGTCACATCACCTGATTATATGGTCCTATGGTCCTTCTATCCACCCGTAGGAATTCCTGACAGTTCCTGCTCAGGTCTCACAGGACAGGACCAGTAGCCTATGGGGATACATTCCACCCTCTGTCTTAGAAACATTTCAAAGGAACGAATCTTAAGCATCTTCTTCCAGTGAAAATTACACTGGAAAACTGATTAGCAAATATGTTTCCCTCAAAAGTCTTAAATATTATCAAACAATAGACAAAGCCTCCCACCTCGAACTTAAAAAACTGGAAAGATATAAGGCATTTATACAAACATTAAACAGACTGTCAGTTCATATTGACTTTAATTTGTTAATAATTTGTTACACTCTAGTATTAAAGATGATGCTTGTTGACTTCAGAGATACAAAGATAATTTAGATAAAACATTGTCCTGAAGAGTATGTTCTATCAGTGCAGGTAGGAGGCCAGGGAAGGAAGTTAAAATGTTAGATAATCACACAATGAATATAATCAGGAAGACACTGAGAAGTACTAAACACTTTGGGTGATTAACGAAGAAGAGGTGACACTGAATAGAGGTGGAAAGAAAATCTGCACAGAGAATACATGTTGGAAATGGATCTGGAAATACAGTTAGAATTTCACGAAGAAAGAATAGAAAAAAAGACTTGCAAATGCATAAAGATGAAATTTTTACAGTAGATTTGGAGGACAGCAAATAGTCAAGGTTAAGTGGAGTAAAGAAAGCTGACACCCCAGTAGAGGGTAAGATATGTAAATAATGGAATTGAGTGCAAATTTCTGATTTAGCAACAACTGGAGGGGCTCAAAGCAGCCTTGACATTGTAAGAATTTCACATAAAAGAGTACGAATCTAGCCAAATAATCTGTTAGAACATCACCAGATATTTGAGCAGAAAAACAGCCCAATTAATCCTGTATTCTAGGACAATGTGACCACAGTTGCACAGGTTGATTATAGAAGAGTAATCGGTGAGCAGAGAGATGAATACAAAAGCTACACAATTTTTACAATATTCCAAGGAAAAAACAACGCAGATCTAAGTCTGTGTGGGCATGAAAAGGAGATGCCATGAATGGGATCCCGAAAACACATTCGGAGAACCAGATGTTTATGCAAGAAGTTGGCTAGGTCACACTCTCAGAAACCTTTCTGGCAGTGAGGAAGTCAGAACTGGGCAGAAGTCAGAATGAAGTGCAGCACCAACAGGGGACGGAGCCAATTCTATGCGAGACATGGAAGCTGGAATGGCACTTCAGATGTTGCCAACAGGTCTGGGCCTTTTTACCCATTAGGTTAACTATTCACTGGATATAGGAAAGAAAGGAAGAAAACCTTGCAGCGATAAAATCTCTGCAAACTAGGAGTTGACTGGATATAAAGATGAAAGAAAGGAGAGAACTCAGAGTCAAAGCTGAGCATTAGTGACAGGCAGGTTGTACCTAGGACCGAGGCGGAAGGCCTGATGTGGAGGTGAAGGGACAACTTCACTTTGGATGTATTGATGCATTCTGTTTTAGCTCATTCTGCCACCAACGTCACAACCGGAGTGCTGTAAAGCCGTGCGGATCACACTTCTGTTAGCCTCAGTGCCATCAGAAAAAAGAAGAGACACAGAGAGCTTGAGAATTGCACTAACAAATATGGCATTTCAGGGATGATGAAAGATCAAAAGGAGATTCTAAACAGGCATGAGCTCAAAATTAGAAAGCAAGAATTAAATCTTCTCTTATATATAGATAATAATATGATAGAATCTTCGGTAAACTTTTGCAACTTGGTGATAAAATGCAAAAAATAAAATATTCAGTAAGATATCAGGATACGAAATTACTATAAAAATCAATAGCTTTTAAATATACAAACCATAATTCATAGGAGGATGTTATTTTTAGCAAGACCTACAAAAATAGATAAAATAATTAGAAACAAAATAAGCAAGAAAATCATTACACCTACATGAGGAAGATTGTAAGACTCTAAAATCCTCCTGAAAAACACCAAAGTAGACTTCACAGGGCAAAAATCTCCCCTTTCTCTTGAATAGAAAGGCTCAATATTGCAAAGATAACGGTCAGTTTTCCTCCAGTGAGTACATAAATTTAAGGAATCTCAATAAATATCCAACAAACTTGTGGGATTTGGTCAATTCTAAAAATCATATGAAAACAAAATATGAAAGAAGAATTGGCAAGACACCAATGGAGGGAGGAACCAGGTCCACAAACATAAAAGTACACTATCCACCTCTACCACCACAAAGCAGGGGGAAGCCATGGGAAAGAACAGAACACAGAGCCAAGGAGATGATAAGGCAGCGCCACAAACCAATAAGGAAAAGAAAGACTCCTTATTTAACAGTGTTGAGGAAAACACAATTTTTTTAAGGTAGATAAAGCTAGATTCATGTACCAGAATATATCTCAAATACATTAGCAGTGCAAATGTAAAATATGAAACCTTTTAAGCAGTAGAAGAAAACATGGGTGACTATCTCTAAAATCTGGTGCAGGTGAAAACTTCCTAGATTCACATTCAAATATGGAAAAATAGCCATAACCCATAAAAATAAACATAATCCAAATTTTGAAAAGATATTTTAATGGCTTAATATGGCTAACAACCAACGTTGTAATTAAAGTTGAAAGACAAATGACAAGCAGAAAGAGAAAAGATTTCATCTGTATTTTCCCTAAAAATTTAGAGAATTTAAAGGTCCTTAGAAAAGAAGTAACTAAATATCTAATGGTAAGATAAGGAAAGACATGTAGAGACAGTTCACATTTTTAAAAAGATATAAAAGAATACAAACATATGTAAAGATGTTCAACTTCATTCATAATAAGAAAAATGCAAGTCAAAGCTACACTAGTTCTATATCGAGATACATTTCACTTATCAGATTGGCACAATTTCATATCTTGACAACACATTCTTTCATGTCTTGCTGGTGGAAATGCAAAGTGGTACAAACCCCAAGGAGGAAAATTTAGCAACAGCCACCAGAGCTACAACGTATGTATTCAAGCTTTGACTCAACAAATCCACTTCTAAGAATCAGCCCCAAGCAGCCACTTTACAGATCCAAAACAACTTATGCACAAAGATATCCACTGTGGAATTATTTGTCGTATTAGCAAAATGCTAGAATTAAGCTAAATGCCCATTCCTAAAACGTAGTGAGATGAACTACCAAACAGTTACACAATGGAGCACCAAGCAGCTGTGCAAAAAAGAAAAAAAAAGAAGAAAAAGAAAGAAAAAGAAAAAGGAAAGAAAAAAAATTCTATGAATTGGTCTGGAGCTGTTTCCAGTATATTTCTTAAGTTGAGAAGTCAAGGACCAAGCAGTACATTACAGTATCCTAAGGTATAAGCCAGATAAGTCAGACATTCATGAAAGCAGGAACCTGTAGAGGATAGACTAGTACAGGGATGGAGACAGAAGTAAAGTTTCATGAAATAAATTTTTAATGAGTTTTTTCCTTTGAAACTTGTACATGTTATATTTATTTAGAAGATAAAATTTATTTATAACCATGATCAAGGACAAACAAATTCTAATGCTTATAGATATTGTGTCAGAATTTGGGTGGGCCAGGGATGTTGCTAAGTATTCTAGGATGCACAGAACAGCCCTACACAACAAAGAATTATGCAGTGCAAAATATCAACAATACCAAGATTGAGAAACGCTAACAGAGTGGGAGACAGGCTAAGGACCAGGAAGCAGAGATTATCAAAAAGTTTTAACTTTACTATATCTGTTGTCAAGGCTACTGATGTAATAATTCTGAAGAAAACTTGTCTACACTATGAGACAGAAAAAAAAATGAACAATAGTTTTGAGAACAAAACACCATGCAAAAAAGGAGATGGAAATGTGCACTGAGAGGAAGCAAGGAACCCTTGATCGCTGGGTGGGGATTTCTAATTTGGCAACAAGGTCCACTGGAAGGGCCCCAAGTAATGACACCTCGGTAGCCACAGGCACAATTAGTACCCAGATTACAGGCTTGTTTTTTGTTTTGTTTTTGTCTTTTTTTTTTTTCTTTGTTATATTGGAGATTGAACCTAGGGTTTTCCACTAAGCTGTATACCCACTCCTTTGTTTTATTTGATTGTATTATTTTTGAGATAGAGTCTTAAAAAATAACTAAGTTTCCCAGACTAGGCTCAAATTTACAATCCTCCTACCACAATCTCCCAGCATTCTGGGACTACAGATGCATACCACCTATGTACAGCTTTTGGTTTCTAAATGTCATTATTTTCAAAAATAAAAATTAAAAAGGATCCTTGGGAAGCTGCTGACTCAAGGGCTCAGGGGCAAGATGCATCAGAATATCTAGCTGTACCAGAAAGCAAGGCTGTGCTGAAAGGCCAACCAGGATATAAAGAAATAGACACTAAGCATCTTGAACGGGTGCACATTGGCTGGATTTTAAACAATGAATATGACGTACAATAATGATGGTAGTGGATTGTAATGTACTGAATTTTACAAAGGAAATAGAGAATAAGAAAATCCCTTATTCACAGAAGAGCATCAGCTGTAGATAACATATTAATATCAGAAAAATCATAACATTACAACTACCAATGCAAAACCAGAAATGGCTGCTAATCCTTTGAAAACTATTAAGTGTAAATAGTCTCTAAATAATATACTGCATATTCTTATTAATTACCAAATTAACAAGTTCCCTTTGCCAGTATGAAATTTAGCCGACTTCAGCTTAACTGAAGAGTCAAGTGTTATCTTACCTTACCAATACTGGATAACCCCACTTGAGGCAGTAGTACCTGTCTTACCTGCGTAATGGACACATACACATTACCTAGGCAGCCCAGTGCGAGATTATAAACTCTGGCTCACAAACCTTCATTTATCAGCAAGAGGAAATGGTCAAAAAACAGAAAAAAGGGGACATGAGATATTATGCATGAGCCTTCAATAAAAAATTTTTAAAATACTTTCAAAAAACATTACTGAGGCAAAAAGCAATTTGAATGCGGATAAATTCTTAAGTACTTTCACCTTATATTAAATGCATTTCTTGTGATAATAGCATTATGATGATGTAGAAACACATCCTCATACTTAGGAAACATGTGCTGAAGTAGTTAGGAATAAATCATCGCGCTGTCTGCAACTGATTTTCAAGATGTATACAGACAACAGCAAAGGCGGCAGAACCTCAACGATCGCTGCATCTAGGAAAGCAGCAGAGATGTTCCCTCGTCTTTTCTAGAATTCAAAGGTCTCACTTAAAAGTGTGGAGAAAACAAGTTTGACTCCACGAAGTATTGATAGGGAGTAAATATATGCTGCAAAATTTAGTAAAGGGGTAGACTCAAGTATTTATTCTAGCTTTGCTAACAAGAACTGTAATTCAAGGTTGCCAAATTGTTGGGAAAGTTTGTATATGCAGAGGATGCCTGTGCCATAGCGTAGCACCATTTCTAACCACTAGTGAATTAACGGATCTGGACACAAGGAGCAGCAACTGCTCACATGCTAAAAAGAGACAAACACACGCACCTGGCCATAGAAGTAGACTGTGTCAAGTGGAAAAGTGGTACGACTGTGTTTCGAGACAAAACTGTCACTACACAGGAAACAGGGGAGACAGAGAAACATGTTAAACATCATCTAGGGGTGCAATCATACCATTCGGGAAGAATTTGATCTACAGTACAATATTGTTAGTCTTTCCCGATGCAATTATTATAGGGAAACCTGGAGAGAAAAAGGAATACAGTTTGCAAGGTATTTAATGTAATGTCCTATTTCAATGAACATACTTTATTTACAGGCTTAATTTACACAAACTTTCAGAAAAAAGTATGACAGACATAACTGGGAAATGTTAACAGAGCCAGAATATTTGATAGTGCTAAAAAATTATGTTAGTCATCATTTGTAGGCATGATAATGGTTTTGGTGGAGTATTGGGGGCTGTTTTATTTTTTGTGCTGAGCATCAAACCCAGGACCATGCTAAGCAAGCATTCTACCGCTAAGCTATATTCCCCAGCCCCAAGAATTTTGACTGTGTAATCTTAAAGAGAATTCTTATCATATATATGATGTGTATTACATATTTCAGAATTCTTATCATGTATATCCTGAAATATGTATAAATTGTACACATATACTATGTATATATGAGAATGCATGTATCATATATACATATATATTCTGAAATATTTATAGATAAAATAATGGGTAATGGAATTTACATAAAAAAACAGGGGATAAGCCAGGTGTGGTGGCATATGCCTAAAATCTCAATGCTCAGGCGGCTGAAGCACAGGATTGCCATGAGTTCAATGCCAGCCTGGGCTTCACAGTGAGTTCAGGACTAACCTGGACTACAGAGAAAATGCTGTCTCAAAAATTATAATAATAGTAGGGAAAGAGATGCAGATCTGATAATTGTTGAAGTTGGTGAGGAATACACAGGGGTTCACTATGTTAATTTTCTACTTTTAAAAATAAATATTTAAATATTTCTGAAGCAAAATATTCAACTGAAAAAATGTAAACATGCTCAGCCAGAGAAGAAAGCAAAACAAACAAACAGAAAGCAGGTGTGGGCAGATGCTGTGCATGTTTTCTCGCTTTATTTGACCTCCTACAGAAACAACCTCTTGCTAGAGCTTTTACCAGTATTTTCGCATTTAATCCTTGGTAGATCATACCATCACCCAACAGGCATTCCAGCGACCAAGCAGCACCCACTGGTGTCAGGCCTCTTGGGCTCCAGTCAGTCTAGCCACTGCCTGTGCATCCAAACTCACCCCAATTTCTTCGCCTTTCAAATGGAGATGACAGTAGCAATCTCTACTTCATGGGGTGGTAGCGAGGGTTAAACAATAAATGACACAATGACATACAATGACACAATGTAACTATCGGTGCCTGTTACAAACCTGTGACAGGAATAGCATATGATGTAAAGCTTGCTTGACCCAGAGCTTATTATCTTGCATTATGCTGCTTTGGGGATGCTGGGTATATATGTGCAGCAGTTTTTTAGTACTCTCTGCCAAATATTTCATCTACCTTGTTGGACATATCCTAATTCTGTTTAAGTATCAGCAATAAGGTTTAGGACACGTCAAGAGAGAGATTCGAGTTTAATAAAGTCTTACACAATGACTTAGGTATGTACTCAATTCATTTGTTCTCTTAATCCATATTTACAAAGTTTGGCTCTGCAAAAGGTGTTACTGACTTAATAGTTCAAGTAGACACAGTCATGCTGCTCATAAATTTGCTAACAGGGGCCATGCTAGGAGTTCCACACAGCCAGCTGGGAGGCAGAGGCCTCAAGTAAGGTTACATGGTGCTATAGTTTGGATCTGAAGTGTTCCCCTAATGCCTCATGTATTTGAGTGTAGTAGGAAAACTGTGGAACCATGTGTTATTGAGAAGTAGGGCCTGTCTAGAAGGGGTGACGCTTGGGGCTTGAACTAGAGCGATTGTGTCAACTTGTTAAGATTGTGCCTAGGGCAATTTTCAGGTGTGTGTTGTTGACTTGCAGGACAGGAAGTGAAGGAGGGGCAACCACTCTGGGTGAGGGCAGCCCAACGGACAGCTTGAACTAAGACGTAAAGGAAGAAAGAAGAAACATTATTACAGCTTCTTCCTGGGAAGGATCTGGCCTCACCTGAGTCTCCAGACTCACTTGGCTCCTGCTTCACTCGGCTTCTCTCTGCACCTTGAACAGCTCTCCAGCCTCTGCCATGTCCCTTAAGCATTGCTGGCTGCCCCATGAATGGCCTGTGTGAGACCTTATAAAACTGTAAGCTAACTAAAGCTTCTTTCCCTTAATTTGTGGTTGTCAGGTATCTTGCCCCAGTGAAGAATAAAGAACTGAGCAGAGAGATCATCTACCACTAATAGCCTGAAATCTATCAGCAATCACCACCAAATAGTATGTCCACATATGACTAACTCAAGCATGATTCTAGAGATCATCAACAATAGTATGTCCAAATAAACAGGTAGATCCCAGACATAATGATGCTACGCTGTAAGTGTGTGAGAACCAGCCACACTTACATAGTTCTATTTCCTGGAACTCTACACATTCACAGGAGAAATTTTCTAAAGTTTGAGAAATGAAAGATTCTAGTACCAAAAAGAATTGCAAGAATAAGAAAGGACATTTAAGTTCAACTATAACTGCAGGTTTTGAGGGGGCATAGTGCCCGCCAAGAGAATGAAAGAGACCTTGGTATTATTATCAAGGTCAGCATGTAGACCAAGTTCTGAGGACTACACCAAAAAGAATGGGGACATGGAACTCTGTGCCACACCTGTTGTTTGATGCTCAGTGTAGCCCCTCATCTCACAATAACTCCCAAGAACTAGATTCTGACAAGACAATCACATGCATGTGACCTATTAAGAAATGGCTCAGGAGAAGCAGTCACCCATGTCTGGAAAAAAATCTGATGGAGGAAAAATGAACAGGGAAGGACAGTAAGGAGGAGAAAAAGAATTCCAGAAAAATTGCAAAGAATTGGTTCAGCCAGATCCTACAGTATTTGTAAATTTTGTTTCAGAGCTTGTCCTAAAGGGAAGCCAGAAAGGTAAGCTTTTCTGATCCAACATGAGATTATCCCTGGCTCATGGCGACTCCTGAAGGACCCAAAATCCCAGGCATTTGCAGGTCTTTGCCTTTGTTGCCAAAGTGGTGCAGATAGTCCTATACCTGGCCTCCACAGTCTCAGGCGAAGGCTCCCCAAAGTAGAGGACCACAGAAGCCCATGGGGAGAACACAATCCACTCAAAGTGTTCTCATAAACTCTGGACAGAGTACCAGCCATGTCCGTGCCACCCTTTCTCCAGATTCCACTTAATGGTCATTATGGAATAAATGAGAGGAAAATGAGAGGACGCCAGTTGGCGTGGCCATTATAATATGTTGTAGATCATTAGGGTGCATATTGTAAATTCCTTAACATTTCGAAGTATAGTAGAGTCAGGCTGCTTGTGTGCTGAGGGGCTTTGTGAGAATTGATGTTACGATGTGAGCACTGAACCAACAGGTGCAAGGGGCAAGTTCTCACTCATGCATGCTGCAGGACTGGACAGGCCAAGCACCTCACTGGACTCAGAACCACCGGGAGCCCAAGTGGGCCAGCCGTTAGCATCACCGCTTTCTCTTCCTCTATTCCCAGCTAGTAAGTGAGGCTCAGAAATACAACCTTGAGTGAAATGACAAATTTACAGAGCCATGAAAATTTTAATAGAATTAGCACACAGTTTTCTAAACTTGATTCCAGTCAGTAATAAAGAACACTTGGATTAATTAATTAACAATTCTTCCAGAATCCGTTGGATGTCTGCTGTTTACTTCATCCATTCATGGCCCCTGCATGATCCCAGAATGGTTTCCAAGAGACTCACCTCGTTACTTTTGGTTCCCTTCCTTGGAGCTAGACACTGTCCTTAAGCACCATTGCCTCATATTAAATCAGAGGTCCCTCAAATTAGACACACAAACTTTTATATCAGACTTTAGAGAAACTATGATAACAAAATCATGAGAATGTGCAGCTTTGCATCTGCTTGTTGAGGCATGGAGAACAAGGATGGTGCTTCTAAAGATAATCTAAAAATTTGATTTAAGCACCATCACTCAAACCAGAGCTGTAGATGGATGGAAAACAACCTCTCAGGAGAACACGGGAAAAGAGACATGAGACACCCAGGAACCAAAATGGCCAAACCTTAGACCACCCCTCCAAGTCCGAGTCATAAAGGAGTTCTGACACCCACTCAACAATGTAAAAACTCTCATCAAAAACCATCCTTTGGGGACTGGAGGAATGGCTCAGAGTTCAAAGCACTTGCCTAGCAAGCACTAAGACAAGCGGTAAGTACCTAGGTTTGATTCCCCCGCACCACATAAACTAGGTGTGGTGGTGGACACTTGTAATCCCAGTACTCCGAAAACTGAGACAGGAGGATTGCTGTGAGTCCAAAACCAGCCTGGGCTCCATAGTGAAACCAGCCTGGGCTATAGAGCAAGACCCTGTCTAAAAAATAATAAAATAAAATAAAATAAAAATCATCCCTTGGAATCTTGTCAGTTTTTCTTACCATATGGCATCAGGGACATACAGGGTCATTAACCATAAAAATCAAGATACCTTGAAGAACTTAAATCCTTTAATCCAAATATTATCAACCTAAAAGACTAAATCATTACAGTAGGACCCCAATTTAATAATGGCTAGAAATGACATCATCTAGCTTACACTGCCAACATTCCAGGGCTAGAACTCTGTGGTCAGTGATGTTATCTCTTGCAAAGATTCTGGTCATTGTGTAAACATACTTTATCTCAAGGCTCATCCCCACAAATGCAACCAGACATACCTGCTTTTATAGATCTTGTTCCAGAAGGATTTTCAATAAATCATTTATAGCTGGCCTTTAACTTTGGGTGGGTAAGCAAATTAGTTAAGACTTATATATTACAAATCTCTGGATGGACATGCATAATGCTACTTAAGATACAGTCTGGTAAAAGAAAGAAAAAAGAAAGAAAGTGAAAGAAAGAAAGGAAGTCCTAAGTCTCATCAAGCCTCCAGATCTAGCTACCAATTTACAGAAAATTCAGTGACCGAAATGACATGATAAGTTGCATCAGTTGCTCTGTGTGGTGGGAATACCACACAAGGATGTACTACTGCGCATCTTTGCCCCACATTACTTTCTGTGATCTCATGCTGGTAGCTTCAAATTGGTCATTATAAGTGATAGTATCTAGGGCTTGTATTTCCTGAAAGTCAGTTGTTAAACAAATTCCAGCATACCACTGACTTGGCCAATTCCCAGAATGCCAACATGACCAAAACTGCCTAATAGAAGAGGAAGCACACCAGAGGAAAAGCTGAACATGTAAGAGGTAATTTTGTTAAAATTATCCTATGTTGCCATTTTACAAAAATCTCTCCCATAGCCATAGAACCAGAGTTGGATGTCTTAGAACATAATCTTTGTTAGTTTTTTTTCTTTTCTTTTTTTTTTTTTGGCCTGTTTGACTCATTCTTTCCAGTCATTCAAATCTTAAACAAGTGCTAACTCATCAGAAATACCTTACATAATTTCCCTAACTACCCCTACATTATTTTCTTTTGCCTTGGAGTACTAAAAATAAACTTATATTAATAATAAGCTTAACATCTATGAACACAGATTCTGTTTTGTTATGTTTCTGCAGTATCCTTGCACATAACACAATGCCTGGTAGGCATTTAACAAACATGAGGTAAATGAGTTAAAGACCATAGGAAATGTCGTGGAAAGATGTCCATAAATTATTGCTGAATGGAAGGCAAACACGTTGTAGAAAAACATACAGTTGATTCTCATGACTAATGGATTCTATATTTGTGAATTTGCCTACCCACTAACATTTCTGTAATCCCCAAGTCAATACTCCTAATGCTTTCTCAGTCATTCACAGACACACCCTGCTAGCTGAGATTGAAGAACAAGGTAAGACTCAACCTCCTTGTTCTACTTCACATATTGTAGGCAAGTGTCTTCTTGGCAGCTAATTTAGTGCCATGTTGTTGCACTTGATTTTACTATATAAAATGGCCCCAAACATAGAGCTGGATTGCTGCCTAGCATTCTTGAATGCAAGATGTCTGTGACACATGTTGCAGTGAAAATAAAGCATGCTTCATTCGAGCGTGGGTCATAGTGCTGGACATAAGTTGTTCAGGAATTAGCAACATATACTGAGTAAGGTGTCTGTAAACAGAAATCCACATGGAATAAGGTTGTATGTTGATTGGTCAGGGAAAATATTGGGATGAGAGCCTCACGGGAACAGTGGTTCAATATTCACTAAGCGATTGTTTATCAAAACTTTACAAAAGATAACTATGATGAATGATAATCAACTATATATAACATGCAGGATTTCGTAAAATATATGAATACAGAGAAACATACATATAGATATATAAAACTGGACAGATGTATAAAAGGATATGGAATTATATATACCAAACTATCACAGCAGCTACCTCTGGGGAATATATAAGACAACCTGAGACATATAAACAAAGCTTCACTTTACGCTCTTTTTTCTATTTTGGCATTTTTGACAATTTCAAAACAAGTGATTATTATTTTAGTAATTTTTTAAACCAATGATTTTTAAAAACTGAGACAAGTTCTTTTTCATAAAATAAAACCACAGATAAACTTAAGGCAAACCCAAACAAAGCCTCAAATAATCTTTGAATATTTTTATTTAAAAGAAATGTGAACAAGAAAATGCAGATCTGTAAAGAAATAAAATAAAAATAGACCAGATAAGTGACTGAAGGGGCAAAATCATGAGTGCAAGTAACAACACTTCCCAACCAAATTGCTAAGTAAACAATACGGAAGTAAACTGCAAGGGCTGTGGGAACAGGGCTGCCTTGAAGCTAGCAACAGCACAGAACAAAATGAGCACGCAAGAAGAGAAAGCCGTCTTGAGATTCCGCGTGACCGTGGTCATCAAAGAATCAGCTCCAAAAAACAAAATAAAATACAAACACTGGAAGCAAACAAAATTGTTCAATTCACAGTTTGGTGAAATGAAACAGTCTCATAACAAAGGAACTTTATGGCTTTGACTTTTCCGCATCCTGTATTTAAGCAAGGAGATTCTTTTTTTAAGTAACATCTTACTCAAACTTTCCAAATACACTGTCCCTTAATAACAAATGTGCTTTTAAAAATTTTCTCCAAAGAAAGAATATGAAGTCCATGTTAGATTAGTTATTCTCTAAAAGAACAGGGTCTCGCTTTGTAGCCCAGGCTGGTCCTGAACTCACTTTGGAGCCCAGGCTGGCCTCGGTCCCACAACAATCCTCATGTCTCAGACTCCCAAGTGCTGAGATTACAGGTGTGAGCCCTCGCGCACAGTATTTGTGGCGCTGCGGGAATTGAACTCGGGTACTTAGCACTTGAGTTAGTGCTTGCGAGGCAAGCTGAGCCGTTCCTCCATCCCCGAGAGCAGCTCATTTTTTATACAGTATTGGGTACTTGTAAAGTCAAAGATTCCTCCTAATTGATACCAGGCATAAGAGACTTTGGGCATGTGCAAGTAGATCAAGAAACAAGAGTGACCACTCATTCCTAGCATCATATGTTTTCCCATTTCATGGACAGAAAGCCATGAAGGCTATTTTTCTTGTTTTATGAACAGAAAGCCATCAACTAAAAAGAATTTGAGTGATAGTTTTCCTCTTTCCCAGATGGTAGCCGTGTAGAATAGCACCAAGTGGGCCCTATAGTCAGCAAGAATTTAACAACATTTTTCCAGCCTCCTCACACTACCACTCCCTCCACCCTCATAGGTTTCCTTGTCATGGTTTTACTTACAAACTGTCATTCTTAAGAAGAATTCTACAAATTAAATATCTGGGCTAATAGAATCCTATGTAACCTAAGCACAAGAAAATTTAGACAATCTAATGAACTGCCTTGAACAGAAAAGTCAGAGGAATGAGTCCTCGTGAGAAACTTGGAAAAGTGGTCTTATAAAATTCCAAATCATTGTTTTATACCAACACAAACCTGACCAGCATGCATTTCAATCATCAGGAAAAATAAAATACATCTATACTGTGCCCTTTCGAGTCAAGCAGAACATAATTAATGTACTGCAGAACAGAAATCAGAAATCTTCATATGGGAGATTTTCCCCCAAGAGAGTTGCAGGTAGCCTGAGTGTGTGCCTGCTCAATGGGCATGAAATTGTACTTTATTTTTTTCCCAAATGTATTTTTGTTTCCTTAAGTAAGGAAAAATGTCATTTTAATAAAACCTCCAAGGCATTTATTGATCTTTCAGCATGAACATTTATATTAATGGTCGAGAATAAAATTTGACCATTTAAGGGGGAAAGGAATCTCTATGCAAGCTAATCTTTTGCCAAGCCCGCAGCCGATTTGATTGAATTTTAAGTACATTTGTGAATTCTTCCTTTTTCCACCTCTAATATATTTTACTAAATGTAGAAATAATTTTTTCAGTATATACTTAAAAACTCATTAATAGACATATTATGGCTCACAGATGCAGTAAGGAGAGGCTTCTCTGAGCGTTTTGCTCCTCCTCTTACTTTCTCAGCTGGAAGAAAGGGAAAAGGTGGGCCTTAATTAAACTGGTCTTGACCACGACCACGCTTAAAGCAAGCAAATCCTAGGAAAATCTTCTAGAAGGTACCACCAATGTTCAGTAAAATAAATATATTTTAGGAGCCCAGAATTAGCTTTCTCTAATGAGCTTATAATGGATTTTTTTCTAGGACTGTTTGCCTGAGGGATTCGGGGTTTGTTATTGAAACACAAGAAATTCTCAACTCTGAGAAAGGCCACTTGACTCAGCACAGCTGATACCTTCCTATTTCCTGACTGTAGCACCCTATAGTTTCTCAGTTTGCCAATTTGTCTTTCTATCTGCTAAAACAAGAAGAAAAGAAAGGAAATGATGTTCCTCGCGCGCGCGCATTGGGTGTGTGTGTGTGTGTGTGTGACTGTTTATTTGTGACACAGATTCTAAATGACAGAACTTCAGCACTACCACCTATCTTTCCCTACTGTCCTGTCAGTGTGTGGCCAGGTCAGCCTGTATATTGTGATATATTGTAGGATTTAATTATAACAATATTATTAGCCTTTATAATGTACATAAATACATCTGGCCTCTGATAGGCATCATTTTCCTTCAAGAGAATAAGACGCTTCCTTACTAAGCCTTTTGGAAAACCAGAAATCACTTGGGGGGAGGTTCAAACCCCTTTGTGGTGGTAACACATTGTACTCTTCTGCTTTTAAAGCCAGAAAGAAAGGAAACAGAGACAGACAGAGAGAAAAAGAGAGACAGAGATAGCCTTGAAATTTTATTCTAAAATAATCCCACAAGTGAAAACATGATGTGTTTCACAGGAAGGGTAACTAGACAATGATTTGGTTTGTAAGAAAATAAAATCTGCCATCCTGTGATCTTCACGCATGATTCTGTTGTGGCCCCTTTAATTATAAACTCAACCTCTGATATCCTCATCCAGTCCTCTGGTTGGGGCTGTGTTGTGGTTAGGATCTGGAGTGTCCCCCAAAAGTCTCATGTATTTTAATGGAACCATGTGATGTTGGGGGATGGGGGTCTGGTCTGGAGGGGTGGATTGCAGTTAAGTTAGGACTAACGGTGTGTAGTGGCCACACCTGGATGCAGGAGGGACTGGTTACTGGGCGGAGACCTGAAAGGATACATAAGCTGCACCTGCCTTCCTGGAGGAGGGGCATTAGTCTCAACTAGCCTCAGCTTGTCTTCCTGTTGGTCTGGGGAAGCTGCCTCCACCTCTCTCTCTGCCATGTACTTCGATTGTTGCCGGCCACCCCTGAATGGACTGTGACCTTCGAGACTGTGAGCTAAAATAAACCCTTCCTTTCCTGAGTTTGTGGGTATTGGGTATTGAGTCACAGCAATGAAAAACTAAGACAGGCTCCCTTTCATACAACAATGGCCCCTATTCCAGGCAGCCGACCCTCATAGCCCTCTTTCCCTCTGACTTTTAGATAGAAAAGCTACCACAAGAAATCTCACCTTCTCAAGATCAAAAGTAATGGAACCGCTGGCTTTTTAAAAGTTCTTTTCTGTTGTTCACATTCTTCACAAATGTGTTCACATCCCTTACTCATCTTTAACTCAAAATCAGAATTTACTGCAATGCCCCAAATACTGCAATGCTTCAGGTTCCTCGTTTTCATTTCCAATGTTGTCTTTCTCAGCCTGTCGGCTTCAGCTCACTCAGCTGCTTTTTATTGTTTAGTTTGCTTGTCCTGTGTGCACAGAATCTTGTTGCGTCTTCCCCAGTGACGCCACTCAGGTCTACTCATTTCACTCTGTTTCCACTCACTACTAACATAGGCAGTCTTTACTACCTATCTTTACATTACTTGGAAATCTTAATTATTATCCCTAGACCACCCCGCACGGAGCGCTTCCACCCCGTTCCGGCCCAGTCTTCATACATCATGGACCATCTGTTCATTTCTAAATGCCATCTTCCTTTCTTTCTCTTCTGTTCTTCTCCAGATGTCTTCACCCTCCCTTCAGGATGTACACCGTGACAACAGCAATGACCAGATAAGCACCTGCTACATGCACTGTGCTTAATTCTCTATGACTCTTAACAGTTCAGCTTGGTTATTCTTACTTTACAATGGAGAAAACTGAGACTTAGAATGAGTAAGCAATTTTGCAGTAATTAGAACTGAGATTAAATTCTTATTAGTTTGACTTCCCAGCCATGTTTCTCTCTGACTGAGAGGGCCTTCGATTGCATGACAGATCCATCTAACTCTTCCCACCTCCAGTTTTTCTATATCCACCTTTCTCACCTGTCTACCACATCACCACAAACCTTGTGATCCAGAAGATTATGGGTAAGATAATCCACTCTTGGTTTAACTTTGGCTCAGCAAGTGCCAAAAATAGCTTTACCTCTCTGCACCTCAACTTTCTCCTACATCCTATTCACAGTACCCATGCAAGAGAAATGGTGAGAGTCAATGCCATTTTCACACTAATTTGTATGTCTTTCTTCTAACAATATTCCCTCCCTTCAATTATGAAGATGCAACAGTCAACACTTTCAATTCATTTTTGAGGTTAATTTCATCTCTTCTTAAATTTTTCATTATGAAATTTCCTTAATTTCATGGAGCTAGCTCTCATAAATATATTCAGCATATGCCACACTAGCTCCCTCTTGATCACGTATTACATTACCTTCTATTATCCTTTTGTTATTTCTTGGATAGTGTTTTTCTCTTCCCAACACAATTATAAATTTCCAAAGAACACAGATATTATTTCCTGTATGCACCACTGTAAAAGCTTAATATTGTGCTGAGCAAAATGTTTTGCCCTCAAGCTGAGAACCTCAGATTTGTACCTCATAAATTATTATTGATGAATCATAATATCTGTTAACCCTCATTCCATCTTCTCCTTGCTATGATCTAATTCCTCCTGTATGTTCTAATCATCTCCAACAAAGGTCCTAATATCCCAGACCCATGGCCTGTAGCCCTAGTAACTTGCTCAATCTTCATGATGTATGAAGAAGTCCAAAGGAAAACCAGTGTGACTGTACCAGGACAAGGTGAGGACACTGAGGATATGTAGCCCAAGAGGAAGGCAGAGTCAGAGGAAGGCAGAGTCAGCACTTGCAGAGATCTCTCTCTTACCTCTGTTTGAGACAGGGTGGTTGCTGAGCCTGTGCCTTCTGGCCCTACACTTCTAAGATCCGAGTCCTGACAGTTCAACTGTAAGCAGATAGTACTTCCTCTATGCTTCGAGTTCCTTACTTGAACTTTGGGAAATAATAACAAGATTGTTGTCGTTGGTCTGTTTGCCATGAAACAGATTCTGATGTGGAGATTTGTGTGGGGTGCGCTCCTAGTAGAAGGCAGTAAGAGCAGAAACATGGAAGGTAGGGAGATATTGAAGAGTAGAGAAGTCGCAACAGAAGCCTCAGGTAACCCTGCAGAGCCCAGAAACTGAGATGGTCCTGCAGAGATATGGACCAGTCATTTGATACAGAGTGTCTCTGGAACCTCTCTGCTGCCAAAGATAATCTCTAGAAAGAGCCCTACCTATAAGCTTGTCTTGGTTACTTTATTGTTGCTGTGACTAAATACCTGACATCCACAACTTCGGGAGGTAAGATTTATTGTAGCTTACAGTTTCAGAAAGTCGTAGTCCGTTCACAGGTGGGCAGCTGGAAAATAATGGAAGCACATGACAGGCCTGGAGTGGAGGCAGGACCAGAGTAAGAGCCCCAGTGGCAGAGATCCTCACAACATGTTGGTTCAGAGAGAGACTGGGAGCAAGGGTGGAACCAGAAACACCCCTCTTAGGTCAAGTCCTAAGTATCCAGCCAGGCCCCACCTCCCAACCCTACACAATACCCATAGGAACGTGAGACTTTTGGGGGACATTCCAGATCCAAACCACCACAGAGCTCTCTTCAGACCACACTCCAAAAGACAAGGAAGTGGATGCCTTGGTCCTATAAGGAAATATCTGTGTGACCTACCGCAGCACCCATTAGAGTTGATTTAAAGGCCAAATGAATTAACACCCATAAATCACTTAGGGTATATCTCATCTGACATATTTTAGCTAAGATCTGTGTAATCACATTATTTTCATTGCCCAGAAGTTCTCTTTCCTTTAGCTGGGGGCTTCTTGGCTAAAATTTGAAAAGAAAGGGGGTAGATGTTTTTTGATGTCCAATACAGTTAACCTCTGTAAATATTAATGCATTCATTCGACTATTCATGTGTTTGCTTTTCTCTCTATTACATACTTCCTCGACTTGTGCTTTCAAATGTTTACTTCCACACTGTCTATCATGGCTTAAAGAAATAAGGACACATGGTGTCCTCCTAACTAAACATGATCATCACTAAATTACTGATGATCACTTAAAGAGCAAATTAATATAGATGATCTTAAAAGAAAAGGGTGACTTTTTAAACAAATCCAAACTTAGAACTTAGCTCTTACTCTTAAGTGCTACCAGGACTGGAACTAGGCAAATCTGTGTATAGAATACCACTCCAAGTACACTTTGGAGTTTCTCTCTCACTTGGCAATATTTCTAGGCTCTGGGTTTCTCGTCCTTAGCCCTAGGTCCCAGCAAACAACACTTGAGGACCCTGAGGCTGTTATTCAAGAGACCTGATTTGTAGATGTCCATATTGTCCATCCTAGTTTTGTCAAAGATGCAACAGTTCCGTTAAAAGAAGTAAATTCAAGAGATGCAACATGATGAGTATAGTTACTTACAGTACAAAGTACCTGTAAAGCTTGCTGGGAGGATGGGTTTAAGTGCTCTCACCACGTAAGTATGCGAGGTAAAGCATAAAGTTAAAAAATTTTAAGTTAGCCACATACATTATCAAAATACATTGCACACGATAAATATACGCAAATTTCGGCCAGTTAAAAATACATAAAATTAGAAAAATTAAGGGTCTATATACCACAATTCCTCAAAATAATGTAATACTCTGATTAACAACATGTAAACCTATTCAATAGCATTACTAAATAAATAGGTAGTTTTTGATCATGAAATATTTTAATCATTACTTAGTAAGAATAAATATACTATTCATACACTATAGTAAGAAAAATATTCCCGTAATGATTCTCCCCAACCTCCACATTCCTCCTGATCCCTAACACTAAGCATATTTTCTATCCAGAGAGAAAGCATCAAAGACACTAACTTCCCTGTATAGATATAGAAATATATCATATTCATCCATGCATTCTTAGAATACCTTCTACAAAACAGAAAGAGCAAAAAAATCATAATTTTCTAAATATTTATTGCATACTTGGTTTGTTCAAATACTATGTTAGGTGCAAGGATATAATACTGAACCAAATACAGAAATTATCTTTTCACATGTAGCTTCTAATCTTGCAGAAAAGACAGCCCATAAGAGGAAAATCTATACTTTTGATAAGTGACATGAAGGAGAAATGAAGGGTGTGTTGAAGTGATCATTTTATGGGAAGTGGTTTCAGGCTGACTGGGCAGGAGAAGGGAAAGAGATGCTAGGGAGGAAAGCCTTGGTCAAGCCGAGGTTCAAAAGATGAGTAGGAGTTCACCAAAGAGACTGATGGGCAAATTCCAGGCACAGAGAACACCACGTGGAAGCAATGTGCACACAGACAAGCCCATTTGCAATTTACAAGAACACAATCCAGAGATAAATTTGATAGACGGCTTAACATTCAAGGTTGAAAATGTTTGCTTACTTCAAAACAAATGACAAGAAAACACATTTTCTTGGTTTGGCAATGAATACTTACTCTAAGAATCAAACTATCATCGTAGGTGTTAAAAATACAGGGTGAACGGGTCAGTGTCATCCTCCAGCCAGAGGAGAAGTTGGCAGCCAATTACACAAGGAAGGGCAGAGCTGGGCAGGGGCTAGTACAAAGGGGGAAGACAACCCCAGGAGGGCCATTAACTTCAAAGACGGCCTCCTGCTGGACAAGGCATCTAATTGGAGACGTGCTCTGGGGTCAGCGCCACAATAGCAGCCAGCAAAAAGCTCCAAGACAGCTGGTGGGAGAGGATTATTTCGCCTGCAAATGTTGGGGAGCCTGGAAGGAGGCTGTGACCCAGAAGACGGGCCTGGAAGAAGGTCAGAGTAGGAGAATAACATTTGAAGAAGACACAGACCAAGTGATCACTCAGACTTTAGAACGTTTTCTTAGGACATAAGTGAAGTAAATTGAACTACATTTAACATTAAATTGATACATAAGAAACAATTTTGTACTATGCCAAAGGCACATTCAAGCAATTCAACATCATTTCATTTAATGTTTTACAACTCACTATTTTCTCAACTTTTTGGAAGTGTGTTCCCTTTCAAATTATTCTATGTTTCCATTTCAATCTCATTTTTAAACTCAGTAGATCTAGTCTACCAAATCAAAAAAGGTCAGTTTTACACATGGACCTTATCATGGTTATCCCATACATTTAAAAAATAGTATTAACGCTAATAATGGAAAACACACTATCTCAGCACTTCCTGTGTGTTGTGGCTTTGATAGGGGACTCTTCACCGTGTCCTGGCACCCCAGAAGAAAGTACTCCTTTTAAGTCTTTCTCTGTTATCTATTCAAACGTGCCCCTCAGTACTGGCTCTTAATTACTAAAACTGTTGAATGGCAGAAGCCTCTTATCCTTGGGGAACCAAAACATTGTGATACAGCCTTTGGCAGCTTCCAACAAAAGACTGCTCCCTGACTCACAGGGCCTCCTAAGGCCCTACGTGCCTGAGTCTACACTCTGATCCTCTCACCGGGTGAGTAAGGGAGGTGTCCTGTGTGAAGAAAAGCAGGAAGCCCGCTGGGGAAAAAAAAGCCGGAAGTGGGAAGAAACAGAGAACAAGAAGGAGGAAACAAGAGGTTGGGAAAAACACAAAAGCTAGAACAGCTTAGGACAGTAAACAGGAGAAGAAACGCCAAGGAACTTGAACAACTTTTTCAAGTAGGTTACTAGGGTTTCCAAAATCAGAAAAGACCTAGCACTTACTTCATTACCATTTGGCCACATTTTATAAAGAGCAGGTATTCCCAGAAGGCTGCACGCCTTGCATTTTCCTAGTAACTCAATTCATTTCTGGCCACAGTTCCACATATCCTGGTCCCTTACACAAATACTATGTGGTAGGTTTGTGCTAAAAGCCAGCCCTTCCCTTGAACAACTCCATCTACTTTCCAACTGGTGAATCAACATACAAAGTAAGAAAAAGGGGTAAGAATTGCTTCAGTTTGCCCTTTGCATTCAAGAAAAGTGCCTAGAAAATATATTCGAATGCCTGAAGTTACAGACTCAATCAAAGGCAATGCCAATCTCGAGGGCTATATTCAACTGTTGAATTCAATCTGCTTCCCTTAATGTATCACAATAAAATATTCATTTAAGTAGAGTCATCCTTCAACCATGAAACAAACAAAAGATTTCTTTGGGGGTGAGTATAATTTTTTTCTTAAAAGCATTCTATTTGAGGAAGGCCTGTATATATTTACCCTAAACATGCAGTATATATTAAAACCCTACTTGTGAACCAGACACCAGGCATAGTGGCACACATGTAATCCCATGTGATCGTGGTTGGCTGAGTCTGGAGGATTGCAGATGTAAGGCCAGTCGAGGGAACTGAGAAGGACCTTCTCTGAAAATATAAAATAAAAAAAGGACTGAGGATGTGGCTCGGTGTGAAGACCCTGGGTTTAATTTCCAGTACTACAAACAAACAAATAACCAGTTTGCCAGTTTGGGGTCACTAATGTGTGCATGATATGCTTTTATTTATAACACCTCGCTAAGCTTCCTTCTGTTGAGACCCTGAAACACATATGTGCATTGTATAGTTTTAAAAAAGCATCCATTTCCACCAGGAGGTTTACCTAATATTTGTTATATTTAATATATCATAAAAATAAATTTTATTTAGTTTCATGCTTCATTACATGCTTTCAATAGATCTGTCTCTGAGAAAGCAGAGAGTTACAATGCAGAAATTACTCAACACACCAGATTCCAAGTGCTGTTTGCCTCTGTAAAAGAATTCGACTTTTATGTATTGATTGTGATCTCCTAGTCTCTGAGATGTTCTTAGGCACCTTGAACATTATAAGAGCTCCTGCTACTCTTCACACCAGCACAGCAGTGGCTTTCAAATGGAGTCATTCAGCTGAACCATAGTATAACAATTGTTAAGTGGTAGATTCACTTACCAGCTGATATTAAATTGTTGAAGGCATTGTCAAATCCTTTTCCCAAAGTTGGCATCTTCCCTTCTGTTCAGCAAATTCTTCTACAGAATCCAAGTACATGAGCGCTGACAACCACCCAAAGCTTCCTTCAGAAGATGTGTGTATGCACAGCACCGGTTTCTCAAAGCTTTCTTCATTAAGTCTTGCTTCCCTACGACCATCAAGATTGAAAATAACATTCAGTAACACAATGCAAGAGTATTTGATTTTTAAACATCATTGAATGTAAAGGGCTAAAAAAACAGCCATGAAATTAACGTTTGACAAATAAGAGAAGATGTTCCAAGTAAGAAAGTGATTTGTTCAATATTATATCGACAAATGGTGACACAACCAAGACTTGATGGCCAGTGTTCTAGTTCCATCCTGCCTCTGCCTGCATCTTATTTCCTGCAATGTGAGGCCCAAGAGTGTGATGACCTCGCCAAGTTTATTGGTCACTACATCGACAGCTTGCAGCACAGTGCCTACCAGATAGCACAGAGGAAAGGAATGAAATATTTAATGGCTGAATCCTAAATCTCAGTTTTGTCTTAAATATTTCAGTTCATATACCTGGGAACGAGGTTATGGTGAGGAAAATAACAACAACAACAACAACGACAGAAGACACATAGGAAGGCATTTAAGGGGTTTGCAGAAAAATGATGGAGTTAGTTAGAAACACAAATAATTCAAGATAAAACAGTGGGTATAGTCTCTTTCTCTACCAAGACAGCAGCCAATAGCACAGGCTCAAATGCTTTCCAGAGCTGTCAAATTTCAACCCACAGCCTAACTTCTTGGAGACTTTTTGTTATCCTCGAAGCCTTACCTCTGAAAGCCTCTTGTACAGAGACAGTTCTGAGTCCAGTCTCCTGGACCACACTACGGGTCACCTGGAGCCCAGAATACAGCACATCCCCCCACCACAGGTGAAGGGTTGCAATGTAGGAGGACACTCACTTCATGAGGATCCCGTGCTCCTCCAACATTTCCTGCTCTGCCAGCCTTGTCCCAAGCTCTCCCTTTCTCCATCCTTAGGCCATATATGTATGTACCATGTGAATAATCTCTTGTCCCCAAAAGGATCCCTTCTGTACTCAGACAGTCCATTTATTTAAATACTAACATATCTCAAATATCTGCTTTCTGCCTTGGCTTTCGTTCTAAAACAAGCTAACTGCAAGTCACAAAGGCACATCAAAAGCAAAATTTTCAAATCCTAAAGTTCTCTAAAGTTCATTTTTCTCTAAAGTTCATTTTTAATTACCCCTACAAATAAAGCATATGATATTTCATGGTCATTTGTGTATGTGTACAAAAAGGTGAAAAGTTTTGAGTTGTTTTGCATAGTGCATGTTCCCAAGAATTAGAGAGAAAAAAAATTCCTTCTTTTGTTATATCCAGATTCAGTATTTGTAAATTTTCCTACTTGATAAAATTCACGTGTAACTCCAAAATTAATATCCTGGTGATTTTGCACACGAAATGAGCCCCTTGCCCAACTCACACAACCCAGCTGAGGTTGGATGATGGTGTGCTAGCTTCCTGTTCCAGCTCACATACAATAAATAAGTATCCTCTCTATAGTGCTTTGCTTTTCACCTTTTTCAAGTTTTGTTGGGACTTTCACTTATCAAAATGTTCAACCAAGTTTAGTGCTGAAGTGTTGTCTAGTGTTCCTAAATATACAAAGCCTTCCAGAGAAATACCTGTGATAGGTAAGTTTTGTCCAGGCATGAAATATATGCTGTTATTGGCTGAGACTTCTGTCTTAATGAGCCAGCAGTGAGTACTGAATAAGATGTCTTTAAACAGCAGCACCCATAAAATGAGATTTTTGTATCAAACAGTTGAGGAAAATGCAGTGATCAGAGGCTCGAAGGAATTTAACCCTGTGTGTAGTTCCCCTAGGAATGTTAGTTTAATATTCCCTAATTCGGCATTTGGGGCCACTTTATAAAAAACAACTATGGCAAATCATGAGAATCATCTATAATTATGTGTTTAACTAACCTAAGTCTCCACCTGTGCCCACCAGCTCAGGCAATATCCTAGAAGCCTGGGAAGTAACTTGGTCTTCTCTCTTCATTCACACTCAGTCTGTCCCCAACCAAAGGAGACACATGCTCTTCCTCCCGTCCCCTGCCTTCATTCAGATCCTGACCATTTACCAGCGTCAGTCACCACGGGCTCTCAACTTTGCTCCACTTCCTTTTTTCCCCTTTGCAGTTCAGGCTCAGCCTACGTGAACAGACTGTGAGTCTACCTGCTTACGCCATGCTCATGTGATCTCACCAAGCCTACATCCACACACGACCCCGAATGCTCCAGGAGGGAACTGGAAGTCCCTCGGATAGCTGATGAAACCCTCTCCATTTGTCACACTTCCAACCTCGAGGCCTTTATGCCTGTTACTCTCCCTGCCTCGCGTGCCTCTTCTTCCATTTTTAAATTGGTGAATATTTACTCATTGTTGGAAGCACAGCTCACCTGGCAGCTCCAAAACGAAGCAAGCCCTGTTCCAAGTACAGAAGAGGCAGGTGCTCCTTGCTCAGAGATACCCGTACCCTGGGACATAATTTCCTATTTGCTTTTATCATATTCAGCAGTATCTGCTACTATTTTCCTATTCTTTTATCCTCCTAGACCGAGCTCCTTAAAGATAAAGGCTGTTTTTTGATTTCATAAGAATTTTTCATATGTACCAGAATACAGTATTCAATAACTAGTGATTGCATGAATGAATGAGTGATGTTATTTCTATGGACGTCACTTGGACTTATTCTCCTGTATCTGAAGTGAACCACATCTTTGGCCTCAGCAATTTGCCTGCTGGAGATCATTATAATTTACTACATACTCATTTATAAAAAGGGGAGGAAGTTTGGGCTAACCACTAGGTACTGACTATTTTAAAGCTTATGGTCAAAACTAGAAAAATATCAGGCCTCTTGCTTACCACTTACTTTACCGTGAAACCTCCCTTTCTTGCCGTATCTACAATTTATCTTTCCTTCAAGATCCACACATATTTATTTTTCTCTCAAGGCCTGCCCATCTGCTCTCCCATTCACTCTAACCTTCCGGGCCTTGAAGAAGTTCTTAGCAAGCCCTTCAATGTGTCTTGTCCCATCTCTAGTTCTATCTCTGGAGCAATAATAAAGGTTGTTGAGAGTAGGAGCCACCATGTTCCTGGCACACAGTGGATGTGAAACAGCTGTTTGCTAAATAAGTGAATCTCAGCAACTGTGAGGTAGGTAGGGTGGCAGTATGGAAGTAGCACGACATAACCAATGAGGCCGAACCCTGTGAATCTGATCTGGTCACCTTCTACCTGGGACAGCTACAGTTACTGGATCTCATGTGCCTTAGCTTTCCCATCTGTAACACAAGATGTGAGATGGTCATACTTGGTCATAAATAAGAAACAGAGCATATTTAGCAAATTCTTCGGCACAATGCCTGGTCCATACTGCATACTCAATACAATCATCCTGTGGGGAATCGATTCCAGGACCCCTGCGTATATGAATACTTTAAATCATCTCTGGATTGCTTAGAATACCTTCTACATACACTGTAAATGCTATGCACGCAGTTGTTATGCTCTATTGCTTAGGGTATGATGGCAAAAAAAAGCCTTTGTTCGACACAGATACAATTTTTTTCCATGTTTTTATTTTAAAGTTGGTTGAATCTGTGGATATGAAACCTGCAGCCACAGGCCCGACTATGTCTTGGCTATAACTAATCTTTTTGTATAATTAAGAAAACTGATGCTAGAGAATTAATTGCCCAATGTCATTAAGAGATGCTTAGAAGTGGGAATGAAGCAGGAAAAAGTTAAGTGTGTTTCAAGTGCTAAAGTGACAAAAATGAATTGAGAGTATTAAGTGTGTGCTGACTCTATGAGAAGATGCAAAGTCAGCTCTGTTGGGTCACATCTAGTCAAGGGGAAAAAGTACACAGACAGAGAGGCCTCTGGAATGCAGTCAATCGAAGCGTATGTGGCTTGGGATGAAGGGATGAGCCAGGCAAAAAAGGAGGGTGCATTCTAGAACAGAGGCCAAAGGGATGCTGGCTCAGATAGGCACAGAACCAGAGTCAGAGCCCAAAGGGGCGGGAAAGGACTCTGGCAGTAAGGCAAACTGGGGACAGCGGACAAGATCAGAATGAGCTGCCCGGGGGAACCCCCATTAGCAAGCTGAACCCAGGAGGGTGGGAATGAAAATGTGGTCGCTCTAACCAGAGGAAAGGAGACTCCACGTGACTTCACTCACCTGTATTCGCTCACCTGCAGGGTTTGCTCCCCCAGAGTCTTCACCCAGGTAAAGGCCAGCTGTGCACTTTGCCCTCCCTGGTCGCTGACCTCTCCGCAAAGACAAGAGAGCTCAGGACCCAAGGCCTGTGCCACATGCAAGGGACTGCAATACTGTTTTCATTTTGATTTCTTTTAAAATCAGAAATAAAACAGACAAAATAATTATGAATATGTAAAAGCCAATCCAGCCAGGATTATATTTCTTTTATACTGATGTGGTTCTAAAATAGGACTATCAAGATTTATATGGACGAAGGGATTTGCCAAGACAAGAGTCAAGTGAACCACTTACAAGATAAGGTACATTTGGGACCCATTCCCTCATTTTTAAGCAACACCAAAGATCACCCAAATACTCCGGAGTCCACATTCCCGTCCCTTGCTAAGCTCTTCCTCGCCTCCCCCTTGCCCAGCACCTAATCCACTGATGGTGCTTTAAAATGTTTAAAGAAGGACAGTGTCTGCTTCCCCTGTGCTTTGAGCGCTTGAGTCATAAACTTTGAAGAATAGAACGTTCAGGCTGTGTATAACCTCTCCATCTATTTTTGAGAAATATTAAGATCAGTTAGGAACAGGTCCTATCACTAAAATGTTTTAAATGAGGAAAAGAGAAAGGGGGCATTTCCTCCTCTTATTTTGCACTAAACACAGCTCCTTGAGGCTTATAAATACGCTTTATCAAATCCCTCTGTGCTAGTCGTCTTGAGCGTTTGTTCCCCCCACCAACGCAGCACCATGAGCAAATGAATAAATGAATACCTAACAGGGCCCACACAATACCCACGAGATAATCGGCATTCTGCAAGTGTCTGGAGATATCATGTATGATAGACACCAGAGAGTGACCCTGGGCGTATTACTCCTGAATTGCTGGTTGGCAGAAAGGGCTGAGCACACAAACAGCTCAGAGAAGGGCGCAACAGATAAATTTGGAAAACGGGGTCGGCATGATTAGTAGATGTCAGAAAGGATACGTTCCTGTCCCTTCTGATTTATGCCGGGCACAGCTTCTAATTTCCTTTGTTTTCAATCTCGATATATTTGGGTTCCACTTTTTCACCACCAACGGCCACGCTGAATGGCAGGCGGCCATATCAGTGGTTGAAGGAAGGGCTCAACATTGTCTAACATGAGAAGACCAGACCCTGACTCCCTTTGGGGTTCCCGCCCAGGGAGCAAATAAGAACTGTCTCCAAATCCAGTTTCTGCAAAGCCTCTCACAAAGGCCTTGCACCCAGAAGAGGACACTGAAGGGGCCTCCCGATGACAGACACACTAAAAATAACTGTTTGGATCCACAAACACCAGCAAAGCTGTCAGAATGGTCTTGTAAGCAAGGTCTGCTTTAATAGAAACGTAAGTATTATGCATTGCAGTCTATTATAAATCGGTTGTAATTTTCTCCTGACAGTTTCTGAATTAAACTAGTTAGTATACAAAAAAATAATAACAATAATAATAATAAATGCTACAAAACGAAAAAGCAAACTCAGTGTCTGAAGGTTAATGATTGCTCATGAAAGCCACAGAAATAAATTATCTGCCTAGGGACACTGTCACATGATCAGCACAAAAGCTGCAACAGCCAAAAATGTTTATGTAGAGGAAAAAAACACTGTCAGCGTCACAGCACCCTTCCCCCCACAGCTAAATTCGAGTCCCGAGCCAGCCAGCTGCTCCTGACTGCTTACATTAAACTAATTTGTGCTGCTACATTGCAGCTGCTTAATTTTTAGTCTCAACTTTATCACCAATAAGTGTTACAATAACAAGCGATATGATGGTATCTCTGAAGAAATATCCATCAACCCCCAAACAATGACAGCCTCACAGGAGTGGATTGCAGGGGGAAAAAAATGTAAAAAGAAGAAAGAAAACCACCCCACACTGCCTCTTTAAAAGGGGGGGAGGGGCCAACTTTTAGTGGAAAAGGCTTTAAAATGCTGCTTTGTTCTGAAAGCCATTCTGCAATGATGAAGGGGATGACTGAAAAGGTTACAAGCCGGGAAGAGTTAACAAGTAAGATGTGCTTTTGCAAAAAGGGGGTGATTTGCAAGGTGAGAGCCTGAACAGGGAGAAGGCAATTTCCTTACAACAATGCCCTCTGTACCCCTGCGCACTGGCCTCCAAGCATTTTGGGAACCCAAACTGCAGCTCGGGAGGCAATTCCTGAGCTGCTCCACCGTTATTCTCCCGCCAGCCTGGCATCGGGGCTGACAATATGAGTCGGTGTTCCTCATGTTTTTCTGTTATTTTCCTAGTTCAGGGTAAACACACAAACTCTTCTTTGGGCAGAAAAACAGACACTGACCTGAACTGGTTTAAATTCCTGCCAAATATGCAAGCCCTGTTTTTGCTACATTTTGGAATTTGGCTGAGACCATATGTCAGGAATTTATTTGTTCAGAACCAGAATAGAGATCTAACAACTTAAAAAAAAAAAATAATAGAAGATTTAAAACAAAAAGCCTTAGGAAGGCCCTGAAACTTTTCCACTATTAATTGATCTGAACGTGGCTCACGTTTTTAGTTGAGATACCTTATTACACACTCTCCTGTTTACTGCTGGGAACAATTCAAGTTTACCCCATTCAGTAATTACAAAAACAATTCCTTTGAAAGCAAGGAAGAACACCCATGTCCGCTATTTACAGCACTTTTAAAAATTCTGTGGTTTTCAGAATTAAGGTTCAAAGTGAGTGTTATTAATGTTGAGTAATAAGGTAGTTTTTCTTGCACAAAGATATCCTAAATGGTAAAAGAAATGTTTACGCTGGAATGGCTTTCTCAGGGCAGTTAGGGTATGAGGTGAGGGAGGTGGAGATTTAGACCCACCCTTGTTTTTTCAACTTGACACCTTCACACCTCATGGTCACAGCCCAGTTCCTAGCAGTATTTTCCTTTTTTCAGACAGCTGGTAAATCATGCTACAGGACTGAGTAAGAGAGCCGTGGGACGTGGCGCTGTTTCTGTGGGTTTCTGGCGAGGACCCTCAACTGGGCAGTTTGATTGTGTTTGCAAGAGCTCTCCATAGATGATCGCTGGGGAAGCGGATGTGGAGTCCCTACATCTCATTGGGATTATTCACCCCCAATGCCAAATGGGTCACTGTTGCACAACCCTAGGCTTTCCTTCTGTAGATCCCAGCATGATGCCTTGCCTACTGTTGGTGAGGTTTTAAGACTGCTGGGAACTCAAAGGGAGAGCATCTTGAGCCGGAGGTGTGGCAGGGCAGGGCATAACTCAAACAAGGGCAACTTTTAGAAGGTCCCTAATCTTAGGCAGGAAGAGGAAGGCTCAGAACGAAATGGCAGCAAAGCCTCTGAAGAGCGGCTCACTCTTCCTGATGACGGCACATGCAGCTGTGTTTGGCTGGCCTTGGACAGAGGCCTGCGTTTGGAGGCCAGGCATCTTGTCAAAACTTCAATTGTGAAATTAAGGATTAATTTGATGTGATGTATCAGTCTATCTGACCTCTGTTTTTTTTCCCAGCTACACTAAACTGGTCTAACGGGACACATGAAGACTGGTAAATAAGTTCACAAGATTGTGTGAGAGGCGGATGCAGAGAACCCAGGGTATAAGTGTGTCTCTGTGCATGTCAGCACACACGATGCACACATGGGTGCACTCCGTGTGTGTTTCCTGTGTGCTGAAACAGCAGGCAAAGTGTAGGCAGCAGGCACGTGGAGATTCCTCACTCAGCAAGCCCACAGTGGCAGAAAGGACTCACTACCAGCCAGGAATGATCTCACAGGTTTGAACAGTTTGAATTGGCTAGTTTCCTGAAAATCTCTAGAAACAAATTCTTTTCAACATAGCCTTTTCCAGAGTGGCACTGAATTAAAGGTGGCTTTGCAAATCCTCATTTAGGATCATAATTTATGGAAGAGGTTGTCTTTACCTCTGTGGGCATCATAAAAGCAAAGCACTCTTGGGTTCCTTCGTCATGTGTCTGAACTTCCTTCAACCCTGGTTTGGTCTTTAGCTAGAAATTATGTCTCTCTGGCCTTTTCCTCTGTGAGAGAAGTGGAAACAGTTAACGAGGTATGCAGTGAGGTATGTTGTAATTTCCAGTTCACAGCATTAACGCTTGTAGGCATAAGCTTGAAATGTATCATTTGTCATGGGAGCAAAGTGTGGAAATATTAGTGTGTGTGTGTGTGTGTGTGTGTGTGTGTGTGTGTGTATATATATATATATATATATATATATATATATATATAAAATGACTAAGGAGCACCAAGTTTGCTTTCCATTTTTGCCTCTATATTAAGCCATAAGTCACATTTGACAAAAGTTAAATTCAAGCCCCTTTAGTATTTTCCTTAATAAAATTATAAATAACAAATAACTTATCCAACATTAAAATCACTCTTGCTATTAATACTTCTATACAAATAAAAGCATTTTTCTCCTAAGATCTAATATGACTTTAGAAGTTATCAAAAAAGATTTCTGTACACAAAAGTGGTTCTGCAAACTATGGATGCTGCTTAAATATAAAGAATATTAACATTATTAGTACATCCATCTTCAAATTTTAACAAATAATCCATTCTGTCTTTCATTTGCAACATAAGTATTTTTTTAAAGATGGTATATAGGTATATATACAGAAAGTCATATATGTAAAATCTTCCAAGAAGCCAACTTGAAAATGAGATTTTTGTCATGTCTTCTCTGAACTGGAAACTATTATGTGTTTATGGTGTGAATGGTGAAGGACTGAACCTGCTGTCCTGTGATTTAGGAACAGAGGTCTTCCTGCTCAAAAAGTACATTCCTCACTCTCCCTTCCCAAGTCAAGCACCTAGAGACCAGACAGCAAAGCAGGACCTCTGTATTCTTTCCGTTGGCTGCACTGGTCTGTGCTGACTCCAAGCTGGTGAGTGACAGGGAAGGCTTGAAGAGAGTCACCCATTAGCAGCGGCAACCTAGCCATTTGACACATTTGGCCCAATGCTCAGAGCCCATGAGACCTTTAGGTGCATAAAGGACATGTTCTAATTTTTCTTCAAAATCAGAAAAACATGGCTCCTAGATCAAGGAAAATGTTTTATACTATACAATATCAATATATTCATATTTGTGTCAACAAATCAAAAATGCTATTTACTATTTTTTAAATGGAGGAAAGAGGCCGTAAGGACCCTGCACAACTTTCCTGTGATTGCCGTGACAAGCCACCACGGGCCTGGGGACTCCATTATGTAATTACGGTAATCAGAAATCCAAAATGGGTAGAACTGAGGTGTCAACAGAGTCACTTGTGCTCCCATAGGGAGGAGAACTGAGGATTCTCCCTCCTGTGAGGGAGAGCCACAGCCCTGCAGCAGATGCATCTTCCTTAGCACGCTCCATACGCGCCTCTCCCCGCTGCTTACTCCCTCACTGGAGCTAAGAGAGTGAAACCTCTGTTACTGTGCACATGGTGGAGGGCCATGAGAAGCTGCTCCCCGATCCGCACACACACCGACTCGAAGCTCATTCTCTTCGGGGTGAGTTTTCTAAAGCTAATGCTAATGGCCATAGGCCAGTGGAACAGGGTTGGCACTCAGATCATTGGGCACTTTCTATGGATAGATTCTCTTGTCCTGAATCTGATTTCCTGAGGTCATAATAATATGTACGATTTTGAAGTGACCATTAAGGGTCTGATGGACATGTTTCCAGGATTGGAATTCAAATTACAAGAAGAATGTGGAAGGCAGCTGTTCCTGGCACTGTCACAGACAAGAGACTGATGTTTATGAATACAATCTCCAGTTGAGCGATGACCCAGCAGACTTCACTCTGCTAGGGAGTTCTTCTCTGTAATACTATGTACTTGACTCAAATCTTCTCATTTTTTTTTTCTTTGCAAACCCAGACAGAGCCTCCAAGAGGCAAGTCCCCAGATATTTCACTTTTTATCTGATATTTGCCACATGCAGACATATTTACAGTCTAACCTAAACAATAAGAGGGACCCTTGTGTGACTTCAGACTATCCCTCCAGCTCCCTGGTAATCCATCCCTCTGTATTACCATCTATAAAATGGATATAGCAATGATAAAACAAGCCATGAAATTATCCATGAAGATTAACCACTGACAGGACTGCATGGCACTTCACACATATAAAATCATGAGTAGTGCAAGCAATAAAAAGTAACATTTCCCAGAGACATCGCTATGAAATTCTGAACAAGTACAAACTTTCCACAGAGATGCCTCACCTGTGACACTGCGCAGACACACACACAGTGAGAACAGAAGGAAACACAGAGAAATGGAACTCAGTCTGAATTTGGAAATTGGATTTTTATCACATTCACAATACATCCAACGGTCTTCTTTTTATCCAATACATATCATTTTTCTTACCCTTATGAAGAAAAATATGACACAAAATTATGTTAAAGACAGACCTATCCAACACGTGCTGAGCTTTCTAATGAAAGCTTAAGCTTTCAAAATACTTTGCCAAGGGAAATTTTTTGAAACATTTTCGCTGACACTTCACCAGCTGGGTTTCTCTTTGTTTGTTTTTGAGTTTTGTATAAGAAAGTGGAACTGCACCCAGGGCCTCGTATATACCAAGCACGCACTCTAGCACCAACCTACACCTCTATACCCGGTGAACGTTTGAATCTTTGCACTACTTTGAAATGTCTTCAATTCACTGAGTCCTGCTAATAGGATTCATAATTGAGGGAGGCAACTTGATAAGAGACAACTAACAATAACATAAAATATATGTACAATTCCTGATTGAAGATAACTGAAATGGGAAGGGAAAGGTTAAAAGGAAGAGCAAAGTTATCTAAAACATTGAGAAGCTTTATTTTTAATGGAAAAATATTTACCATTATACAATACCATTTCTAAACAAAGACTAGATTTGAAGGGGGAAAAAAGAGGACCGGAGGAATGGCACAGCAGTTTAAGCACTTGCCTTGCAAGCTCAAGGCCCTGAATTCGATTCCCCAGCACCACATAAAGTCTGGCATGGTGGCACATTCCATTCATGGTGGCACAACACTTGGGAGACTGGAGACTGAAGCAGAAGGATTGGCATGACTCTGAGGCCAACCTGATATACAAGTGAGTTGAGGACCAGCCTGGGCTACAGAGTGAGACCCTGTCTCAAAAAAAAAAAAAAAAAAGAAAAAGAAAAAGAAAAAAAAAGAAAGAAAGAAAGGAAGGAAGGAAGGAAGGAAGGAAGGAAGGAAGGAAGGAAGGACAGAACAGCAAAGTCAAGAAGGTCTGGGTATTAAATGGGATCTTTGCAAAAAAATCATATAAACATATATTGAAAACAAAGCTGGAATAATAACATTTTGAATATAGTTCGGCCACAAACCATAGAAATTTCTGTCTTTATAATACTTTCTACCTCATCTCTGCAAAACAGGATAGGGACCACAGCAAACTCTTCACGGCAGAGAACAACTTCCAACCAGTAACAGCAGAGGAAAGAAAAAAGCTCAGGATGCAGGATGCTATGTTATTTCAAAATATTCTTTGACATTCCCTAGATTTTATTTTGCTACTCTACTTGCCCAACCATGCTGGAAAGTCATGCTATTTTCGACATGAGTTAACAGGTCTCTTACATACACACATTTCCACATTCCAACGAGCCCTATTATATTCCTTTCCTCCCTGCTCCACCCTCGCGCCCCCACCACACACACACACAGAAAACACACTACTCTCTCTGCTCTGCCCACACCACACCCTCCCTCCCCACTCAAGTTTCTTGTTGTTTAACACTTCCCAATTTGTGAATGTTTCCAAGGCCATAAAAATCCATATGCCCCAGGAAGGTTTCCTACCACGTGATTTGGTTGACTCTGCCGAATAAAATGTCTGTAGCCAGAGAACAGGTACAACAGACAGAACACATGGCCAAGAGAGGGGAGAACTTTGATTAGTCTATAATGGAGAGAGCAGGAACGGATCTCAGGAATGTTGAAGACCTTGATACTCAATATGTAGTCTATGAATCCACAGCATCCGGGGGAATTTTTTTCCAAAAAGTAGAATCTCAAGGTCCATTCTGCATCAGAGTTAATGGATCAGAATTTCTGCCTTAATCACATCCTAGATGATTTGTATGCACGTTACAGACAGAGAAACCCTTCCCTGTGTAACTCTCCCTACCACCAAGAAACAAAAGACAATTTGCAAAAAATTAAATATTTATATCCAAAGGAGAGAAAGCTCACAACTTCTTTTGATAGACATTTCAAGAAATAGGAATGTAAGCACTTGAGAGGCAGTTATACTCCTACCTACACCTTACTCACCACCAGTTGGAAACCCTAGGGCCGCTGTTGCTCATACACTGATTCTTCTTTCTCAACATCTTCACAGCAACGTGAGGGCATGACAGTCTATAATGGTGGGTTGTGGAGCAAGGACACAGGCCTGATGCCCACTACTCCCTATGTACCCACATATATGACACATGATGGATGCTTCATCCTCTTACCATGGCCCTTAAAACCTATCCACAGAAAGGGGAGAAGAGCGTCACTGTCTCAGGGTGCTGTCATCCAACTCAGAGGAATGACTGAGTCCTTAGTACTTAACAGGGGACGTGAAAATTTATTTGGTTTTTTTTCTGTTCTAGTTAAGAACTAGCCTGGAAGGAATTCAGGTACAGTAGCTACTCTCTGTCTAAGGACAGTTTTGAGTTTCCTACAAAGATGGCGGTGCATATTTGTCGTTATGGGAGGTTTAATGGAAAATGACTCCTAGACCTTCAACTGAGGGAAATCAGCAAGTGAAGGATCAGGCAAATTCACCTTCACAATCAGGGATCTGCTCTATGAAAAACAAGTCAACTTGAAGGGGGCTCCTTACTATAGAAGGAGAATAAGGAAGAGTCACAGAGGCAAACATGGCAGGGCTACCTAAGCCCTCTGGGGAAGAAAAACATTGTTCATCCTCTGCATTGAGAATTTCCTGTCTGGTATCCAATGTCTATGATTCATGAAGCTTTCAGAATACTTTAGAAATTCTCATGATGAGTTGAAGGCACAATAGGTGGTCACAGGCTTTATTGCTGGTCCCATCAGCAAGATCATTCCTATTATGGTTTGGATGTTAGCAGCCAAATTAATGTGAGGCCACTGCATATCCTACCAAAAAAGAATTATGATGTTGACTTTTCTTAACACTTGATTTCAACAAAGATTAGATTAAGTGTGCAGATTCCACCATCCTGGTTCTCAGTGCCCTAACTTCTCACAGTGAATGAATGAGTTTAACTTCCTGAATTAGGCATCAGACTTAAAGCTGGGCTAATGTGAGCGTCTCCTTGAGAAAGGAAACTCAACATGCTTACCAATCAGCTTCCTGGACCTACCAGCCTGAGGATTAAGACAAGCCATGATATCAGGCTCAAGTGGCTACTTTCTGTAAAGTTTGTCCAGAGACAGTCCTAAGCCTTTCACTTGTGGTAACCATGTTATTATTAAAACAGGATTACAATTAATCTCGAAAGTCTGTGGCTCATGAAACTTTTACTACTCTTTAGAAACACTTACAAACTTCCCCATAAAAATCAGGGAATACCTGGGGAATATCAAAGGCAATTATCATACAAATAATTGTGAAGGAATTCATCTACCTATTTCTCAACAAAAACCTAATATATTTCCCCTGTGTGCCCAGCAGTGTAAATAAGGTTGGGAAATGGCAAATAGATGATCAAGAATCCACAATGTTATGTTCTACAATAAGAGTGTAAGTGATTCATTGTGCATGGGAGGAGAGTTACCCACAACTTCCTGGGGAACTCAGGGAAGTTTCCTAAGTGAAAATTGTATTTGAGCTAAAACTTGGGCAGAATGTAGTTGATCTGCAAATTGAAACAGCTGAACCCTTAAATCAGTGAAAGCAATGGGTGGTAAGGAGAAGGAACCATGGGTCCTCTGGTAATTTAGAGACAGGGTAAGAATAGGTCCGTGGCCATTGCTACTAAAGTGCAGCCTGTGGAGCAAGAGTAACAGCTGAAATCTCATTAGAAATACAAAACACACACACACACACACACACACACACAATCTCAAGCATCATCTGAACCAAAATCTGCACTTCAGCATGTTTGGCTAGATCATACAGTTAGTAAGAAATAGCAGGATATGAGTCCAAAAAAAAAAAAAATAGGGAAGACCACATTGGCAAATAGACAAAAGGATAAGTTTAAGAAAGTGAAAATATATTAATAATTTGGTAACATGTCTCTCTAAAAAGGCTGGATAATAGATCACATCTAGAAAAGTTCACTAGTTCTGGCCAAAAGCCCCTCTAAACTAAGGCAAGGGTGTTATCAGTAGAGAAAGCAAGGACAGCATAAGAACCAAAGGACTAGTAACTGACCAACCCAACGAGCAGGGGAAGGAAGGAAAAGACTGTGATTCTCAACTGTGTGACTTGGATACCTGACTGAATGATGGTCTCATTCATAAAGATGAAGAAAATGGAAGGATAAGGTAGGATTGCTAGTCACAAGGACATCTTCCAGACCTGTTGAATATGAGTACTTTTGGACATAAATGTACAGAACTATCTAAAAGTAGTTTTGTAGTTGAACACAGTCTAGGGAGTGATAGAGAAATATTGACCTGGAAGTTACCAACATGGAAAATAATTGATGCCATGGGCAAAGATATTATTTTCCAAGGGGACTGTGTAAATTGAAAAGAGACTCTTCACTTTGTTATTTTCCCACAAGTCTTCTCTTCCTTCCCTCCCTACCCACCATAAAAGTTTTAGGGCATTTTTGTCATCACTGGTGAAATACAAGTCCAAGATTCTGGAAATTTTTGTGACACTCCTAATTATCTCTAAAATATATCTATCAAAAATTCCACTTCATTGTGGTTCTACATTAAACCAGACAACTGTACAAGAATTTAATATTTAAATGCATGATAATGGTTTCTGAAAATAACTTTTCCATCCTAAAATTTATGTGCATTTTACAAGGTCATTTACCTAGTGCCTATGTTTAGTGCAACAAACCAGAAGATAGGTATTTCCCAGGTAATTTCCAACACGAAGGTCCACAAATACCAGGGCTTCTGGGGAAACAGATGAAGTCTGTGTTGAGCCTTTTTCCACATTACTAAGTGAAAGGCCGTGAGTTCCCTCCTCCCTCTTCCAACAAACAACTCTTTAAAAGCAAGGATGAAGTGATACGATGTTTAGAATTGCCTTTAAAATAATCCCAGGAACTCAGGAAGAAAGGGAAGAGAACTAGGTGATAGGATTATATTATAAAAACAAGACTGGTCATGAGTTGATCATTGTTGAAATTGGATGAGTAGTCTTGGAGTTAATTTTGTTTGTGCTTAAAACTTCCATGACAAAAATTTTTTAATTACCAGAAACAATGGTCAAAGATTGGATCTTGCTCTGGACAAGTCATATTTCTAAGGACAGAGCAGGACACAAAGTAAAAAGCAGTTTTATCTTTGAATTTTCCAATAGTGTCAAACTATTACTCTTTGCTTAAGGCATTTTTGTCATTCCAATTAATACAACATCATTCAACACATTCATTAACATTATAGTTACCACATCTTCCAAATCATGATTAACAGAAATAAGACCAAGTGTTTTATGGTGGTATAAATCACTAGGAAAACCTTCTCAATTATGTAGCTGGTGAAAAGCAATAAATGATAATAATTCTGCAAATGCTCCTCGAGATGATCCTTAACAGATCCATGAGATTCATTCATTTCTTTAAATTCCTACACAGCACATTGAAATGCCTCTAATATTTCTAAAGCCAAACTTAAAAAGAGAAAGGAAGATGACAGTTATGTCTAGTTTGGCTTCTGATTTATTAGACGGGTGGGGGGGGGAGGTTTTACACAAGAAAGGCTTACAAATATAGCTTCAAAGTCTCTCTCATAGTTTACCATCTAGAAACAAATCAGAACAAAATGCATTTTAAAAACATTGAATTTTTTAGCACAAACCCAGAAATTCTTATCCTTTGGTGAGCAAAGAAATGTGTTTCTTTTTGAAGCCGTATGTCCCTAAAATAGTACAGGAATAAAGTATCATTTGATTGGTGATGTTACTATGGGTTAGATGTGTAAGGAATTCCTGAGTCTAAAAAGGCTAAGAAATAATTGATGTTCTACTTCAATCCATGCTGACTTTTTAAACCAAATATACCTTTAAAAAGTGCATAAGATTGTGGCTAAACGTAACTAAAATATTTTATATAAAGTTTGATAGAACCAGTCCTCATTCTCCTGGTTTACCTGCATGGCCTGGCAAACACTGTAAACTACATTTCCCAGAATCCCTTTCTAACTTATCTTCCTGTTAGTTTGGCCAATCAGAGGCAGAAATGGGAGCGATTTGCCAGGGGCGGGGAACACCGAGCATTTCTTCCCTTCTCTTTCCACTTTTAAGTAGTGGCTGCGTCTCCTTGCTACCCAGGTCTCTAGCAGACAGCTCTCCTTTTGCAATTCTAACACTACCTCTCTTGTCTTTGGACATAGTTTCAGTTCCTATCCATTTGTCCTGGCCTTAGGGTTCTGATAAATATTACCTTCTTCCTAGGTTCCTCCAGCCGTAAAAACAATGGTGGAGGCTTCCTGCTATTGCTAAAAATTGCTGGTATTGTATTGCCTTCCTTTCTGCCTCTAGCCTTTAAGTTTACCAACACCTTCACAATTCTTTACACATACAAATGTATTTCTGAAATATGTGTAGTACAATCTCTCTTTTCTTGAATGGACCCTAACTAATAAGACTTCATCTTCAATTTTATATTTTGGTTAGTTCATCTATCTTGTTGTTGCTGCTGTTGTTTCGTCTTGGGGATTGCAGCCAACTCCTTCACATCGACCTATACCCCCAGCCCATTTTTTATTTTGAGACAAGATCTCACTAATTTGCCTGGATTTCCAAGTGTTCTCAGCAATGCTATCATTTTCCTAAGTGCTAAAGAGAGACTATTTCTAGATATTTGGAAGAGATATTCTTTCAAAGTAATTATTTTTATTTTGAAGGTTGATATCAATGTTGAGGGGGTTGCCTAGACTGTTGAATACTATATTAATTTTATATCACAGGTGAATATTAAGATTTTTTAAATATGAGCTTTTCTGAAGAGCTTTCCACCTTTTAATAAAACAATGACATACTCCCTGGAAAACACATGTTAGGCCAGTCTTCTATGATTAACAAATATATATTTGTACCACAACATATATACATATACATCTGCATGCGTGATAGGTATATTACTGAAAAGTGCAATGTAATGTAAGCTGTTTTTATTTTATTAAGTAATGAAAAATGTAAACAATATAAAGATTTATAACATAAAATCTGCCATTTTACATTATTCTCCTTTAATTCCATTCTAGCTTAGTGTATTTTCCAGTGGTAAGTATTGTTAACAGATTAGTGTATTTCTCTAGACATCTTTCAATACATATGTTAATTTATTCACTTATTCAACACATATTTATGAATACATATGATAGGCCAGACACTCTGCAGGCAGGAGATAGATCAGTTTGTGAGGAGAAACCCAAGCTACTACATGAAACTTGGGTCCAAACAGAAGAGAAATACACAAGTACATACATGGTGTGCAGGTAGTGATGGACACTAGAAAAAAAAAATAAGGCCGAGTCTTTGAGATCGCATCTTTCTATTCCAGTGACTTCTCAGAGCGTGTTATTCTTCAGATTCTGGGGCACTTTTTTTTGGATACAAATGTTTAACTGGCTGGCATACACCTGTTTTAGTTTTTTATAGTAGGAAATGATTAGAATGGGGCAACTTCCTGAGGTTTTTTCCTGCTCTGTTATTTTACTATCAATAACTACAAAAATCATATTATAAAATGCTACTTGTAGAAATTTGTTCAAAATTTAAAATTTATGAAAATCTAACAGTTTCCTTTCCAGTCAAGCACATTCTTTCTCTGTTCTCTGATTCACCAGCCACAGTAATTATTGACACAGATCACAAAGGCATTCGCTGTGGAAATAAATCAATAATATGTTTATACCAGAAAAGCTATACAAATAGTCTGACAGTTTCACTACACCCTACCCAGATGCTCAGAATGCCTGACACACCCAAGACTTCCTGAAGAAAGCTCCAGATACATCCCAACTGAGCCACAAATAGAAGAACATGGGTCAGTTCCTGAGTCAAGGATAACTGGCTCCAGACTAGCTATCAGGTCAGACAGACAACAGCCCCAACCTAGTTTACATCTTAAACTAGTCACATTAAACCAGTCTCCATAAGATACTATCTCGTAAGAAATGTGAATCTAAGGCTTGGAAGTATGTAATCAAATGTTGAGCAACTATGGAAACAAGTATGTAGTCCCTGTCATAAGCAATAGAAGTTGAGTGTCATCAGAAGGCACTGACAAGGAGAAGAAAAGTGAAGAGAGAACTGCCCGGTAGAGAGAAAAAAAGAAAACATCTGGAAGACGCTGTGAGCTACCCGGTGGGTCCTCCCAATCTCCTTGAAGCATCGCTGCATCCCAAATGCCAGGGACTTTACGGCCCACGTGTGAGCTGAAACAGCCCTGGGTCTTCACTTTCCCAGGGATTAGCCTTACTCAAAGGTCTATTAACTGAGATCACCTGACAATTGCAAAGCAGAATTAAAACTGAATTTAAGGAAATTTTCCACCATCATTTACGATAGTCATCTTCACTTTCCTGGTGAGGCTGGCTATTATGTCAACAACGTGTCCCAAATGCTTGTTGTATACAGAGCACTCCAGGAAGTATAAATGATATGTGGACATATGGCTGAATGAAAGGGAAATTAATGAATTACAAATTCTTAGGATAAGGGTTTAAAAGAGGTTTAATATAAAAAATGGTATCATTACACTGCAGGCATCATCAAGAGTATAGACTTTTGACCTACATGGCCTGGGTTTGGTTCTCATCCCACCAACTTAGAAGCTATTCAGCCCTAGGTAAATTATTACTTTCTTTGGAGTATGATGATTAAATAATTAATATACATAAAGTGCTTACTGTTACATGAATATTTATAGCTTATGATAGCAAAAAGGGTGGATAATACAAGTACAAATGTTGAGGATGCGATAAAAAGAAAAATAGTCTCAATTACATATTTATCTTTTATACTTTTATACTTGTACTAGTTCTTCATACATGGAGGCTGTCCAACAAAATTGTGAGCTTGGAATGTTCAGGAATATGTTTAATTTGTACGTCATCACCTCCTAGCAGCTGCCAGAGTTTCCAATAGGTACGTAATAATATTTGTCAATGAATAAATTAAACCTATGCACATATCCCATTGTCAATATATTAAGTTTATAAAACTTTTTTTTATTTTTTATGTTTCTCACAGTGTATTTACCTTGCTATTTCATCTGTATCTTCACATCTAACTTTCCTCTGCAATGGTTCAAAAGGATTCAAACTTGCCATGACCACAATCCTGCTTTATAAATATTGGCCTCCATTAGGAGTCCTTCTATCTACTCAAAGTGCACACCACTGTCAGAGCTATTCTTCACCCTAGTGTCGGCCAGAAACAGTAAGAAAACTCTGGATCACCTGCTGGACAGTTTGTCCTTGGGTCTGCCCCCAGTGGGTTCTAAATCTCGGAAAAGCAACCTAGCAGGAAGCCCAGGGCCTGGGTGAAATCTCTCACTGCATCCTTGGGTCTCTATCTCGCAACTATGATTACTTAGCATGCAAAAAAAAAAAAGAACTGTCTCCAATCAGTAGCTAATAAATGTCCATGAAACATTGGAAGCCAGGTATGGTGGCACATGGCTGTAATCCCAGCAGTCTGGGAGGTTGAAGTCAGTCTGAGAGCCGGGACAGGAAGATTGCAAGTTTGAACCCAGCCTCAGCAAGTGAGACCCTGTCTTAAAAAATGTTTACAAACTATGCAGGTGTAGCTCAGTGCAAAGAGTTCGAGTTTCATCCCAGGAGAAGGACTTTGGAGAGGAGGAAATACTCGATACTTTCCTTTAAAATAGGGTGTCAGAGCTGAACACAATTGCACAAGCTTATAGTCCCAACTACTTGGGAGACTGAGACAGGAGAATTAGTTGTGTTCAGGAGTTTGAAGCTAGCCTGGACACCTTAGCAAGACTCTGTTTCTAAACAACAAGAAAAGTAATGCCCGCATTATTAATCTTATGTGTATATTTTAGTCCATACAATTAAGACATGAAATGGAATCAAAATATATACCTGTCATCATTTGCAAGTGACACGATGATATGGGCTACTTAAAAATTCAATGGACTAAACATAAAATGAATGTAACACAAAAACTTGTGATACGGTTGAAAATAAAGTACAAAAATTAATAGCTTAGAAATAATTCCAACAATAAAGGGGAATATTAAAAAAGATTCTTTTCACAATCGCAATTAAAAAATGCTAAACATCTAAATGTAAATGTAACTTAGAATAGAGAGAAACTCCAACCCCCTTTCCTCCACTCACCTTTCTTTAAAAACCTTCAGCTTACTAGGATACAAAAGAGAACCTGAATCAAGTTTACGAACTATCTTCTTAGAAGAGAGAATGTTACTGAAATAATTACTTTTCATTGATTAATTTATAATTTCTGATGGATTAAAATAAAAGTCAGTGATGCTTCCTCAACATTGACAATATAATGATAATATACTCGATATGGAGAATGTTAGACTTCATTTTGATTTTAAAAAAATAAGAAAACATGTCATGTATATCTAACCTTACAGTCATGTACCTATCTCAGAACAGGAGAAGTCTGAAAGAAAATTGTTTTAGAAATATTTATAATCTAAGGAGTTAGTTTGGGGTAGATGTGAATTTTTTCTGTTGTCTTCTTGCATTTGCCAAAATCCTTACTTAAGGATTTTAGAATCAGAGGTAATACACATTCTTTCAGAGAAAAGAGGGAATGAAAAATTGAAAAAATAGCTTGGGTTGTAGAAGCAAGAATGAACTTCGCAGAAATAATAATGTTGCCATGCTCAATAAAAACAGGATCATTACACTGAAAATCCACTTAGAAGACCTGCAGCATATACTTATTATTAAATCCTCTGTTGAGACTAAGCAACCACACAGTATAATCTATTGTATTTGTTAATAATTAACTTGTTCATATATACTGGCTAACTATTATTCTGTTAATTATTAATAAAAAATTCATTTAATGCTGTACTTGAAACTCAAGAAACAGAAAAGAAATAAAGGGGGAAAAAACAACAGTCTCCCAAACCTGAAGGTGTCTTTAGAGGAGAAAAACCTGTGGGGTTGTGCGGCAGGCAAAGGCCTTGGCAAGGGAGTGAGTTGTGAGGTGGCTTTTAGAGAAGACAAAGAGGTTTTGTGATTCTACACCAGCTCTGGTGAAGCTTCGTAAGGCCACCGACTCAGACTGACTCCATTTTACAAGGACTGGAAGTAGTTCTGCTGTGAACTCCACATGCTGGTTGATGATGTAGTCACCGCCATGCAGTGTAAAACACAGCTCTTGATCTCCAGGCCCTTTCAGTATGGCTGTGGAGACGCAACAACACATGAACCATTTTTGGAACAAGACAAAAGAATCGAGTAAGGGCCCATATAAGTGGTTCAGAGTGGTGTAGTAATATAGGGCTATTGAAGGACAAAACTTAGGAGTTAGAGTAGCAAGAAGACTGCTCAAGCCCCAGGAAACATGTTGCGACTTGTCGGTTCATTCCTACATCTGCCTTTCCTCCTTTGATGCTGTTCAGTAATCACAAGTCCCATGGGCACGCCAGTCTCCAGACAAGAGGTCAGTTCTTAGAAACAGCCCATCCCTCAAACAACAGCTTTGTTTCAAATCACTTTTTTTTTCTGTTTTATCATATCAAGGATTGATCCTGACACTTTTCTCTGGACACCTTTAAGTTTCCTATATTCATAAAGCTGATTAACCAAGCTTGATACACCTAGATGTTTTCCCATTAAGGTAAATATATCCAGTCTGTGACAGTACAAGACATCTGAGAAAAGCCTTGTTCTAAACAGATTTGAATCACACTCAAAAAATAATACTGGGCAAGGAACTAACAGAAGAGCACACTTTTCACATAAACTACTCTTGAGAGCCCCGTCAACATTAGATTGCATCAAAAAGTTCAAAGGGAATTAAATTATTCCTTGCCTTTGATTGGAATTCAGAGGCAAATGGAATTCAGGGTTGAGATCTGAAGAGATAAAGATTTTGTTTTTAAAAGGATACCAAATCCTTAAAGTGGTCAGAGATCGCTCCAATAGAGAGGGGTTCAAATTACGATGGTATTTAGCCTAACATCCACAATTGCTTTGGTTTTCACAGATTAACATAACACACAGTCATCTATAGTAAGCTGACCTTGTAAAATCCCAATATAACTCGCTATATCAAGTTTTTCATCATGTAATATGGAATAAAACCTATAGGAATTGGTGCATTCTTCCATAGTGAATTATTTTTAGTGATCTCAGATATTCCTGGAACATGATGAAATCTAACCCAGTGCTGGGATTTAAGCATTCCCTGGATAAAGATACTTGGTCTCACATTCGGTCCTTGTGTCAGGCAATACACTGAACATAATACACACTCGAAATACACTTCAGTTTCTTTGGTAGAATTTCTTTGACACCTGTTAAATTTTAAACAGCTCTGTGAAGAGCATTTTCTTAACTATTCAGCTGGCTCTTGATTCATTTATGTGCATAGAGATGCTCTGAAAGCCTAAAATTGAAAGTATTCTATGGTACTTACCAAAATTCTTTTCTCTGATGCCCATTCTCTTCCTTCCTTGTTATAGATCTACTCATTCATGGGCAGCCTTTTTGAAATCCTTACGGGCTAGAATCGTGCAGTTCTAATACTGTGCTCCTGAACTTTATTGTCAATTATTTTGATGAGTAAATACAATTATACTACTCCGTGCTTTTATGATAATAAATGTCATGTGAAACCTATGGTAATTTAAGCCCAATTCTAAATAGAGGAAAGCAAATCTTACAGCTATCTCTTCATGATTGAAATGACCAGATCTTCATCTATTCCATTATTTCAACTTCCCTTAGCCAGTGATGTGTATCTCCAAGGAGATAATTGTGCACACACAAAATCTTTTACAAAACACAAAGTACTCAAACAACTATGCTTCAGAAAAGTTGGCAGCCCACAAAAGGATACTTACACCCACATACAACAACGTACACTTCTCCCCAGTTGGCCACATTCTTCATTGGTCTGTGTTCTAAAAGTATGCCCTAGAACGCCTTCCTTTCTTAGCCTGCTGATCTCTTTGGGAGCTCCCCCCATGCCCAGGATGTCCTCTCTGATGGGAGACACAGAGATCAAACTACTACACAATTCTTATACCACCATGTATCATAAACAAACACTCCCGAGGAATCTCACCAGGTTCGAATCCCAGCTTGGTGATTTGCTGGGTGACTCTCAGCAAGTTCTCTCGCGACTTAATTTTTCTCCTACTTAAAATACAGGTGATAAATGTGCTTGCCTCGTGCAGTTGTTGTGAAGATTAAAGGAAAATGACACTTACACAAAATAGTAGAGGGGCCTGGTACAGAGCAAATTTATGTAAGGATTAGTCCATGTATGGATATTCAACCAGACCCACCAATTTCCATAATTCTTTTAAACTATTTCTTTGTGCTAGAGATTCTTTGTTGATATTCACATGTAATTTTTATATTATTAGTACACTTTTAGAAATTCATGCAATCTAAGTTTGTAATCTAAATGCACTGAATAAGCAGTTGAAAATGGTTTTACATTGAATGGGGCCAAATTAGTATTCCAGACAAACACATTTCCAATTTTTTCAAAAAAAAAATGAGTGAGAATATAGGCTTGGGAAACAGAAAGGAGATTTTCACATGCAGGAATCAATTAATTCTGTAATATAAATGTCTTGTGCCTGGTTGTAGGCAGCTACATAGACTTCATGAGAAAAAAGAATACTAACATATCTTATTTCTAGGTAGTCAAATTTACTCAGAAGCAGCCAGTGGAATATTTGCCATGATAAGCTGTAATTAAAGTAGCTGTTGAGAAGGGTTTTAACAACCATGAATGTCCAAACTTTATTTCTCCTTCCCTGTCTATTGTTTGGATTTTTCTCTTGAATACCAAGGGAAAAAAAATAACAGCAAAGACAAATTCAAAATTTGCTATGAGAACCTTAGGATCTGAGAATCTGGATGTTTTTCTCAAAACAGCTGACAGAGTGCTTGCTGAATCAGAACATTTTACAAGCAAACAAACAAAACACACACACACACACACACACACACACACACACACACGAATCTTACTGAGCTTATTGGAATTCCAAGGACAATGAGAAAAAGCAAATATATCCCAAGGAGAAAAAGTAAGTTATCTAAAGAAAAACAACAAAAAATCAGTTTGCCATCTTGTTTTCTGTCAACAAAACTGAGTCCTAGAGAATAAGAGAGAAATGCTTTCAAAAGCTAAGAAAAAAATTATCTTGAACTTAGAATTCCACAATCAAATGCAATATTAATCTCGAATGAGGAAAAATAAAATCATTATGATACAAGCAATGACCTATAAACCTTCCCACTCAGGCATTTCATTAGGTAGAAAACAACTGCAAAAGAAGAAACCTGAATGAGAACGACGTGACACAAGCAGAAGGGTGAAGAGTGTCACGAAGCTAAATCTAAAATTCTTAGAATCACGCAGGTGTGACGCCTAACACAAGGATCAGGAAGTTAGTTATGAGACACAGAGGGACAGTTTTGAAAAATTAATTACAACCAAAAGGTGACAAGTGATTTAAACACAGTAGAAGAGGAGAAGGAAAAGTCAAAGCATGGTACCAGACTGATCATGGTTGGGTGGAGAAAGAAGCTACAGGGGCAGATCAAGCCTCACGAGCGCTAAAAACACATAAACTTAGCTATGTTTATTAGCATTATAAAGATGGGTAGCCTACATGTGATATTGGAAGGTTTGCCCATAAAGATGTGAATATGAGAGGTATGGTCTGGTGGAGACCCTTGCAGGACACCAGCTATGAACAAGGAGCGTCTATCAGAACCATAACCTATGCCCACCACCCGGCCCCTAGAGGGAGAGGCATTTAGCTACAGAACTTTCACCTGTGTGCCCAAAGATGTGTGCATTTACCATTGCAGAAATCCATGCACATATTATTCAAGATAAAATTGATTTATGAAATATGCACTCCTTCATGTGGAATACCCTGTACCTACGAAAAAGTTTGAAGTATATTAATGCAGACATGGAAAGGTGTATTAAGATTACATAAATGTAGTAAGAAAATTGGTATGATGTGATTTTAATTTATGAGATTTGAAAACTCAGGGCACAGCACGAGTGCGTGTGTACCGTTGTGTTTATAATGCATAGAAAAGGAGTTCCAAGCACAATGAGCAGGATGAAACTGGGAATGTATGGCAGAGACTTTTCAATTTTCCTGGCTATAACTTTGTATCTTGGATATTTTCTGGAATATAATATATGCTTTGGTACACAAAAACAACAAAAAAGACTATGGATGCAAAGCATTGTGTTTTATAGCTTCAAAACTGGAAAGCCAACATGTTCGAGATACAGAGGAGAAACAGAGATCCCATTTTTGAAATAAGGGTATGTATTAGATTTTTATGTGACAACATCAGCACATAATGAAATTTAACTACTAGAAAAAGAGGAACAAGGGGAAGGAGGTGGAGAGAGGGAAGAAGAGAAGGAGAGGAAAGGAAGACAAAAGAGGGAAAGGGCAGACGGTAACAGAGATGGACAGATGGAGTCACATTCAACTGAATGTGATGTGACTTCAATTTGTTCAGGCCTATATTCTGTGAAGTGTCGTATTTGTCTTTAAATAGATTAAGGGTCTCTTCAAGTAACCTTCCATCTGGACACAGCAGCTAAAAACTGCTGGAGGGAGAGAGGAGCAGGTACAGACGGTCAGGGCAGCAATTATTTTACCTCCGGGACCGAAAACTATTTTTACTCAAAAGGCAAGTTTGCAGAGACAGCATATTCATATTTGGCCTTGTAATGTTACACACAAAGATGGTCTGCTGTGGAAAACATATAATGGAGTGGGTGCACATCAGCTGCCCCAGAAAGGCGCTCAAAGACAATGAAAGCCAAAACGTTTTATCAGTGTCTCGTCTCTCCACGGATATTGAGCTTGTGTTTAGTGAGTAGATAAAAGGGATTTAAAGTTAAGATGATATCATCTGGCCCTTGAGGAGCCAGCAGAAGAGCCAAAGATGAAAGCACCTACGTAGTTAATTATCAGCAATTTGGGAATCTCCTTAATAGAGGTAAATAATACAAAGTGCATTCCAACTTGGCTACTCTTGGCAGCTCTCTTAACCTATCCATGCCTCAGTTTTCTCATTCATAAAATAGGTATCCTAATTATACTACTTACTGGCAGATTTCTGGGGGCAAAATTGGAAAACACACAGAAAATCCATATTCAAGGTAAGCAAAAGTTAATATTATTAGTAGAATGTGATTATGATTCACAGCAAAGACTCTGGACTCAAATGACATGGGTCAGAAACTTCATTGTAGGACCTTGAGCAAGCTATCACCTGGAGTCTTGGGTTCTCTGAAAATCATGAAGTGATAAAAAGCCCCTGAGCCCGAGGCTACTGTGAGGCTGAAAAACACAACCACATAAAGAACTTAGACCAGCCACCGGCACCTCAGAGCTCTGCTAATATTGGTCATTATCTTTACCAAAATGGTTTAAAAAGTGAAAACAAAATAACAACTAAATCTTCCCAAAGGGGACAGAAAATGCGTAGCACGAGAGCTACCTTGAATAATTAGCAGCCAGCCACTGAGCAGGATGGGGAAGGAAGGATGCAGTCACCCAAGAAAACAGCATGTGAAAACAGAGAGAATTTGGTCACAACGAACACAATCAATGACAATAATAATTCAGCCTGTCCAAGAACAAACCAACAAACAAGATATAAAGATGTCCTAAAAGCTCTCGGAAATGAGACCTGGAGGTCAGCTGAGAAGTCAGGAGCAGGAGAACCTCATCAGTGCTATGGGGTGACTGAGAAATTAGAGTAGGAGAAGGCAATGCGAGCCGCCCATAAATAGATCCCCTAGGAAAATAACATCAAAGGGCAGGAGGGACCAGTAAAGGAAGGCCAAGAAGAAAGCTTAGGGAGGCAGGAGCCATTGAAATCAAAGAAGCTGAGAAAGGAAAGAGTTTCAATAAGGAGGAGCTGGTCAACCGTGTCAAATGTTGCATAAATGTCAAGTAGGATGACAAGGGAAAGTGAGGCCATTGAGTAGGCCAGTTGGGAGGATGCTGGCACGAAAGTATTTTTAATTGAGTGGTGTCGGTGGAAGCCAGGCTGTAATGGGTTGAGGAATTAATGAGATGTGAAGACACTAAGTACAGCTTTCTTCTTTCAAGAAGTTTAGTGAGACACAAAACAAAAAGAAAGAAAAGAAAGAGAGAAGTCGCATAGAAACTAGAAAATTAATTTTTAAATATCCAAATAGGCAAAATTCACATTTGGGAAAAAGGAAAGCCTTCCAAGACACCCGAGAAATCACAGGAAAAAAGAAAGAAGGAGAAGGAACCCAGTTGTTTGTTTAAATGAAATTAAGAGACTAAGATTAAATGAACCTGGGGGAGGGGAACCTGGAAAACAGCACACTTCAAAGGATGAAAAAAATAGATTCAAAAAAGAAGGAAATGAAAGAGTAAGGACAATTGTGTGTATTTGTTAAGAGTAGGAGGCAAGTTGAGAGTGCCACAAGAGAAAGTGACCAAAACAAAGCAGCTGCATGCCCTCGGTCCCTCAGACGGGCACAGAGCGGGTTGGAATTCTGGCTACGGAAGCCTCAGCTGTACGTCCTGGCCACATGCTAAACAGGAAAGCCTACACTAGCAACCACAATGATTTTTCTCTAGCTGGAAGTATGGTTCATTTCAGCAACATCCTCTCTTGTAATATTTGCCTACTTAAGGCAGTCTGCCAAAAAGTACACCTGTCCTGAATAAGCCAGCTTGAAAAATTTGAGAAAAATATAGGAAAAGACTGGCAGGCAATCTGAATGATTGGATTTTGGGTAAAAAGAAAATATTGGATTGATCTTTTCTAGAATATATTGCTGAGTTAGAATGCTTCAGTCGGCTTGACCATAGAATGATTTTTTTTAAATGTAATGTCGCTTTGCTCTGTGGGGCTGGTTCTCAGTTTCACAACTATGTAATAAGAGAGATTAAATTAGTTCTCCCAAACCTGAACATTATAAAATTTAATGATTCTGTCTTTGTGTTCCCTTCACTTTCACAGGAATAAGTGGCCCCTGTGCAGCACCGATGGCCTATCTTCCCAACCATATTGTTAACCCCAATTTAGTTTTGGTTTCCTTCTTTTGTCTAAAAGGAGTTAGAAAATGTGCCGAAAGATAAGACAGTTCTAGGACACGCAGGGCGAGGCCAGCTCTTATCCAATTGGGTTTTTTATGTGGGAAACACCCTTTAACTAGGCTGAGCCCACTGGTTTGTTTGAAGTAACATTTTGATGAAACATTCTGTAAAAAAAGAAAGAAAGAAAGAAAGAAAGAAAGAAAGAAAGAAAGAAAGAAAGAAAGAAAGAAAAAATGGGTCTTACATGAAAATATTAATGCCTGCACCCCAGTGCAATAGTTAATTCCTTCCCCAAACATTTTATTGTTATGTAAACTTAACCTATGTGTGTTTATTAGAACTAACTATTAATATTCCTGAACCCAGTGATTTAAGAAGGAATCAAAGGAGATGGGAATTATTAGGAGGGGATATACAGGCAGCTGGTAAAGAGGAACTGGCAAAGGGGAAGAGCTAGTTTACATGCAACAACCAAATGTATTTTTTGTAGGCCAGAGACTCAGACATTGTTTTTATACCTGGTTTCTATTTCTATTCCGGTGACTAAGTGGACAGGTGACTTCTCAGGATCTCTCTGCATACCTTTCTTTTTTGTATGTGAGTATACATGTCAGAATATCTTTTTTTATCTCAAAAGTAAATGTGGGCAAAAGCTGCATTTTTGAGTTATAGTCACATCTAAATTATGAATATATAATTTTCAGAGGTGAGAGAATTTCCCAGTTAGTCACACGCTGTTCTGTTTTGATGGCCCACTTCATAGAAGATTTGCTCCGGATCAAAGCATTAGTAAAGGAGTACAAAACTTCCTGGGAACTTGCAGTTGGGCAAACTGCACCTGACGTTGTTGTTGTCTGTGGAATAGCAGGTGTACCTGTAGACTCCCAACAGGCTTGGTGTTTCAAACCAGAGAATTAGAAAGAACTCTCCAGGGTAAAAGAGGCTTGGCAGGAGCTGCCATGTTTCTGCTGTTTTTTAAGCCATCTGCATGTAACCACAAAGATTGGCACTAACCATGACCAAAGTTGACTTGGATTTTCATCTGCCAGCACTTGTTGTTAGCCAAGGCTGCCAGGTAAGAGATAGAACCCTCCTCTGCAGAGCCAGCTGGGCTTCTCTGTCATTAACTGATCTTCTAGGAAAATTTTATGTTTAACAACCACTGCAGGAGAGAGAGAGAGAGAGAGAGAGAGAGAGAGAGATACTCCAATACATCTGCTGCAGAATTTTCAATTCTGATGAAGAGGCCAGGCTCGTTTTGCCTCTGACCTGCTAAGAGGCCTTAAACCACCAGCAGAACAGCTCAGTGACTTAGTTTACCTCTCCATGACAACATTTTCTTGCTCCTTGAGGTTGTGAAATAACAAGTCTGTGGGGCGTCACAAACGTCCACGTTTGCATAATCTTTTCTCTAGCATTTAAAGTGTGTTGAGCTAATCCAGATGGGGACATGCAGCAAAACCAGAATTCAAATGAACCAGGTGGAAGCAAGTTACCATCATTGTGTTAGGAGCGAGGCTGCGCCAAACTCAGGGATATGCGCGAAGAACAGGCGCCCACATCACTTTTGTGAGAAGCTGGAGTCTCCGATTAGAACTGTTGTTTGTCATTCTTGTTACGTGAAACCTTAACAGAACGCACTTGGGAGAGTCAATGCGGGACAGAGCAGATTTAGGTTTTAATTTTTCTTATATTCTGATTAGGAGGAACAACATTTGAATCCAAAACGATGTCATGAGTACAAACACAGTCCTGGAGCTGGGCCCGTTGGGCATGAATCTCGGGTACCATTAATCTACAACCTTCAAATTGTAAATATGCAGGACACTGAGTCCATAGGAAAAAAAATAATTTTAAACATCTGTGGTGTTCTTTCTGTTCCAGATTAATTATACTGCTTGTTTTTGATGCTGACCAGAATTTTCAATCCTCTGATGTGTTGCGTGGAACATCATAAGTATTTTTCTATGTGTTTAACACTTACGTCCCATGCAACTTTATCTGTCACAGCCTGTTTTGCATAATTTATTTTGGGTCCAATTTTGTTCTTTTGCTCACCTGCCCTAGACTTTCACGGCATGTGTGTGTCGGGTGGTGGTGGGGGGGGAGGAGTGATACAGATTACTATGTAACTTTTTTTTAAAAAAATCAGTACTTATTATTACTTTTGAAAGATACCCTGTTAGTACACAGTCTCTTGCTCATACACACACATTATTCAATCAAAGCAATGATAGAAATGAAAACCAAACGTGCTGTTTAATCATCTGGAGAGGTTGATAATTATTTTCAATCAGCTAGAATTACTCCGTTAGTCTCAAGAATTATTAATGAGAGCTAAATTTATTAATAAACTGTGAGCAGCCCTGTTTCCTGAGTGGGGGCGGCTCTCATTTAAAGGCTACTTCCATGGTTACTGCCCAGCCTTCACATCAGATCCTATCGAAGCCTATATGTTCCCTCTGCATGAGCCAGGAACCTGACCACTAAAATCTCTACCCTAAAATCCATGAAGATACTTTCCTTTAGCTGAATTGGTTTTTAGCTCTTAATAGAAGAGAACCCCGAAGTTATTCTTTCCTAAAATAGCCCACTTTATGTGCAAGTCCTTTGCAACTTGCAAAGCAGCTGTAACCCCCACCCCACAGCCCAGTCAGCTGTTGGGATCATTTTCCCTTCTCTTGTCCCATCTCTATTCTCCACCAGTGTCTTCTTGTCCCAGATAACCAGACAGCTCCTATTTGGGGGCCTTCTTCCCTCTCCTGACCCCAAGAACTCCCCTTCTTACTCCAACTGCAACCATGGCCTTTTCCCCTTCGCCAAACACCTCAATCTCAGCCCCAGTTGGGCTTCCCTTTGACCTCACTGAAACGCACTCCACTCCCTGGAGCTTTTCTCTCCAGGCTGACGAGGGTGAGGCCTATGCAGCAGCTCACTTCCTTCCTCTTCTGTGTGATAAACCCATATGTCTTTTCTGTTCTGTGGGTTTACTGAGAATCACCAAGGAGAAAAGAGAAAACTAACTGAACTAAATAATTCACATGGAAGAGATATGACTGTACAAGAACCTCCACAAAATTCCCCCACTCAACAATGAGCATTTATTGGTCACTTCCTTCACGTCCACCACCACCCTGGAGGATCCAGTAGTCATTGTTCTCTACACCACTTGAATGATATTAGAAGCCCCCGCTGGCCATTGTCTGCCTTGGCGAATAGTTCCCTAGCCTCTCCTCTCATGAACAAGGGCAAGCACAAAGCAGTCATTGGTATTCCTTACCGCCCCACACACATGGGTAGCATACGTTCACCTAGCCTACCGACACAGACATCGACATGATAACAGAAGGTGAATATGCACGTGAGTTAACTCTAATAATAATGGAATCATCTGACTCCAAGACTACTTTGACACTCCAACTTCTGCTCAGTTTCTCATGCTAACTTTGCCATGGATCCACTGCCACTCCTGCATTTTGGCTGGTGAGGGTTTTCTACTGCAGCCTGCTTAATTTAGCATCTAGCTAGTGATGTGCTTCCGAACTGCTTCTCTGGAAAAAACTAACAGAAAAGCCCTGATCCACAGTGTTTGCCCATTTCTGTGATGTGAGTGCTTCCACCACATGGTCTATTCCCTGGTGAAATGATTAACAACTGCCTGGCAGGAGCTCTTGCAAGCCAGTCAAAGTCAGTTCTAGAGCACCCCTTCTTCAGGCTCTTCCCTGTGAACCCTCTTTCTGTGCTTCATCTTCAATGACTGTTTGGAATTGGCTTTCACTTAGAAAACTATTTACTAAGAAAATTCCAGCAGTGTTAATGATTGAAACAGGAATGCTTGATGCATTAATCCTGCTGGGGTGTCTGCTGGCAGATGCCCTCCACCCAGTGGATAAAAATCAGTATTGGAACTGCAGGTGGCCTCTGAAGAATAGTGCCCCCCTCAGTGACAGTGCAGAGAGGGACAGGGAAGCACAGGCCAAATGCCAGTAGCTGTCCTGAGACGGGCTGCCACGGCTGGTGATATTGGGCAAGCTACTTAACTTCTCTGTGCATTAGTTCTCTGAGTGTAGGGATACCAATATATCATTTCATGAAATATAATCGGCCTTCCATTGTAAAGCATGCAATTATTGTATTGTCCCTTGAGAAATTTAGAATGAACGAATTACGGCAGCACATTCCATACGGAGTTATTGGAAAGATCACATGAGTCATTGCATGGAAGGTACTTAGATTAAAACCTGGAAACCTGGAGGAGTGATGGAAGATTTTGCTACTGTAATGTTATTGTTATTATTACCAAGAGATTAACAAAAATTTTAAAAATGCAACATGTGTAACTCACAAATTACAGCTTTAAATTTCTTCATAAGACTTGTCTGTGAACTCAAGTGGTTCCAGCCCCCCATTTTCAAGCTTCTTTTCTGATAATTAAGCTGAGGGCCCCAGGATCAACAGTGCTTACGAAGCAGAGGCGAGGGGATGAGCGAGATGAGGGCCAGGCACACAACCTGTCACCTCCTCTAGAACTCAACCAAAGCAGCTCCATTTGTATTCATTCTATGCACTGGAGGTTGTCATATGGTCTCATTTCAGTTGTGCTCTTCTCCTTAAAACATGTACCATTGGCTGTACCCAGGGAGCCTTTTAAAAAAGCAGATGCAGACCTGAACAGCTACACAGGATGCTCTTTCCCAAAAGACACATTTTACCCCAATTCAGAAGACCCCAGTATTCGGCGCTCTTCTTGGTCAGTGGGTATGAGTGACTTCCTTCTTGACTTCCGGAAGCTGGCACTGTCGCTGCTGTTCCTAACAATGCCCTCTGCCAAACCACATATGCTGCCGCTAGGACATTTTTGTTTTGACTGGTGCTGTTCAAATTTTCAAGTCCAGTAAGCAAGGACTGTGGCAAGAAATTTAAAAGTGCTAGCAAAGTTTATACTCTAAATGTTTCTCCCGTGGTTCCCTTAGCAACAGCTCTCACGTCTTAGCACTCACCTTGGCTGCACACTGCCACAGCTATCACTTGACAAGCTCACTTTCAGAACAGCTCAGAACCCAACCTTCTAAGCAGGAGTTGAAGTAGAAAACACAATATATTTTTCAACAGAGATTTAAAATCACATTAAAAGTAGTCATAGCCTCCATTGAGGTCCTTGACAGAACAATGTAGAAACAATAAATGAGGAAAAACAAAGAAAACACAGAAAGCTTTGTGATACCTTGTGATTCCAACGACACAGCAAATGGATATAGGTATGAAGAATAATAGCAGAAAAGAAAAGCAGTTACATCATGCCATTTTGACAACAGGAAACTGAAAATAATTATTTCACATTCATATTTGCTAGTGTTATGTTTGTTTTTATTAAAAATGTCCAAACACTCATGCTTTCATTCAGCACTTATTTTACACATAACTTGTATTTACTTTATTTACTTCACCTACGCGTATCTCTTCCTCATCTCTCTTACGTCCTTGGGTATTTAATCAGTTCTTTAATATCTGCTCCTGTGTATGTACAATTCATCTCTTCAATCAAGCTCTTAGACAGCAAGGGACTGGCTATTTTTTTTTCTGTAAATCTTAGCTACTCCCCTTCTTACATTTCAGAAAATAAGTTCAAGTTTACATCTTCAACTAACATACCAGATAAGTTACAGAACTTTTACACCTTCTCCCACTAGGGTGGATGGTCCCCAGGACACAAGATCCAGTCTTCTGAAGGGGATGCTGGTAGTCATGTAGGATACACACAGGTGTATCACAGAAGGCTCAATTAGAGAAGCAGAGCATTCAGGAGCGAAGCAGCAAGAACTTACCGTGGGTATAGGCCTTGTACAGGTACGGAAGCCAGAAAGTCCACGGAAGATGGTGGCTTCCGCAACCAATCAAGGCACGGCGTTGTTGTGGGCCTAAGCCAGATTTAGGAACCAAAGTGAGAGGCAAAGTAAAGGAGAGCCGGGATGAGGACGGACCCGAGAGAGGACACTGGGGCCTGTGAGACACGCTGGTCAGGTTGGCCAGTGCCTTCATCCCCCCAAAACAAAGGACCTCCAGGGTAGAGCTCACGCAATTCCCTGCGGAGTTTTGTCTTGATCCAGCTTGGCACTCAAAAGTTGAAGGACCTGGTGACCACTGTGGGACTCATGATTCATAAGGTCAGGCAACGGATCAGCTTTAACATATGTGAGCTGCCATTTTACCCAGAACTTCATACCACCTTCAGGGGACAAAATGTGCTGGTTGTTTCCCTTTCACCTTCCCGATTTTGTTCAAACTTTTCTTATGCCCAAACAGAACCTGAAGTCACACGGCAAAAGGGATTATGAGGAATAGAGTTCTAAGCAGACATGATTTAAAACCTACACAGATCTCTCCACTTTTTTCCCTGGAGTGAATATGTAGAAACAACAGCTATAATCGGTCTAAATTCAGTATAATCCTACACTTGGCACCAACCTCAAGGTTCTACAATTTCCAGTTGACTTGCTTAAGAGTCTCATTCACATGCTTTAAATTAGGGATGAAGAAGTTAACTTAATGGGAGACCCTTACAGAGAAGGGATGAAAATAAATAAATAAATAAATAAATAAATAAATAAACAAACTGGAACTGGGAACTACTTGGAATTATACTAACGATCATATCTTTTAATCAATAAAATGTAACTACCAGAAATGTACAAAAGAATTTTTCCAAACTTCTTAATCCTTCCTGTACCTACCCTTCACTCAAAAAAGATAAAAGTTGAAGACAAAGAAGTAGGTGACTCTTTGCGTGAAGAAACTATTTGTGTACTCACTAAGAAGACCAAGGAGCCAAACATTCACAAAGTACCTAACTAGTTTCTCCCTTGGGCTAGGCACTAGGCTTGTACTACGTTCTACACTGAGATTGTCTGGAGCGGGGGATCAGAACAAGGGTCAAATCAGTTCTCAGCATATCTGGACAGAGACTTGCTACTCAACAGCTTCTATTCCTAAGCAAAATGACTGCCATTGGATGTGGGTCCGACAGGAAATAGGACAGACAGAGGCAAAACTGACACAAGCAACACTCCCTGGCAACAAGACAGACCCTGGAAGCCCCACTACGAACCTGTGCTTGCTATCCCTAGATTAAAAATTACAAACAAATATCCATCAGAAGACCACAGATCATCCGGATGGAAACACCACCATCGACATCACTATTGGCATCGCTGTCCTGCAACCTGCGCGATGCAAAGTTTGCCACTACACACAGGCATGGAATGCAGCCAAATACCTCTGTGGCCTGGAGCAGCTGCAGACCAGGGGCTCAGTCACAGGGGCCGAGGACTGGAGGGTGGCCAGAAAACTCTACACGTTTATTTCTCCCACTCAGGGGATGAGGACACAGCGCTGCCCTGGTAACCGGTGATGCTCGGTGCTGTGCTTGTTCCTTTGCCCAAAGGGAGGGCGAACATTATTATTCTGGAAACAAGACATTTTTTGCATTCATGAGTTGGGTTGGGTTTTGTTTTGTTGGTGGTGTTCCCTGTGTAATCATCATTCTCATACACCTGACTAACCACCTGTCAAATTAAAAGTCAAAGGCCCCTTATCAGGAATTTTGAGGATTTATTTTCTCCATCACATCGGCTTCATCGGGATAAAACTGTCAGAATCAGCTAGACGGCCACAGCTGACTGCGCGCCCCATGTTTCGCTCTAAGGGTCTGGGCAAGTCCCAGGGAAGTCTGCTCCTTTGTGGGGTATTTATATGAAGTAAGATGAGAAAAAATGATGTGTCCATCTGTTTCTCTGACTGGGGCAGAGTATCACAACTTCCTTCCCACGGATCCCAAGGTGGTATATTGAACTATCTCTGCTTTTATTCTGAAGCATTAGCCATTGGCTTTCCCTGATGATCATCACATACTTCCTATGCATGTTAATTAAAAATGCCAAAATTAACCTTGGAATTAATTTCTACTAGGAATTAATGAAATATAATCAAATAAAAGCAGCTGTATTGAAACATTCCTATAAACTCTAGTCAGTGCATCGGGTTTCTTAGCTATTGCTCTGTGGTGAACAAACAGGAATTAAACGTGTGCATATCAAATGGCAACGATTCTTCAAGTTAAGTGAGAATTCTCATTTCAACATTTCACAAACCTGTAAGCAGCAGACTCTCAAATTCATCTAATTTTTATTAATGATTATGATAGTATATAAAATCCTCATTGGTGCTAACTAGATTCTTTTACTCATTGTTATTTTATAGAATAGTAAATGCTATAAAATACAAACATGACCTTGTAGTATTTTATGCTATGCCTCACTTGAAAATAAAAATTCTATTTTTGATAAGTTATATATGGTTATTAGTCCTTTTCCCAATCTCATAATTCACTTTCAAAAAAATCACCTTCACTCATAAAACATAAACATCCAGAATTTTAAAACATGAAAAATATCACATGTCTATTTATTAAATATAATAAAAAGTAATATTTGCCATCACTAAGAATTTGGTGTAATGCCATGTGCTAGGCTGAACATGTTGTGAGGAGTATCTCACTGAATCCCCCTAGCACTCATGGGTACAAGTGCTGTTGTTATTAGGTGCTTGTCGTACATAATGACATAAGGTATGGAAAGGTCAAATAAACATGCAAGCCTACCCAACTGGCGGGTGGTACATCTGGGATTTCAGCCCCTGTTCTTGTGATCCTAGGGTCTGAGCTCTTGTCTCACAAACGAGTGATCTTTAACCAGGGGAAAAGGTAGCTAAAGATCACTTTGAGAATGTAGTTATAGCCATCAGCCTCCTTCCCAAAGGATTATATTCTCTCACCCTCTCAAACACACAAATTTTCACAATATGCAATTCTGAAGTATTTTCAGGCTCCCCTAAAGACCATTTAGGGTTTCTTTGAGATTCATAAACCCTAGATTATGAAACTCCAACAAAAGTACTTTCTTCAGCATCTAAGAGTGGGAATTTGATTGTTGACTGTTTAAGGAGCTGTGTTACGTAAATAGAATATTGGGTGAGTGTGGAGAAGGAATAACGTAACTACACCGGCACACCTGTCCTACCAATGGCTAGAGCCAGTGAGGCAGGAAATAAGGAGCCTTCCCTGTGCTATCTTGTTGGGCTCCTCTAGTTACCACAGCAAATGAAGAAGGAATGGCCATTATGAGAATATGCCCTGGAGAAAGCCTCACAGAAAGAACAGGCCTGGTGGTAGTGCCAGACATTTCAGAGCGTAAAATCGAACCAGAAGATTACAAAGGTCCAGAAGCAACTCTCCAGATGCATTAGTAGGACCATGTGCGACCCCTGCGACCTGTCTCTGCTTGCCCACTCTTTTCCCTTCTTTGTGTTCTGCATATTCTTTATTCTAGACTGAATATCTCACACTTCAAAGGCTCTGATGTGTATATATGTGGGTTTTAAAAATTCGGTTTCTGCTTCTTCAGAACTTCAGATACCATGACACCACATGGCTCTAACTTCCCCTCAGAGCCTCTCTCCTGTGTCTGCTCAGCTACCATTTCTGACACTGGGTCTACTGAAGTTAATCTCCCCATTCTCTCAGTATTTCCACATTAAGAGCTTGACTATAGTTTATGTGTTTTGAATAAGTTCAGGCCACAGGTTTTTGATCACCCTCTGGTTGGGCTGAGCCTGTGGCAAATGCCACCCATAATCCAACTGAGGTAGATGATGGAATATAGAGAAGACTCCCCTATGGAACTGAATATCCCCCTGCTTTAGACCTGTCTGGGAACCTTTCCTCATGGGGAATTTCCTGTCAAGAGATGTACTTATAAAACAACTAGTTTAGACCGTAGGGATAGGCTGGCTGCGGGAGACATCTGTGTCAACTTCGTATTCAAAACTGGTCCTATCTGATATCAGGTGCTCCAACCATTAGCTAGGTGTATTTAGCTAGGAACTAAATGGCAGTCAGAATCTACTTCATGAAAAGCCAAGAACTGGGGGAAACATCAGGACATGAGGCCAGTCAGGTGTGTCTATCCACTGCATGCCATTCAGGGTACCCGTGCCAGGGGATATTTGTGTCAAGTTTCAAAATACACCAAGCTTCCTGGTACATTGCTCACTGATCCTTTTAAGGAGGAAGTAGCTTAAAGGGCACTGTGATACATACAGCATAATAGAATTACTGAGTTAAACAAAACTTTAAACATCATGTAAGCCAGTCACGTATATTATGAAGGATCCTGAGAAGAGCTAAGTAATAAAAGAAGAGCACACCGAGGGCTGGCAGAGGACCCCCTAACTTCTTGTGTTTTTCTCCCTTTAGTGCCCACATTTACTCTTAATTTCCTCACTGCCATTGAGTACTTCCACCGTGTAGAAAGCATCAAGACAGAAAACCTGTACAATGATATCATCCTACAAGGCTGCAATTCTAACGTTAGTGTACCTATTGGGTCTCTCTAGCCATGGATAGATACTTTACTGGAAATAATCTAAATTAGAAGACCCACGGTGTCACCCTTAGATATATGTGTTAAACTGTATTTCCTTAACTGAGAGGAACAGTCTTTATTCAACCCTCTTTTTATCTTAGCAAACATTAACTGAACATCTACTATGTGTCAAGCCCTAGGTTTAAAATGATGTGCACCAATCACCCTCTCCTTCAGAGATTTGTGCGCTCACAGACATGCAAGATTCCTACCACAGCCAAAGGGCGGTGGAGATGAAGAAAGAACAAGCAGCTTACTTGGTGTCATCAAGAGAGCTCAGGATAACCAGGGCGTGGTGGCGCACGCCTGTCATCCCAGCACTTGAGACAGGAGGACTGCCATGAGTCCGAGGCCAGCCTGGGCTTCACAGTGAGTTTAGGACCAGCCTGGGCTGCAGAGCGAGGCACTGTCTCAAAGGGGGGAGGGGGGAGTCAGAAAGAGCTTGCAGATGGGCAGGGAAAATGCGAAGGGACAGGTACAGGATGAATTACCCAAGTAGGGAGTGGCGCTGGGCAGGTGGACAAGGGGCAGCACTGGGAATCAGGACCAGCAGGAAATGAGACCTGGTGACAAAGAAAGCCACATACCATCCTTTCTGCCCACCTGTGGGCAACAGGTAATACGGGCAGATTTTTACTGAGAACTAAGTTTATTCTAATGGCAGTGTGAAAAATGTGAATAGAGCTTAGTTCTGGAAGTATGAAGACAAGTGAGAACAAGTTGTGGTCGTAGTAGGACCAGAGACAGGAGGGCATATTCTCGAGGTTATAAAAAGGTACAACTGAGAGGGACTGGCAATTCCTGGTAAGCCACGGAGCACAAGGGATGGAAGGGTGGAGGGAGGCATAAAGAACAGAGCCAGGATCAATGGGGAGACCAGAAACTAGCGAGTTTTGCTTGGGACATAAAATAGACAAGCCAAAAGATGCTGTGCAATACTGACTGATAGTTCACAAAGCCATCATTGGGACTTCAACTATCAGCATCTGTGTTGGTTCTCAAAACAGAGTGCAGGAAGGGCTGTGAGAATTATCCGTGGTCTTCCAACTGTACGCATCATCTCTTTGAAAATTCCCAACACTTTCCCCCCCACCCCTGACTGTATGTCTCTGGGATTCCTCAGCTTGAGTCAGCCATCAGTAAGGTAAATCTTTAAAATCACCAGCGGTGGAATCTGGGGAAGACAAGCAGGAAATTTAAAGAATAAGGAAAAGAGAAGAGCGGCAAGAGATCCTGAGGGCGATGAAGAAAACGTCTAAGTGTCACCTTCTGTTCAGACTTCTACGGCAAAAAAAAGAAATCATGAAGTATACAGCTTATAAACAACATGATTTCTCACGGTTCTGGAGGCTTGTAAGTCCAAGATCAAAGATAATATGGTGGTTTGTGATGAAGGTCAACTTGTTCATATATGGCTGTCTTTTGATCTAACCTAACATGGCAGAAGGATCAGGAATCTCTCTCCCTACAGAGATTAGGATCACTAGTAAAAGGCATTGATCCCTTTACAAAGGCTCCAGCAGAAACACGACACCTCAAACCCTCCATCTCTTGTGATAATGACCTCAAAGTTGATGTTTTCAACATAAGAAGTTTGATAACATAGACATTCAAACTACAGCAGTAAGAACTTGTAACCCAAAGGATATGGAAATATTTACAGAAAAAAATATTTAACGTGAGCTGTTAGTATTACTATAACTTGAAATTCAACCCAGACCTCACCTGGACCTTTTCTGCCCCATTCAGACCACCCTCCTGGGAGCCATGGCACTTAGTGGCACCCAGGTCGAAGTCTGTATACTCAATCTGCATTCAGCCATAAAACAGCCCTTGGTCTGCAGGAAGTAAAGGACACAGGCTCTTGGAACAAATGGATGATTAGGATTGCGTCATTTCATTTTTGTGATTCCCTTCAGCATGGAGAAGGACTAGATTTTGTCTTCTTTTCTTTTCCTTGGCATATCTCTGTTTCTGCTTTATTTTATACCTTCACAATTTAGCAAAACTAATCATCTCCTTATAGTTACCAAATAAAGATTCATAAAAACAAATTTCCTGCAGAGAGTTTTGTCCTTCTCCTGTCTCCCTTCCCCCTGGGCACTTTATGTCTCACAAAAGCCCATGTTTGTTGTTTGATTTCTAGCATGTTCATATCCAAATCAATCTGAACTAATTTTGCAAGTGAAATGTTCTGAGAGCTCAACCTAAGTGCTCTACTAAATTCTAAACACTTAACATCTGCCTGGCTGGATTCAATTCCTAGTCTTGTATGTCTCCGTACATCTACCAATTTGGCTTGTCATAATTTATCACTTCAAAATGTATATTATTTATTGCCCTTGATTACATTATCGCAGGTGTTCTGTATGCTGATGCTTCCCTCCACTTCTTTTACAGTCTCTTGTGAAATCACCATACCTAGTTTAGCAGGAGGCCAGTTCAACCCATTCTTTTCCCAGCTTTTGCAAACTTGTTCCTGAATCTCTTCTTGGCTCTAGGGTGCATTTTTAAGGATGATAAACTCAGGAAGTTTGTCCTCCAGACTTCCAGATTTTTCGGGGCATTTACATTTCAGACACTTACTTTATTAGGAGCAGATATTTTTACAAGGTGTTTCTACTAACCATGGATTCTTTTTTCTCGGGTGCTTGTGCAGTTTGCCAAGGCAGGATGAGCTTTTTAGTCCTTGCAGCACACTCTCCTCACTCCCGCTGCCACCGCAAGGCTCCGTGTACACAGCTTTCTACCCCTGCACTGTGTGCTGGCCTTCCTCTTCCTCCTTCCACAGCCAACAAGGAGCCAGGAGAGAGCAGCCTCACAGTAACCTTTGGTCCTGGCCCTCTACTGCTTCCAGCCTCACTTCTGACCTCCCCTTGCAGCGTCTGGCCTAGCAGCAACAGCGAATTGGTAAACGAAGCCAGGAGGAGCTGAGCAAGACTCGCAGCGACACAAACAGCTTTAAGAGAACCTAGCAGGCCTCTACTCCCTGCTCTCTCCCCTTCCTACCAAGATGGAATAGCTTTTGGTGTCTTCTGGTAAACAGGGAAGTTTAAAGACAAAAGAACAAATATAATGGAGCTGATTGTTCCTTGATCAGATGACATGGGAGACTTGTTGGTGAAGTTCCAGCCCCGCTCAGGATCTGTGAGCCCTCAGAAGGACCAGGCCTCCACAGAGGCCAACGACTCTCTGAAGTCTCAGGAACAGGCATACATACCAATCTGTAACAAGTTCACTGGGCACCAAGAACTTCCAGCCTTGTGCCATGCTGAGAGGAGAGAGAAGCTTAGTTGCCAGGCTTGGGTCAAGACTTTCTGGCCCAGACAACTATAGTTAGGAATAAAGGCTTAATACAGCCACGGACATAGGACAAATTACTGTCGTCTATGAAGCCATCCCCAATTTGTATCCGTCTCACTCCAAATATCAACTTTTTCTTAAAGAAAATGTTGCCCACACTCCCACATCTCTGTGATAGCTTCTCCCAGTGATGTTTTGTCTCCAGCAAACCTTTTGAACACCCTTGTCCATGGGAAAAATCAAACACTGAAACTGTTGAGAAGCTTCATTTCTCCCCATCTTTAGAAAAGTGAAGGAAGAGACCAACTTGGCAGATCCATCAGTTAAAATATTGGTATTCAAGTAGATAAGACATTTAACATTGGAATATCTCATTTTGGTATTTATAAAGCGGACATAAAAAGGATCTGTCAGGATTGTTGTAGTCACAGAATGACATATTTGAAGGACAAAAGATCTGGAGTGCAACAGGAATAAACTATAGTCATGCATTTGCATATATATATATATATATATATATATATATATATATAATACAATTACACATGTGCATATATGTATGTGCCCATATGTCATCCTTTTCAAAGACTTACTGCTTTTCTAGGAAATTCACCCAGAGCATAATCTCAACTTCAGCAGTTAAACAGGGAAGTTTTCAACAAACACACAGTCCTTCCTACCATGAATTAGAACTCTAGTATGTGTAGCAGCCATAGGCTCCCACGTTTTATTCAGGCACCATGTTGGTTGGAGCCCTATTCCATCTACCTTTCTGGCTTTTTTCTGCCCCCTCAAAGTCTTCTACCAGTTTCGCACCTCTTCTCCTCTATAGTCAAACACCCATATTAACATCCTTCTTAAGCAAGCAATACACTTGCTCTTGAATCTTATCAGTGGTCAATGTACCAACCTAAGGGAAATTGCCCACCTGGCAGACGTACTCTAACTATGGAAAATTACCAATCCACTCTGACCTACACAAAAATCACTCATAAAAATCCTACCAAGAGCAAGCATTACCCCTGGCTGGCAGAAGCAACCATCCTCACCAGACACCAACCAAAAGCCCAGTCCTGAGCAGAAAGAAATATGGAATCATCTAGGTTATGCCAGCCAAGGACCTACTGCACAAAGAGGGCTCTTCTTACAAACTCAGCACTGAATCTAAACACACTTAGAGTTAGTTCTGGCTTATGAGAAAAGCCAAAATGGAAAATATAATCTAATGGATAGGAATAGAAATGAAAGACAATATGGCCCAAGCTCCTAGAACTTACACTCTTATTGGGCAGAAGCATAAATACTTTTTTTTTATACCTAAGATGAGGATAAAACATGATACCACAGTTAAAGCTCACAAGCAGCAAGGGCTTGGAACATTGAAGAATTCATTCCTATTTACACACCATGAATCACTAGAATCTAAATACAAGGGAAAAGGTGTATCTGCCAGCATTTTGCCAGGCATCCCTGAGCTGAAAACTCCTAGCACGTGTAGCACTATATTAAAAAGATGAGTAAGACACAGCTGGCCCTTGAGGAGTTTGTACCTGGTGAGGGAGGCAGGCAGGTAACTAAACATGAGCCTTCGTACCACAGGTGCCAAAAGCTGAGTGACAGCTAAGGAAAGCAGGATAATGCTCCTTTTTGAGTGTGGTGAAGGGTCGCTCAAGGCAGGTCATAGAAAGACAGACCTTAGCAGCCTTGTGAGAGCAGAATCCCAGACAGGGAGCGCAGCAGGAACAGAGGCAGCTCAGAGAGGCAAGGACAGGGCGTGGTGAGGAACCGGCTCAGCTTGGCTGTGGCCGCAGCTGAGCCACGTGGGGGTGGGGATGGGGAGTCCTTGAACACACAGAGAGGTTGGCCTTGATTCCCAGGGCCTTTTGAGCATTTCAGATCAGCTTCTGAAATAAAAGGCAACTACTCCAAGCATGTCTAGAAAGAGCCAAAAGCAGGGAGAGTTGAAACATGTATCTTCGCATATGTACTTTCTTTCTGCTAATATTTTTGAAAAAAATAAATAATCACACATGCAAACTAACAACTAGCCCTTTCCTCTATCCCTGCACATTCCTAAACCTGAACAGAGATTACTTTCCTCATCAGTGACATTCACTCATAACTGTCTCCATCCTTGCTTTGTGGGATCCTAGCAGGCCCGATTAGCTTTTGCCTTGGGAGTTTTTATCACCCATGTCTTCACAGCCATTGAAAGCTACTTCAAGGTAACAGGCTCAGTATTATCACGACAGGTGCCTGCGCGGTCCTTGAAATTTTCTACAATTTTGTTTCTGTTTTGTCTGGCTTACTGGGTTTCCTCAACAGATTCCGGGTGCAAACACAATTTGATGAATAATTCTAAGAGGCTATCATTAAGTACTTAGTTCTTTAATATCATATAAACACCACCGAATGTCAGTGATAAAATCAAAAATATGTTGATGACAATTTAGACAGAAAATGTCCAGCACAGACAGACCATGATTATTTATGAAAGGCACTATCAAGAAATGATTTACTTCTTTGGCAATTTCCACTTTGCTTGAGATTTAAATTCTAGGAGTGTGTTCCTTCCAGTTATTCATGTGAAGTTAATGGAGGTTACTATGATTTTGATAGTACAGCACATTGGATCTGACCTCCATCTTCTTTTCCCTAATTAAGTGTAGGCTTTCCTCAGTTGAGTTTTATTTCTCTAGCCGAGTCACTCTTTATTTCAGCAGGAAGGAGTGTTAGATGTGGTTTTGGAAAGTTCTCCAAGGCTGAAGCCCCTGTTCCGGCCCAGGTGCTGACTGCTCCTATCACAGGAACAGCAGAATGATTTGTGCTTGGCAACTGGGAAAGTTCTCATTTAGGAATATCAAGTGTTATCCTTTCACCTAACTCAGAGCCAAAAGAAGTGATTTTGTGGCTCTATTACACCTTCTCAGAGTGGCCCCTAGTCCTTCACATTGTAGTTTTGCCTCCTCAGGGCTGACATCATTGTACTTCTCCTAGGTGTCAAATTAAGAGAGAAGTAATTGACTATTGGATGCATTATTTGTTGGAAACTTGCACCTGTGATGGCAAGAAAGTCTTGGCACCAGCATTTCAGGCTGAAAGAAAGATTTATGAGATACTAAATTATTTCTCCAGCACATTTTCAAGTTAGATGGGTATACCTGATCTCTAATTCCCAAACTAAGAGACGTTAAAAAACGACCAGTCACACCACAAGATTGAAAGCAATCAGCCCGTGAGGCAGACTCTGTCATTCTATGTGGAAAATGTCTTGGAACCACCACAGTGGTAGAGAAAATGCATTTCCCACCACAGCACACATGGGGAGCCTCTGCTGCCAGGACACACCGCAAACTGTGCTGGGCTGTACAAAGTTCTAATGGAGAAATAAACCTGTCACATAAAAACTTCACTCCTGGAAAAGCTTTATTACCAAACGAAAGAGGTAAGGGTGGAGAACAAACACTTTTTGAGTATAGTATGTATATTCTAACCAATTCCAACTACTTCCTCCATTATCCCTTCTAAATCCCTAACAATACCTGTAATAGGCACTTTTCCTTCCTTTTTACAGACAAAGTAACTTTCAGAGAGGCAAATTCAATAAGCTAAAACCACACAATTGAAATGTCATGTCGGGTTCCAGACCCAAGACTCCCATATTAGCATTTGAAAATCCATTTTCCCTCTGAGGAAACACACTACCTAATCCTTACCCACAATAACTCAGTGTTGGGTGTATGTTCTAAAATACAGGATAGAGGAGACTAGTAAAGGTATTAAGAAATCCCTCAATTTGTCACCTTAATAGTGAGCATGAATCCAGGTGATATGCAAACAAAAAGTATGCACATTTGATATTAGAATGGATTCAGTCATTGTTTTCTCAACAGCAGCAGATATCAAGTTACCTTCCTTAATGTCTTCCTACTGTACTAATGCTAAAATTAGGCTGTGGGTGCTAAGCACATACCAACTAAGGAAAAGGCGCCCAAAACCAATCTGGAGACAAAAAGGTTTGCCAGATCCCTATGACAGGAGAGACACCTGGTCGGAGGGGATGGGAAGATGGAGAAACAGAAGAATGCTGAAACACATCTTGTCAAGTTATATTCAGAAGTTCCCCTTGCCCAGTGTGGGCACAGTGATTGCCAAAAGGCTTTTAGAACTTTGGGTCGTGCCAAACTCTAAATATCTGTACTTTCTCTACAGATATACCTGTAACAAACTTTAACTCAAAAGCTAATCACAATAAGAAATTAATATGATAAAATACAACAGACTGTAACAAAAGTTCTACAAATGAAGTCTTGCTATAAATGAACTCTTGTTTTGTGTTAAAATCCTTGATTGTACTCACACTTTTTGGAGTTCACTTGACCATGGGCAATGGAAAACCTGGAATGTAAAACCATAGATTAAGAAAGACTACTGCATTAAGAATGTACACAGGGAATTCCCCAGGGACTTTAGAATTATGTGTGTATGTGTGCAAGCACATGTGTGTGCAGGTGCCCTACATATCCACTAAAGGTGTGACTCATTCCCAGATCATGCACTTGATGTTAAATCCCAGAAGGTGGCCACCAAGAGACTGGAGCAGAACATGCTAGTATTTGCCAGGATCATTGGCGTCTAGGAAGGGGTGAAAGAAAATGTTGCACTTCACCAATTTTATACTGTGAAAAAAGTCACCACCTTAATGAAAGGGACAAGTTGTCAGCTCTCTAAGGAAATCGAGTGGCTTCTGGGGATGACCTGATGGAGATGCTCGGTACTGACAATCAAGAGCACATGACAGTATATTCCTTTTTAAACGTTATTTTCCCACAATAGGAAATTTTCCAGCCAGCATGTACCTACAGAAAATGGCATTCAATGGTCAGGTTTCTTCCATATTTGAAGACAACTGTTTGAAATTTATAATGCTTTTTCACACAAAGAAAATATCAAAAATATTTCCCACATAACCCCACTTTTGAGAGACACTTTAATCGGCAATTTCTTCATCTGTAAGGTGGAAGTAAGGACACTGTCTCTTGCCAATCTCACAGAAGTATTGAAAGGAAAATTTAGAAAACATCACTGAACAGATACAAGGCATTTTAGCATTATACAATTTACCACATTGCTATATTTTGAATTATTTTCAAGCAATATCCTAGTCACATAAATACTTTTAAAAACTAGAGAATAAGAAAATTTAATAAGAAAAAATATTCTGTGGTATTTTGAATGGCAGAACTATTTGGAAAAAAGGGGGAAAAGAGGAAGAAGATGTCAGTTGTGACTCTCTTTTCTCTCTCCTAGATCCCCTTGCTTTTTAACATGACATTTAATTTACTTGAGGGTGTGTGTGTGTGTGTGTGTGTGTGTGTGTGTGCACGCACATGTGTGTGTATGTCTGACTTTCTGTAAAACTGCTCACTCTTGACTGCAGGGATGGATCTTGGCTTGCTTTTCTCCAGAAAAGCTTAGGCATCCAGCACAGTGCCTGGCACACAGCAATCTGTCAGTAACAGTCTTAATGATTTAATTTGAGATGGGATGATAAAATGAGGTACCCAAGGGCACCTTCAAGAAGGATTGTTAAAATGAGTCTTAGGCCCACTTCCTGAACCTACTAACATTCCTTGGAAACACTAGTGGCTGTTTTCTCTCAGTCGCGGATTCAGGGACAGTGAAGTTGGGGATTGCTCTGGAGTCGGTGGATCTTAAGGCCTGGGATTTGGATTTCTGAATGGCTCCACACAACGCTTCCTCTTGAAGAGTGAGAGCAGCGTCCTCACCCACTCCCAACCACGCAGGGAGCGCTTCTTCCTAAGATGCTCGGGACACTGGCTACAGCACCTCTGTCTGCTTTGACCAGAACATTGGACTCCTCCCCAGAGTCTCCTTCCTTCTCCTCCCGGGCCTGTCCATGCAGTTTCATTAGCAAGGCCCCACCCCTTTGTCTAGCACCTGAGTGACCCTTTGTCAGCAGGAACTCAGTCCTGGGAGCGGGCTGCAGGCTGTGGAGAGCAGTTTTTGGTGGGTAAAGTGCTCCAGCCCCACCATGACTCTTCTACATTGTCCCTCCAGGGGAGGGGTACCACTTCTGTGATCCAGATCCCCATCCCTGCTGAAGAAGTTGGTACACCAAAATCTTGTTCCTAACTATGCTTCTGATTTGATTTGTTGAATCTTGGAGCTATAAGAGAACCCAGAATCAAATTCAGCCCCTTCATGTAAATAAGGAAACTGAAACTCAGAAAGGAAAACTGACTTGCCTAAGGTCACATATGAAAGTAAGAGGGAACCAGGGACACCTTTGTCCCCTGACCACCCCTCTTCCGGCAGCACCAGGAATGCCTGGGGAAGTCAGACTCTGGCTTCACAAGCAGTGACACTAGCAGCATTAGAAGAGCAAAAGCTGAAAGTCGCACGGACTTGAAGGAATGAGCCAGATTCCCCTCACTGTGGATATATATATCCACATATATGCACTAATGGCTACTTGATTTATTAAAAAAGAAAAGTATTCTTCTTTCTACAAGCCTTCTCAGCAAATTATTTTAAATGATCTATTTCCCCTCATGTATTTTGAGTATGGCTTCCTCCGTCCCCTCCGCTGCTTAATCTCTACACACAAGGTATCTTTTAAGGTGTGATTGAACTCAACATTTCTCGATGTGACCGTTAAGACAAACCAGATGTCTGTTTTCAAGAAGTGAGGCTTAAGTTTTCCAAATTATCATTTACGGGTTGATAAATTCAGTCTTGAGGAAGACTGAATTGAGGAATTGAGGAAGAGGTGGTTATAGATAAAATGAAGCAAATAAATCAACCTTAAACAACATTCAATGTTTTGAAAAAAATAACAGACTATAGACTGACACTATTAGAGGGAGAAGGGCTGCTTCTATAGTCTGAATTGAGAGATTATAGAAGACAAGAAAAATAAGAACATTCTGACCAAAAATGAAAAAGTATTACCTGGTCCCATATTTCACAGTGTGCATAAGAAGATAAAAGCCCGGAGCAGGGCCTGATTCCTCCAAGGTCAAGGAGATCTGCGCTTCTGGGTTGAGTACTCCTATCACAGCCCTGGCACTGGGCCGCAGGGAGGAATGAGAAATAGGGCAAGACCAGAAAGAAGCATAGAATTTTCAGAAAATGCTATGTACTTTCCCCAACCAACAGAAAAGAGCTCACTGTGGTTTTGTCAACTCTAGTTCTAGCAAAATAGAATGAGTCTCTCAGAATAACTGGGCATAAAGCATGAGTACAGGCTAGATAAGCACACAGGCCTTCCTGGAGGAGAATTTTTTCCTGGGATCTGCCCCTGGATGGAGAAATTGTCTTTAAGAAGCAGGAGGCTTGTCAAAGTTTCTACTACATTTGTCCAGAGTTACCTTTCTAAGGAACTTTCCTCTAAGTTAGTAGTGCACATAGCTGGATGTTTGGGGTAACATCTGAGAGCACTTTCGGTTGTCACAACCGAGGAGGAAGGTGCAACTCACATCTAGTGCATAGAAGCCAGTTTTACTGTGAAAAATCACAGTCCTCCATTCTACCAAAAACTACTCCACTCCAACAGCATAGCACCAAGGCCGAGAAAGAAACTCAGCTCCAACGACCTACACCTCAGCTGGAGTTCTGCTCAGGTTCAATATTATTTCATTAAATGCTCCCTTCTGAACATGGAAATCAAATACACACTCTAAAGATTCCTCTCTCTCTCCCTGTCCCTCTCCTTCTCCCTCACTTAGGTCTTTAGATTTTAATACCTCGTCACTGCCAAGAAAAAAATCCAGAAGAAGAGGCACTAAGCAGGAGAACAGGAAGCAGCAATTTCAATAAATAATACTTGGTGCTGAAAATATATGTGTAGGAGAGACTATTTTCCTTGTACTTATATTTTTCTTGTTCTTTGTTGCCATTCCACCATTCTTGGTATATTTGTTTTCATTTTAAGTGTTACAAGCAGTCATTATGTATTCCAGGCAGGGCTCCCAAAGCTGTGACAATTTAAATGAGGGAGACTTCTTTGTAGGGAAAAAATGATAAAAGTATAAATGGTTTGTTGAAACAGTGAAAAAAAAAGCTTGCCTCAGAGAGCAAAATGCTTTTTTATGTCATCTTAATATTAATCCAAAATGAAAATGTCCTTCACTTCAAAAGGGTAAGACTTGGCAGGTTTAAGATATAAGAGGCCAAGGATACGTCCCCTCCACATTTAGGACTGCATGCCTTCTGAAAAGACTTTGAAATAAATAGTATATAAGAAGCTACAAGTAATTTCAAAAATGGCTTACATCTTTTACACGTTCAGCTCAAAGGACAAGAATAGCTCACAAGGGCAGCACGGAAGAATAGAAGGGATTGTGGGTGAACCTGAAAACTTGGGTTCCAGTCCAGGATGACTTATGAGCTCCAAGGCCTTGGAAAGTGATGAACCTTTATGGGTTAGTTTATCCTACAACTAAATAATAGCCAGTGTACTTACAGACCTCATAAGGCTTCTGTGGGGCTTAAAAGGTATGAACATATTAATGCCAATACGGAGCTTCCTGGGGACTGGAGGAAGAGCACAGTGGTTAGACTGATTCCATAGCAAGGACAAAACTCTGGGTCCAATTCCCTTCTACCACACAAGATGTACACTGTAGTGCATGCCTCTAATTCCAGCATTTGGAAGACTGAGGCAGGAGGGTTGCCATGCCTTCAAGGCCAACTTGGGCTACATAGTGAGCTCAGGAGTAGCCTGGACTACAGAGACATTGTATTTTTTTTTTTTTAAAAAGGAGCTTTTGTATTCATTTTCTGTTGCTACTAAGTCAAAAAAAAATACCTGAGGCTAGATACTTTATAAAGAAAAAAAAAGCTTACTTAGCTTACTTAGCTTACAGTTTTGGAGGCTAAAAATTCCAGCAGTATGGTCCCTGCTCTGGCAAGGGCCCCTGTGGCTACACGACTTCATGATGAGTGACATTGTGATGGGTGGACACACAAGAGGGTGAGATCACACATCTAGGCAGGAGGTGAAAGAGAGAATCAAGGGTGAAGCTTCTGTTTATAACAATTGTCTCTTTGGGAACTAACAAGGGTCCCTAGAAAACTACTTCCATTTCTTCTGAAAGCAGTGTTCCCAGTGGCCTAAGCCACTTCTCCCTAGACTCCACCCCTTACAAGCTCCATCCCCCGAATATAACCACACTGAAGGACAAGCCCCCAGCACACGGACCCTTGGGAAACAATCCACACCCAAACTGCAGCACCTGCTTGTTGGATTTCTTTGTGTTTCTCAAATACACCAGCCCCAACAGTGCACTCTTCGAGGTGAGGGACAGCCACTACCAACACGGACCATCAGGGTCAGATCTGGAGATATGACGGAGGAGCTGGTCTAAGGCACTACTCACTATACCCTTTCAATTTGCCTTTCTTCTTAAATTCCAACTGTTGCTCTGTAAAAGGTGATGAATTATAAGAGTAGGATGAATACAGACCAAATAAATATTGCTACAGAAAAAAAGTCATGACAAGATATCACGCCAAAATAAAACCAAAATATTGGAATATGAGGTGCCAAAGAGGAAAGCTTGCTTTCTTTGAAGTTTCTGACAAGCTGGTGAACGAGTGAGTAAAGCAAAGGTAATGATGAAGTAGTGGTCAACCAATGAAATTTATTTACCTTGCAAAGTAGTTCAAAACCATAGCACTTACGTTACAGAGTTAATATGAATCATAGAACGTGCCTTTGGCTTATAGAGGCTCAGCAGCAGGCTAGGACTGACACAAACAGAAAATTAATATTAAATGGGAGAATGTGGCATCTTATCCAAAAAAGAGAAGAGAAGAACATTTGGATGTTGTTAATTTTGCATGTGCCATTGGTATTTTTAATGCAGAATTTTATGGAGGCAATGAAATGGTGAATGAATGAAAACTAGTGGCTATAATTTATTTAGACTCAAAAGGCTTCTGATAAAGTCCTATACAAGAGCCCACTGAGGAAACTTGGAACTACTGGGCTAAAGGAAAAGAGCTGTCAATCATGAGTTAACCATGGTTAGAGTCAGACAGCGAAGGAAGGCATGAAGGACCAGTGCTCATCCTGGGCAGGTGTTCATAGCAAGGTATCAGTCATCGATACAACACCCCTGTTCTCCAGGATATTTATTTACACCCTTGAAAATGGACTAAATAACGAGGAACTGAATTTTGCTGACTATACAAAATTATTTTGGATCTCAAAGTCCATACAGATAGAATGTGAGAAACACAGACTCCAAACTCCACAGGTAACTGGGCAGAATAGCAGCCGTGAACACCAGCGGACAAGTCAAAGCAAGGCGCACTGGAGGCAGCGATGCAGACTCCTCATCCACTTGGGTGGGTGAGCTCTGAATTAGTGTTAACCTTACAGGGAGAAGACTAAGGCTCACAGAAGACATTTGCATGAAGACATGACATTCAACAGAGTTATCAAAAAAGGGAAAGCAAATACACTTCAATTTAAAAAGCAAAGGGAATATATTCTAATGCCATTATAGAAATCACTGGTAAGCCAAACCTGGTGTCACAGACTTGCAATCCCAGTACTCTAGGACGCTGAAACAGATGGATCACAAGTTCAAGCCTGGTCTGGACAACTCAGTAACTTAGTGAGATCTTGTCTCAAAACCAAAAATCAGAAAATGGCTTAGGGATGTAACCCAGTGTGAACATCCTAGTCTCAATTTCCAGTCACATGCACACACACACACACACACACACACACACAGTGGTGCCCACTTATTTTACCTTTTCTTCCTAGCAGTGTAGCTGATAGGTGACTGGTTACTGAAACTGACATCAGGAGATAATAAATTCCAGGCTTCCAGGGAACAACATATAACACTTAGTCAAAATCACCTTATTTTCCTAAGAAGATGATAAAAATAGAAGCAACTGAATAAATCTAGGAAAATGCTTATAACCAGAAGAGACAGACAAAATTTCACATGGGACATTATAAAGTAAATAACGAATCATTTGAAGGTAGAAAAAAATGAACATAAGGGGTCAATGTAGCTTTTCTGTAAATGTAAAAAGCTCTTTTAATATCTTTACAACTACAATAACAAGTAGACTAAAACTGTAAATAGTGTCACAAATAAACCAAGTTTTCTTCCAATATAAAATGCTATGAGACCCAGTCTGTCTTTCCACTTCTCGTAGCCATTTTTCAGTAGTTTTAAGATAGAAAATAATCCTGCTGGAGGAATGGCTTGGTGATGAAAATGCTAGCCTAGCAAGCACTTAGGGAAGCACTATGGATCCAAGTTCGACTCCCCAGCACCGCATAAACCGGGCATGGTGACACATGCCTATAATCATAGCATTTGGGAGGCTGAGACAGGAGGATCTCAGTGAGTCCAAGACCAGCCTGGGCTCCATACTAAGTTCAGGACCAGCCTGGCTACAGAGTGAGACTTTGCCTCAAGGGGGAAAAAAAGGTAGAAAATAATCCTATGTGTTACAACATTTCATAATTATTATTTCTAAAGCCATTTGTCATCTTTTCTCTTCTTCCAAGGCCATCAGGATGTACAAGACTTCATATCAGTGATGTTTAGCAACTGCAATGAAACGAGGTCACGTGCCAGGGACGCCCACCAGCTAAGTCACTGTATTCACCTGACCCTGCTAGTCCTCCGATACACAGCTCACTGCGCGCTCTCCTTCTGTCTCCGTCTCCGGGAGGCAACTGATCCGTGGACTTGACTGCCACGAGCAGTGAGATCGCCCCTCCTCTGCTCTTTCCTTCTTCCCCGAATGTGTAGCTGAGAGAGGCCAATGTGTTCCTGAAGCTGATGGAAGTCAGAAAGGCCCGCTCTCCCACAGCGCCAAAGTACTTTATACTGGTCCAGTGTTTGTAGACAAAATGACACCTTACACTCAAGCTGAGGACTGTGCCATTAGCAGGTGCACGAAGCGAGGATGAGGGGAAGGCGGGTGGCTAATTCCTTTCCTGCAGCATGTAGGCCTCACCAGAGGAACGGAGCCGAGAGATTGAACTCCCATGTGTTTCTCAGCTAGTGTGCACTTATTTACTGCGTCCAGGTAGTTAACGTGGTGTGTAACTCCGGAAGTATTTTTTCCTTGTTTGTTTTTCTTCCTGAAACCTAATCTTTCAGCATTGTGGTAAATAAAAACAAACTAAACTTGCTTGACAATTAAATACAAGAAGGAGCAAATCAAATGATAATGTAAAATAGCATTAGTAACAGGTAAAAAATTGAATTCCACCTACAGGAAAGAACATAGCTCTTTTTTTTTTTATCTTGCAAGTAGTAAGTTTTCTGTGAGGCATCAGCCTTTCCTTAATTAGAAATTTCTTTTTTCCAGGCAGGCATTTAGATTTTTAATAAAACATTTCAAGTGGCATAGATTTTTTATTCAAGTAGGTAGATTCTTTCTAAAAGAGGGCACAAGGTAACGCTTTCACAGCAATTCTAAAAAAAAATTTGAAGAGCAGAACATTTTGCTAGATGTTGGCATCATGCAAAAGGCTGAAATCAAATGGAAAGTTACTGGCACGGGTCAGTATCCTTAACTCTCTACTCTGCACCAAAATCTTTTTTTTATTAAAGTTGTTGAATAATTTGCTATTATCGGTTTACCTCTTCTCATCAGTTTACTTCCATTTTACCAACAAGAATTTGTAGATATCACCATTGCCCTCCTAGCTCCTCACACACCCGCTGCGACCTCCTCAGTCTCCACAGAACCCAGAGGTTAAAGTACCCTCTGTGAACTGAGCCCTCATCACTATCACCCAGTCTGTTCGAACGTACACAAACACACTGAGAGAAACACAAGCAGATGGAAACAGAGAGAGATGTTAGTACCCCTGGCACTGGTCATCTAAAAGGTCGACAAAAATTCTCATATAGAAATTCTTCATATGGAAATTATTTATTTAAGGCAGTAACTCTCCAGAATACATCCAGAAAGAAAAACAGAAGTCAAAAATCCCTATACTTTGCTTTTAGACAAGACCTTCCTATATCTTTTGAAATCAACATACTTTTTAAATTTTTATTAATATATCAATTGCCTAAGAATAGACTCTAGGATGATACAATGTTTGCAATCTAAAAACCAATCTTGACTTCACATTAATAGTAATATTTTAAATGCCGAAGATTTTACTGAGAGATAATGCATATCTTATATAATTCATCCGTTAGAGCATACAATTCAATAGTTTCAAATACATTCACAAATATGCATAACCAGGACCACAGTCAACATTAAAACATTTTCATCTTCAAAAAGAAACTTCAGAATTTTTAGTTACTATTCTTCCATCCTTCTATCCTCAATGCCTACTCCAGATCTATGAAATCCCATCTACTTTCTACATCAAGATTTCCGTTTCAGACCTCATATGAATAAAATCATAGAATACAACATAATTGCTTTTGAAGGACTTCTTTCGTTTAGCACAATGTATTTAACACTTCCGTGTTGTAACACATATATCAGTTCATTCCTTTCTTTGACTGAAAGACAGTCCAAGGAATGGATAGATTACCTTTTGACTATCAAATTGCCCGCTGATGGGCATTTACATTGTTTCCACCTTTTGACTATTATGAATCATGTTCCTGTAAACACTCCAGTAGGCATTTCTGTGTTGGATGTATTTCCATGTTTTCATTTCTCCTCAATATATACCTAAGAGTGAAACTGCTGGTTATATACCAACACTTCATTTGACAAACCATCATTTTATTATTCCAAAGTGGCAGCAACATTTTATGTTCCTAATAAGAAGGAAGAGAGTTCCAATTTGTCTACATTCTACTTAACACTTGTCACTACTGGACTTCTTGATGAAAGTCAACCCGGTGAGCATAAAGTAGTCACTCATCATGGTTTTCTTTTGTGTTTTCCTGATGACTAACGATGTCAGGCATCTTTTCATGAGCTTATTGGCCATTTATTTATTCCCTGGAGAAATGTCTGTTCTCGTCCGTTGTCTGTTTCTTAATTGGGAGTCAGTTACTTTTACTTAGCTGACATTTTAGCTAACAAGTGATGAGAAACAGCACATAGTGTATTGGGAGGAGCTATTAAAAACAGTCAGACCAGCTACCAAAGATAATAAAAGAAGGAAATAATTGTAAACAGCCAACCTCAACCATCAAAAACTAGAGTACTTTTCATCCTCTAGGACCACAACTGGAGCTTCACTGAACCCTGACAGTTTCTCAGCCTTACAATATAAAAAGTTATTGAATCTTACCATGATTACTTTAAATCTTCTTTATAGGATCATTTTAATACTATAAGGGTTGTTTTAAAGGGCTAGGAGGTTCGTAATATAATTTGGAGCTCTGGCAAAGGAAATAACACTCGCTATTAAGGGTGAGCTCTCGGATGTTTAATAGCCAGCTCTGTAGAAAGGGAACAAAAGTGTATAGTGAGTTCAGGGCCAGACGGGGCTACAAAGCGAGACCCTGTCTCAACAAAATAAATAAATGAAAGTCTGATTTGCACTTACTTCTACCATATCTGAGACAAGGTACCAAAGTCACATCCACCTGAACCAGAACTTCCTAAAAACAACTTTCCTAAGATAGAAGCTGGCATGGACACCCCGCAGCCTAAGGTCTGGCTGTTACAAGCTAGGCATTGTGTAAATCTCTTTATGTACTGCATTAGTTTGAGAATATGTGCTCCTCCAAAATTCGCGTGGAAACTTAATCCCTAGTCCAACAGTATTAAGAGATGTGGCTTTTGGGAGATGATTACGTAATGCTGGTTTCCCACTTGTGAACAGATGAATACTGCCACAGGGGCATCCAGAAGGCACTAACTGGACCCTTTCTGGCTCTTCCTTCACTTCCCTAGCCTTTAAGGCACCATTGTGGAAGTCAAGCAGGCCTCACTAGATACAGAACTTGCTATCACCGTGATCTTTGATTTCCCAGTCACCAGAACAATCATGAGATAAATGTCTGTTCTTTATAAATCTCTTTAGTGTCAGGCATTTTGTTATTGCAGAACAAATAAAGGCATATACATTGCCTTACTTACTGCTCTCAACAATCTCAAGGCAGAAAAGTAGATTCATTTCCCCCATCCTTATGCAGAAGGGTTTTATAATCATATCCAGGGACATATAGCCAGGAAAGGCCAGGCTGGTCTTGCCAAAGAGGGTCTTCTTCCCAGAACACTAAATTGATTCTTTATATTAAAAAATCAGAAATAATTTTTAAGTTGAGTTGAAGACCACTTCTCAAAAAATGTCATCTATGATTTTGAAGTTACATTCATTTGGAACCCCACATGCCTTACCACCAATGGGCAAGTGAGGTGCTAATACGTGGGTATTCGGAAGAGAAACAACAGATCGCAGTCACCAGAGATGGGCAGAGCCCTGCTCAGAGACAAGTAAAGTGAGGCAAGAATTTGAAGGTAGAGCTTCCCAGCAGCCACAAGCAGAGCAGAAAGTGGCTCTGAGTAATCTAAAAATAGTCTCTTCCAGTTTCTCATTCTGTGACACCTGCCAAAATTATCCTCTGTGCAGGCTGGGGTGGGCCTCTCACCACACCACTTCATGTGGCCCCAGCATATGCATTCACATATACAAAGTCACATTAGCACAGCATAGGAAACAACCTTACAGCAAAATGTAAAAAAAAAAAAAAATCATTTCAGCATATAGTGTATGACAATATTCCTCCTCTTACCTGCACTGCACATAAAAATACACGGTAGCACCTATTTCTATTTTTTGAAAAGAGAATACCTTGAGAATAAACAGCAAGATTATATTCAAATAAAACTACAAAATTCTTCACCCAGAAACTAATGATCACTATACTTAAAAAATCTGTAGTTAGACAAAATGAATGGAAGAAATCACTTACGCAATCAGTGGCAAGTTCCAACTTCTGTTTCCAGCCAGTATCAAAGAGGTGGGCTGATCTGCCACCGGGTAACTCATTCGTTCCTCTTGCCCTCCCTGGCACCCGCGATGGAACGTATTACTGCACTAGAGAAGCTGCTATTGTGTGCTTGTTAGGTAAGTGGGATTTGCAATTCAGCAACCTAGCTTTGGTAATTATCCCTGCACCAGCCAAGGCTCAAACCTCACTGTGTACCAAAATCCACAGGCTTCAACACTGAAGAAGAAAAAACAACCCTAACTTATCATTCAAGGCTTGGGAAGATCTACTTTTAACTGATGGCAGGGACACAGAGTTACATTCTCCCGATATCGCCAAGAAACTGGGACCATTAATGGACAATACTTTTCATTGTGTTTTCCCCTACTCTATATTAAAACCAGAATGAACTGGATTAAAAAAGTTCACTTTTTTCACCTTTCACCCAACAAAGAATACAATAAACAGTAGCCTCATTCAGAGATCTTTGGTACAAGCAGAATGCACTGACACTTAATACTTTCATTATTTTAGGCTTAGCGGTAGACATGTAGGAGAACAGAAGAGGAGACAAGAAGAAGGCGGTAATAGGAAAGCTTGAGTACCTCCCAGCTCTCCTTGCCACAGCCCCATCCCTCAGTGTGTGGCCCACAATGCCAAGGACTGCCTTCCAAGGTGTCACAGCATTCTAACCCAGGGTCACCACCCTGTGCTCTCTGTATCTTGCCTTCACTTTCCTCAAGGTCCACGCTGCAGGTTCTGAAATCTCATGTCCTCAGTGCCAACCTTGTGTGTTAGCCAGTTAGCCAGTCCTGAGAGTTCGTGAGACACAGTAAAGCAGAGTATACCATTTCTGTCACCGCCTCCTGCACCTACATGCAATGTGCTACCAGCAGCCTCCTGGAGGTAATAGCCACTCTTCCATTGACTTACCCCAAGAGTGTCCGGGGAGGAAAATCCAAGCGGAGGCTATAAAAATAGATGACATCAAGTCAGGCTTCATTCTCAGGCTGCTGGGATGGAGAGGACTGGATGAGGAGTGGGGGAGGTGCCATCACAAGACTAGGTGTCACCGGCCACCATGCGTGCTCCTTAGCAGTAGGTAGGTGGCAGGGCAGAAAACAAGCCCACATGCTCCTCCTACCTCTATGCATATTAACCACAATCAACATTTGATCACAGCACCCCACAAATATGGATGATTTGTAGGAAATCACCTTTTAGAATCCAAGCACCAGAGACACCATCTCCAGCAAAAGCCTTGTCAAAACCAAGATGTGGCGATGTGTGGGTTGTGTAACCCATTTCACATGGCTAGAAGGTTCTTTTGTTTGGCAGCCAGGTAAAACAGGACTGACTCCTTTAAACAATCTCCCTTCCCCTACATACCCTTCATACACAGAATTCCTTCTGAAGCCACTGGAAATCCCTTTTGCAGAGCAGAATGATGAGAACAACCATCTGTGTTTGTACAAATCTATGTCCTCTCCCCTTCCGATGATTCTAGTGAGCACTCCTTTCTTTTACAGACCTCTTCTCAAAACTCCCACATTCCATGTACCCAGGAAGGCTTTTACTACAATGGATTTCCTCTAAATCAAAGTGAGTGCAGCCAAAAGTTGTTCCCCCTGCCCCTCAAAAAATAAAATCAGCTAGCTGCCAGCAAAGTCTCAGCAACATGACTGACCTTCCCTTCCCCCATGTTTTTCTTTCTTAATTGTCATGTCTATCCTAGTTAAGTGACAAACATGAGGCAGGAATTGCTTTTATCCTTGTGTCTGTGCAATGCTTCAGTTGATGACTCCACTCCATAAATTGAAAATCATCATTATACACAAATGCATATGCTAATGTGTGACCTGTAAGCTCCAATGGCAGAATGCATAAACAATTACTGGCAAACATCAGAATAAGGCATTTCAATGAAGTCATCACAGAATCTCTTTGGAAACTTAAGGTGAGGTAGCTACGGACTGAAGGAGAGACATGCACACGTGGGTCTTAGAATGAGAGAAAGGAAAATTTAAAAAGTCAGACTTTGCACCTTAACATTCAAATCTAGAAATAAATTGCAATCTTGCATGCATGGGCACACACCACACACACACACACACACACACACACACACACACACACACACACTACCATGCTGGAAAAAGAATTAAGACAGTGTTGTTTACAGAAGAAATCCTACCTATTGTATTAGTTAAATGTCATCCCTAGGAAGTATGACAGGTCTGAAAATGAATGGGAAGGCAAAGATATGTAATTGTTTTGGCTGTTGTGCAGACCTAAGCTTTGTCTTTTTTGCCACTGGGCAATTAAGGAACTGCATCCTGAAAATATCTTCTCATCAGGTGGATTCAGAAGTGATTAAAAGGCCTTTCCCAGTAAGTAATTATTAATGATGCCATGTCAAGCCAGAGATGCTCACCTCGTGGGATTCCAAAGACATTGGTCTTAACCGAGTGCTATTTTTAGTAGTGACTTACATGATGAGAGAAAATATGGTCATTAAGTTCAGTGATGACATCAACCTGGGTGTGCTACATTCCACTCTGGAAACTGGAAAGACATGCAAATGTCGTGATAAGTTGGAGAAGTGGGTGGACATAAACAGATCGAGGTTCTGTAGTGTAATTCATATGGGAAGGAAAACAAACCACACAATTGCAGGATTCATTCCGTGAGGTCATAAAGCAAGTGATCTGGAGGTCACAGCCACCAGAAGCTATTGACGTTCATGCTTCAGCTTTAAAAGCTTGTTTGAGTTACTGAAAGAAAAAGAGGTGGTCTTTCCTGGATGCTCAATACAACTACCATCTATCCTCTGACACAAAACTCTAGACCATCTTTAAGTTCACACTTTAAAGTGGAATATAGAGAACATTGGAGAGTAGAGGAAAAAAATCCATTTTTCTATTGATATGTGTTTAAGAAACAGCCTTTAAAGAAACAACTAAAATCATAAAGCTGTTCTGGAAAAGACTGAAGAAGAGTAAGTTTCAATGACATTAGAAAAAGCTTCCTAGAAAATAAAAGCTATAGAAAACAAAAATGTGTTACAACTGAAATCAGACGCCCTTTACTGAAAAAGGGAGAAGCAAATTTGGGAGTAGTTTCATGTATAGAATGAAAAGTAAGAATACATATGTGAGAGTTTTAAAAAATATGTCTGTTTATTGGGTTTATCTCCCTTTATTTGTAAAGAAAAGCAGAGGGAAGGAAGGAGGAAGAAGAAAGAAAGAAAGATTGATTCACAGTATTTTGGGGCCTTTCTTTGCCCTGTAAGACTTGGTGACATTTCAGGCTTCAAGGCCCACCGTGATTTCCCCAAGTCCCAGAACTGCATTGTTTGATGTTTTGTTGTGTCGTTTCAGGGATGGTAAGTAACGTTGAGTTCTAAAGAAACACAATGCCCAAGCCCCTTGCCACCTCTAAGGTGGAATGTAGCCTGGTTCTTAAACATTTCTCTTTGCTTATTTTCACCAGTGGCTTTGGTATAAACCTTGGGCTGGGTCTGGAATGCACAATATGTCCTAAGGACTTCCAGGCTTCAAGACCAGGGCCGGATGCAGCACTACCTCTCAAGGAGCTTGTCTAACCACTCCTCCCCTGCAATTTCTCCTTCTTAGGAACTCAAAGCATTTGTTTACTATCGGTAGCATTCCCTTGATACACAGTCACACATTGCCTTGTGACATCTCAGGCACTGTTGAGTCACCACCCAACATTGACTAAATGTCTGCACCTAAGCCAGAAGCTCCATGAAGATCGCATGGTAAACTGTTCTGGATCCACCTGAAGCACTTAATTCAGCAAGTATTATGATCATGGCAGGAGTTAATACTTGCTTACCAAATAGATGAATGAATAAGGAGCATGTTGAAAGTACCTTTCTTGTTCTCCTACAAAAAAGTTGCTGTCTATGTTGGAAGCTGTTTCTGAAGACACACTACCAGATAAGAAAATGCAAATAGTAGAGGGGAAGTCCTTAAGAAACTCCTAGCGGGAAAAGTTGATATCAACAGTATAAGTGACCAAATAAGGCAACCAAAGGGCTTCTTCACATACTGATACGTTAGTGAGTCCCAGACATGGTGGGTATAAAAATTACACGACTGTTGCTCATCTGAATAAAACATTTCTTACCTGTATATGCATAGAAGCAAAAAAGAAATTACTGTGTGTGTTTGACTTAAGATGATTTGCCCTAACAAAGTGTGAACACTTACTATTTTAAGAGTAATATTCTATGTTCCCACTGCCCCAACTTACTATTGCTGGTCTTTCTGTTAAGACTGCTAACAAAACACTAGTAGTAGTGATTGTGAACACATTTATAATGTTATATCTTAGAGTTAAAACACTGACTCATTTTTCAAAGATTAATATTCATTGATGATAACCAATCTGGACTGCGTTTGAACTTCTTACCTGAAACCCAAAAGCACCCTGTCTATACCTCCCTTTCAAATGGCCCCAAATGAAGCTTCCTTGTCATAATCACTAATCTGTTGTTATCAAAACACTGCTAAACACAGCAGTTAGATATTCAATCTTTCAAAAATAATACTGATGCATCATGGTGCACATAGTTTGAAGACATTGCTTGACGCCTATACACAACTTGTTCTTCACTTGAGCTGCATTTGGGACAATTTCCCAGGAACCTGTCAACCATTGTAGCAACAGAGGATGTCCCTTAAATTTCCAAAATAATTCAGAATGTCCAAAGTTTATATATATATATATATATATATATATATATATATATATGTGTGTGTGTGTGTGTGTGTGTGTGTGTGTGTGTGTGTGTGTGTGTATATATATAGTAGAGTAAATTGGGGTGTGGGAATGAATTTTGCCATGAACTCTGGGTTTGGAAATTATTTTAAAAGAAACTCTGCCATCAATCCTACATTACCTCATTTCTATCTTTGAAACCTGAGGCTACAATAGAAATCTGTTTCTGTATGAAATCTTATGGAATGTCTATTGAAAAGTGGCTACCAGCCCACTATGATTCAGTCACATATGCCTGTTCAGTTATCGTAAGGAGATCCACATGTCTGACTCTACTTACGACAGTGAGCCAGGCAGTTAGGTACAATAGAACACTTGCATTAAGCCAACTTGATGTCACTGGATGCAGCCAAAGGGAGTCTCAGAGCCTGAGAAAACAGACAATCCATGAGTGACGGCCATCCTCAAAACCTTCTGCTTCGTGGCACATCACCTACTCAGCATTCAGAGTAGTCTTCCCTCTCTGGGGTCCTCACATGAGATGCTCAGCACAAGTTCAAAGCTCAGGGATGGTTTTTATATACAGATGCTCCTTAATTTATGAGAGATTTGCATCCAAGTGAACCCATCAGGAGTTGAAAATAGTGTAAATCAAAAAGGTATTTGAGCCAGGCATGTGCTTGAAATCCTAGCACTCTGGGAAGCTGAGGCAAGAAGATTGCAATTTTGAGCCCATCCTGGGTAATTTCTGACATAGTGGGATCCTGTCTCAATATTAAAAAAAAAATTTAAGGGTTGTGGATGTAATACAGTGTGAAAGCCCTAGGTTCAGTCCCCAATATGGAAAAAGCAGAAGAAAAGGTATTTGATACACCCTATCTGCCGAAAAGTCTAGCTTAGCAACACAGCACGCTGTACATAATAGGTTGTTCATCTTCATAATCTGATAGCTTACTAGAAGCTGTGGCTGCTGCTACTTCCGGCATCTTGAGAACAGGGGACAATATTACCACATATTCCTACCTAGAGAAAAGGGCAAAAATTACAGCATGTTTCTGCTGAGTGTACTGCTTTCGCCCCTCGTGTAGCTCAAAACTTGAAAGGTGAGCCACCTTAACTTGGTGACCCTCCGATGGCCATGACCAGACAGAGGACTGCGAGCTGGAAGTAAGTTATGCAAAAAGAAACCGGCTACAGAGACGTCAGACCCCAGCTCTGCCCCTGGCTGTCCTACCAGCTGGATGCCCCTCTCAGTTTCAATTTCTTTGTCTGAAACTAATCCCGCTTTGGTTGACAAGAAGACCAAATGAAAGCAAAACTGTACCATGCTTAGCACTGCACCTAGGCCATACGGGTCTCTCCAGGCCTTGTGAGGTGATCACGGCAGTGTAGGATAAAGCAGCTCAAGAGTAGCCAGTCAGGATGACCTCCACTGCATCAAAGCCATGATGGAGAATGTCACTAGCCAGGTGGTGTGGATAAGCAGCAAGCCTGCTCCAGGCAGGGGCCTAGCTCTCATTGTTTTCTCTGTTCCTTGGGATCTGGACTGGGCAGTGAGTGCTTTCCATTTACTGAATGAATTAAATCAAAGAACAAGGTAATACGTGGGGCAGGGACAGAGGCAACACGCGAATGACTCTGAAGGACTGCAATTACAAACCAAAGTCCTGGAGCTGTTTTACTTTTTACGTTTAAAGTCACTTTGTAGCATCATCCTGACCTGTTTAATTCTTTTCAAGGTCCACAAAGTCTAAAAACTTCAACCACATGTAAGGCATGACTTAAACTGTTAAGTAATATTTCATTCCTTTTTCTTTCAACATTTGTTAACAGGACTGAGTATGATACCTAGAGTGCTATGTGCTCAGACACTGGGACTGATTTCCGTAAGCTTTCTCCCCTGTCCACCAGGAATGTTCCATAGGTTGCAAGAAACCCAGGCCAGGAGGAGGCAACAGGACACCCATCAACTGCATCACCTCTGCGAAGCTGCCAGTATTTCTGACACCTTTTCACCACTTCTCTGTGCCCATGCTGCCATTTCCTGGCAAAGGACTGAAAACTGAAGAAGTGAAGTGATGATGTTAGTGTCTTCTCCAGGGAAAGGAAGAGGGGAGGCATGATGGGTGTGATTCGTACTGTTCCGTTTAATATCCATAAAGATTAAAAAACACAACGAGGGAGTATTCTTTCTGTCGGGAAACAGGTCATTTCACCTCACTTCAAGCACTTTTCTCAAGTGCTCAGGATTTAGCAAGGCTGGTTGAAATTAAGCCAAGAGGAGGCTGAGAATAACTGTGAAGAAGAAATTTCACTTTGTTCTCTTATTGGATCACATGTGAACACAGAATTTTCCCCAAATTACCAAAACATTTCATGTGGATTGACACTCCTTAAAATCGAATTTAAAAATTGGTCCTGGACATCCCCTCAAAATTGTTTCAAAGTCAAAACGTCAGGGAGAAGATTCAAAGCCATAAACCATTTTTAAAAGGGTGCAAGAACCGTATATATGCAGTTACATATCAGGTAAGATCATAATTTTGTATTTAATACCAGATGTATTCACATCAATAAATAGTAATTTAAAATTCACTAACAAAAAACACAACTCCAGGTCCAGATATATATGTTAAATAAACAGTAAAGGGAGTATTTTAAAAATAAAGTTTAATGAATTTGCCACCTAAAAAGGATGGGAATTTCAAATGTATACTTAATTGAATTGACATTTACCAAAGCAGTGCAAGAAGAGTAGAAATTGGAGATGAGTGAGGTGCCACCCTAGCCCCATGGGCCTCCAACCTTGTGAGCAGGGAAGTGAGGGCACTCCTGTAACGCAAGACATTGTGTGCTTAAGAATGGGTGGGCAGAGGCTGGAGGAATGGCTCAGCAGCCATTAAAGCGCTTACCTAGCAAGCGCTACATCAAACGCTAAGTACCTGAGTTTGATTCCCCAGCACCATATTAGCCAGGTGTGGTGGCGCACGCCTGTAATCCCAGCACTCAGGAGGCTGAGGCAGGAGAATTGCTACTGAGTCCAAGGCCAACCTGGACTCCATAGTGAGTTCAGGACCCACCTGGGCTACAGAGGGGGTGGGCATCCCACAAGGAACCCCTAATCTAATACAGGGTAAAGAAAAGAAGTGCCTATGAAGAACAATACACATGAGATTTCTGAAAGTGAAGAGGTTCCCATGTGGACATGACAGGGAGAGAAAAAGGACAGAGGCGGTTACAGAACTCAAGGCAGCTTGGAGAGGCTACATGGAGGACCCATGTGGAGTGTGTACTGGAAAAAGGAAGTTGGATAAAAATAAAACTGAAAAGTAAGTGAAAGCAGCAATTTTGAAAGGCTTGGAGTGTCTTGAAGAATAGCTTGAGATTTTAACCCTGTAGTGTTTGGTAGGGTGACAATATCCCTTATTGCCCAAATAAACCCCAGAACTTGTGGTCCCAATTTAACAATTCTTTGTGTGCCCAGATACTCCCACAAGAGTTCTTTATTGATGGATAGGTTTCAAGGTCGTCCTAGTGCTTGGAGGAAACTCTGGTCCCGGGAATATGAATATGAATAAACATGACTTCTGCCCTTAAAGAGCTCGTGGGAGTGAAACAAGTAAACACAGGAAGAACTAATTATAATAGAAATCAAAGTGATATAAAATTTAAGAATAGCAAACCTTCCTAGAAGTCATGACACTGAAGCAGAACTTTGGAAGATACTGAAGACCCAACAGGAACACAAGACCATTCTAGACATGAACAGCCACACCCTGTTATGAAAGGGCTGGATCTCAGGAAGTTGCAGGGAAGAGAAGCTTCATGGCTTTGCTCCCAGGTGGAAATGAAAAGTTGGCCTTGAAGACACACTGTCCAGCGTCTTGGACTGCACACTGACAAATGGAAGCCAATACTATCAGCCATAGAGAACTACGCGAAGATTTCTAATCAGGGGACCTGTAGACCCAACCTGGCTTTTCAAACAGCTCCAGCCGCCAGTGTCCAGCCTCTCTGGGGTGGCCGATCTAGAGTAAGGAGATATTATCCACACTTCAGATTGGATGAAATGGAATTCAGCACTGCAGATGTCAGGGCCTGATTACTACGCTCTGTGAGGCTTGACAAGGATGATATCACAGGGTCCAGAAGGAAGAAAAGAGTGATCTTGCCTGGGAGTGACAGTAAGCAAGTAATCGAAAGATATTTACAGTCCGAGGAAGAGGTGTCAGCCACACCGAGGAGGTATTACAAAAATTTGATGAGTTTACTACCTGAGAGGCTACGGCAATGTTTATACACTATAAATCTTATAATAAATTAGGAGCCAAATGAATCCATGGGACGTTTTGTGGCAGAGCCAGACCGCTAATGAAGGGCCTTTGCCTTCACTGACAGGGATGAAATCGTTTATAACAATGGTGTATTCCAAAGCAAGTCTGAGAAATCTGACGAATTGCGGGGTTGGAATTTATTTCAATAACCTAGCCTGCTGCCAGTTCAAAATATGCTGGCCACAAGCCACAGCAGGAGAGAGGAAAATTCGTTTGTGCCCTTTGCTCTCTTATCTATTTTCTTTTTTTCACACTTTTTTTTGGAAGAAAGTAACAGGTAAATCACATAAATTCAACTCAATATGCTAGAGGAACTCTGATATTCAATGTGTGGCAGATAAAGATTAAATTCAGTTATTATTAGAGAGTTTTAAAAATGTTCAATGGAGAAGCTGGATTTCCTCAATCACAAGATAATTTCCTTAGCTTTTAAAAAGAGATTGTTAGATTAGAAAGTCTGTACTACCAAAAGCTATCTTTCGTAGTTTAGCTATGAAGAAGTCCATTAACTACAGCCAAAACTTCCTAACAGTTATACATGAAGGATCAATTTTATTAATATTTTCCCCTATGATTTTAGCCTTTGAGAACTTTCTTCCATCAAACAAGCAAAAGTTAAGTAACAGATAATTTAGTTTTGTCTGTTTTTATTTATCACACACAGGCCTTTCTGCCCAGTCAGTATTTCTGGTCATTAAGAGACAACTCCTGTTTCCACAACAAGTTAGTATGATTTGAGGCAAAAAAAAAAAAAAAAGACATTTTATTTAGCCGGTAGGGACTTACCTCAGGAAAACAAAATGGTTTCTGTTAGCTTTTTTGAAATATTGAAAATAGCACAAGAAGTCAATTGCAATCTTCAAGGACCTCGAGGAGTGTAGAAATCTTACACGGGGAACTGACGCACAGGAGAATAGATGAGAATTTCTGAAGAGAAGGCAAACCTCATTCGCAGTACATTTCTCCAACCCTGATCCATTCATGTTTGCAGTCATTTCACTTTTAAAAATTGGTTGAACACCAACTAGTTGTAGAGTCGGCACTGAAGCAGGTAGTAGGGTACAAATATATATTAATTATCTTGCCCAAAAAAGCTCATGCCCTACTCAGAGAAATAGGGATGTGAAGGAGCCTACCTACCGCTATCCAATAAGGGCTTCAGTGCACATCACTACTTGGGCTGTGGCCACAGAGACACTGTCGCCTGACTTTGCTATGGGGAGCCCAGCTGGGCTTCTAAAGAAGTTGACAATTGAGTTAAGACATTAGGGCCAAGAAGGAGCCAAGCAGTTGAAAAAACGGGACAGTACTTTTGCAGGAAATATACAAAAGGTGTAAGTCATGAGAGAAAGTGAAAAAAGTGCTCAGAAACAACTAGGGCTCAACAGAAACAGTGAATCCCAATGGTTCACCATGTAGACTGATGGCATGCCCTCTGAAGGGAACTCTCAGCTTCCCCAGTTAGAAGCACGTGACTTTCCACATGTTACTCAACCTCAATGAGCTCCTATTTCCCTGTATATATAATGAGAATAATCATAGTATCTGCTTCCTGGAGTCATTAAGAAGACCGGAGCATGTTCTGAACACCCAGCTTTCAGCCCAGTCCTTAGCCACCAGTGCAGGTGGACTTTGTGGCTCTTAAAAGGACACTTATTGTGGAACAGAAAAGCTGGACAGGTTGGCAGAGGCCGGGACATGAAAAATTTCTCTGCCATGCTACAAAGGCAATGCTTGAAGAAGTTTAAGCTAATGAGTAGAAAATAACATGATAGGATTTTTAGGTTAGAAAGATCACTTTGGCTATAGCGTATAGGATCATTGGAAAAACAGGTGACCAGAGGCAAAAGGCTGAAAAGGAGACCCACAATAGCATAACACACATTTAGTGCCATTCACTCAGTGATACCATTTGTAACTCGGATTGCCAAGATGAATTTGCTATGGGAAGGAAAATATTAGCTGCATGCACTCACACCATAGTATCTATAGTATTCTGTGAACATTTCTCTTCCTGAAGTGTTTGTTTTTCTCCTTAGAGCAACAAAGCATCTTGTGAATTAGCACAGCAACCAATGTGGGAACTTTGTTGTCAGCCTAGCACTGGGAAACGTACAGAAAGTCCTTTCTAAGGAGTTCCACACCTGTAAGAAGCCTCTGCCTCAAAGTGATGACTTAACTAATAGGATAAATAAACCCTCTTTGAAATGCAGAAGTGGCTTAGGAGCAGCCTCCAGGAAGTCGAATTTGATATGCATATGCATCTTGAAAAATAGTTTCCTTTCCGTAGCTCCCCCTTGGAGATGGGTGGAAAACAATTCTTCAAGCAGGCAGGAACACCAACAGATTAGTGTCTTCACAGCTTGGGCTCCACCCCCCAGCAGCTGGGTTTTCAGAAGAGCACCTATTGCAAATCGCCTTTTGCCAGAATTCTCCAGTTCAGACTAACACAAGGTTGCCAGGGGAGGAGAGTGAGTGGACTTGAAAGCTGTGGGCCAGACAAAGGAGCCAACAACCTAGGTGATCTTCAGGGGGCGGAATTTTGTGCTTCCAGGATTATCTACCATCGTCTTCCACTTCCTCTAAAAAGGTGACAATAATAATGACAATTTTACTGGATAGATACCTAAAAAAAGAAAGGCCAATCATTTTAAATAAAAGTTTTTGCAAGGAGGTGGGAAAATAAAAGTATTTAGAGAGGGAGAAAGAAGTTCCTTTGAGCCTAAAGCAAGTGTAATCTTGTTTTTTTTTTTTTTTTGGTTTTTTTGTTTGTTTGTTTGTTTGTTTTTGGTTTTGGTTTTCTTTTTTGTCTGAATGTTCTCTTTACAGTAGCGTGGTAAAGTGCTGAAGACCACCCAGATGCGTTAACTTGGCACTGGACCCATCTGTCTGGCATTTATAAAGGTAGCTATCTGCAGTCCAGGGAGCTGAAAGCAACCCACAGATCAACTACAATCAAATACAATTTCGAGGTACACTGCTGCTGGAAAGAGGTGAATATATCTACCCCATCCCCAACTCGCCCTGGAGTCCCTGGAAATGCCTTCTAAAAAATGCTGGAAGATGGAACAAAATTTCTTTCTCCCATAAGATGTTTTCCCCTGGTAGCTTTCATCACAATCATGCAGAATTCATTAGAAATTGACTATAAACTTATTCGTGATTTTATAATACAATCTCCCCTCTGTTCTACTGAACACTATTAAACTTCACTCTATGTGCCACATAGAAACACAGAACAGAAAAGTTATACACCTGCATGATGCCAGAGGTACCCAAAATCTACAGATGCACAAGATGTCCTTAAAGGAAATTATGTGTTGAAATGTAGCTGAAAAGTTACTTATAGGATAAATTTAGAAAAAAAAAATAACTAAAAACAGTCATGACTCTAACAAGGATGAGAAGAACAAACAAAATTCAAGTTCAAAAGCAAAGATTCTGTCCTAGAGTTTTCACTCCTAACGCTACAACAAGGAAGACCAAAGCAGAAACGAAAACACTCGTGAATGGTTGAATCTGCAAGTGCGGATAAGGGCTCCACTAAGGAGAAAAATAAACCTATCGGTGGCCCACAGATCAGATATGAGACATGGTTGAATGAGTAACACTAAGATGACTTGCATGATTGCAGCTTCCCATGTAGATACTGGTAATTGGTTTTTTAGCGTAAAACATAAAAATCTTATCCTTATGGAAATAACTTACATGTGCGCTCTTGGGGAAGAGTGTACTTCAGTGTGTGTGGATATGATCTTGAAGGGGTAGTCTTCTGTGTGTGCATTTGTGTGTGTATTTTATACAAAGCATAAGAAGTCAGCATGGAACTTCTTCTCAAGATTTTTTCATCTAAAATGTGGCAGGACAGGAAAATAGAGAACCATGCTTTAAAAAAAAAAATTGTAAGAAACATAGCCTAAACAAGATCATGGAAGGAGACAACTGAGTGTCTTCGAGGGAAAATTTCCTCTGGTGAACCTGTCAAAAGTTAAAATTTATCCATCTGCCAGAGCTATCTGTCAAAGAAACATTCATAATGGAGCAAAAGAAAAAAATACAAATATATATGTATAGGCACATATAGGTATAAGTATATATATTTTAACATAGATTTAAATATATATTTTAGTGCATTTTTTACATTTAACTGTTCTCTAGTACTTTCTCAATCTGTTATTTATGCCCCTTTAGAAAACTCAAAAGATAAATTTCTCTCAGAACTGAGTAACAACAAAAAAAAAGTTTATCTTCTCTAATAACTATAGTCTTTTCTTTATTTGACAATGAAAACCAGGTAATGCTTCATGTTTTTTGTCTTGCCTTGGCTACCAGGAAGCTCTAAAAAATTTTGCGTTCTCCTTTACTCAAGATATACTGAAAGTTTCCATTGTTTCTCTTTTATTGTGGTTTATCTTTTGCCATTTTATTTTGTGTCAAGTTTAGTCTTATCTTAAGGTTATCTTCGGAAAGCTTACTTTATTAAGCCTGAAAGTTGAGAATAGGAGGAAAAGAGTCAATGAGTATTTTCCTCCTCTCTGTCTAAAATAATGTTGATTTTTTTTTTTTATCCTTTCCTTAAAGTGTAGAAAGAGGACTGACAGGCAAAAGCACCCGGAAGCTATTGCTCTGGACTTGAAGAAACAATAAAGCAGTGCTGTCTTGCAAATTTTAACTTTGATCTGTAGTCAGATTCCAACCAATATCTTTTTTGCTATTTTTTTTTTTTTTTGAGACAAGGTTCCCCCTATGTATTTCAAGCTAGCCTCAAACTGGAGATCTTCCTGGCTCATCCTTCTGAGGGCTAGGTTAAAGGTAGCAAACCAAGCGAAAAGCCTTTCAACTCTGAAGTCAGGCACACTTTCCCTGCACCCCCAACTCTGCCACTTGGCAGCTAAGGCTCTTCAGCCTAGTGACGTCAGCTCCCTGGGGCTCAGGTGCATGTCCATGTGCAGATTCAGTAAGACAATATAGGAGACAGGCTCAAAATGTACAGCGAGTTGTTCAAGTTTTGTAAATGCACTTCAGTAAAAGACACACTGCCATTGATTCCCCTCAAGACACCCCAGCTCCCTTGGAACATGCCTCTTCCACCACGCCTGCCACTTCTGAAGCGGCCGTGGAAGTTCTCACGCCACAATGTTTTCAGTCGCCTTGATGTCTTGAGCTAATTCGAAATGTTCACCTTCCAAGATCATTTTGACTTGGAGGAAGAGGTGCATGGTGCTAGGGCCAGTGGATAAGATGGACAAGGAAATGCCATAATATTTTTCTCAGCCTCCTTCTCTACCGGGTGGCCCTCAGCAGGATATTCACTGTCTTTTTGATCACACCTATCATGACGCCTGCTAGAGAGGTTCTGGAACTGCTTCAGAGAGTGCAAGGAGGACACAGTAAGTGTGGCTGAAGGAAGGGGGAGTATTCTGAGGTGGGTGAACAGACATACCTCCTTTAATTAATAAATTTTAAAATATGCATTGCATATTATGACCACCCCTTGTATGGGAAAGCAGGTGACCTGCCCTATGGCATCTAGAAGGCATCCAGCGAGTGTACTTTCTCTCCTTTCTTTCATTTCCCCCAGGAGCACGCTGCTTTCCTAGATGGAGCCATTGGACACAGTGTTGTCTGGGACAATTCCACGTGGTGGCTGATGAAGGCCAAAAGCCATCACTAAAAACTTCTTTTTTCCCCCTTGAATATTATGTTTTGGGGAAGAATCCTTAGCAAATTGAATGAACTTAAAATGAACCTTCTTATTAGTGTTAAATAAAATAATAAATAATCATCAATTTCAGCTTCTGGTCAACTGGAAGTTCCCATTCTTACCAAAATCCAGTATAAACAATGTAAGTCGAAAACAAAAACACTCCACGTTTAAACAGCCTAAAGAGTCTGCTGACTATTAGCTTCCTAATATCCAAAGGAACTAAAAGGTTTGTCCTTCTGTCTTAATGGCCTGTCTGCAAGCCTCCAATGAGGCCCTATTGGACAATGACTTTAGTGACAGTCATTTCTGATGAAACCTACATGACAAAGGTAGACTAACCCTAACGCCATCAGAGATGAAAGGTGTGATCTTCAAAGAGAAGGATCTGCCTCTGCCTCAGCAAGAGACCCACAGTCATCAGGTAGCAATATTCTGTGAGGTCATCATGTTGCAGAATATGATTAGCTTTCAGGTACAGAAACTCATTTTTTTTAATGCATAGTAAACCTTATATAGTCTAACATGTCCTGGTCAAAATTAAGGTAAATATATACATTCTTCTGTCTATATATTAATTTTTAACGAGAAAGAGACTTGTTTTTCAAGTGACTAAAATATTCATAGCTACCAAGTACAATGTCTCCTTGCATTTGTCACCCCATCCTGATTCCTAGAAGTTTAATAATTTATCAGAAGTATCCTTGGTGGACATGGAATCAGAGTAGACAGAGTATTATCATGAAGGAGAGAGGACAGAGGCTTTGGTGAAGCCACTGAGCAAGGTTCTCACACAGTAAAGGACACTTCCCAAGGGATCCAAACTTCCATCATTTTTAGCCAGGGTGGCTAAAAACTGCCAAATTCTTGCTTTTCAGATTCCTTTTTATCTAGCCTGCAGGCTGTCTGCCTTAGGTGAACGCTTCTATCTGCAGACAATTCGATGGGCTGGCTTCAGCTTTCATAGCTAAGATACTAATCATTCATTGTTGCTTTGTGGCATTTCAAAAGTGATTCCATTGCTCTATTGTCAGGAGAGTGTCTCTCCTGAAACTCAGAGCCTGGCGGCCTTGATTAGATAGGATGTTCCTTATTCTCCTCCCACACGTGGTTAAACAGCCTCTCAAGTTATTTCTCTAGATAACTAATCTTTTGTGTGTGGTCCTTCCTAGCTGCACTCACTTTCAGAGGGTGAATCTTCTGTCTATTGATACTTAGGAATTCCAGCCATTCCTTGCCTCCCCTTCATGTTCTAACATTTGAAAGAACTTTGCAGTAAACAGGGGAGTTTGGAAAGCAGAGTGATCAAGTCACCTCTGTGGCCCTGATACAAGGGCACAATGAAGCGATGGGGAAAGCTCAGTCAGTAGATTCCATATAAAGCACTTTCCTTTCTTAGATCCTGTTGCTTCACCGAGCAGTCTTCACCAAAGTCAGAAATAATAATGGTGCCTCAAGGTGGTCCAGCCTAGTTATGGACTCTAATTTCCACGTCCTATACCCCATTCCACCTCTCCTCTCCAATATTGTTTAAACCAGGACTTCTGACTATCACAAGTGATTTTCTTGAAATAACCTGACAGAAACATCAAAATTGTGGCTATGAACAAGGTCCGGGGCTTTGGCTTAGCAAAGGGCCCCAACCTTTCACCTCTCCAAGCAGGCTGCTATCCACCACCATGACCTACACATAAGGCCCAGCTCAAATTCTGATATGAAGCTGGCTTTCCAAAGAGTCCGGAGAATTAACAATGCTGGTGATTTTCTTAACCAGCAGCCAGCCTCATGACAGCAAGCAGTCTTTGGTCTGTACTGTGAGCAAAGTCTTTGGCTCCATGTAGGTTTTCTCTGGTGGCAGCTGGTGCACAGTTGATCCCTTCAGGCTCTTCAGGGACACAAACAACAGGGCATAACCTTCACAGACAGTTCACATAATCTTCTGTAACTCTCCCAGGCTTTTCTCTGGTGCCCTCTGTGACCTTGGGCAGCTCACTTCCAATCCCTTAGCCTGAATTTATATAATCTCTAAATGAAATGGGGTAGACTCCATGGTACCCATGGCCTTCCTATCAGTAACATCATAGTCCTCCACAATTTGTATCCATCTACTTCAAAACCTCCATAGTCAACTTTTTGCACCAACTCTAGCAAAACTCCTCAAAGACTTTGGATAACATATGTAACTTGATAAAATTTAAAGAAAATGGAAAACTTTCTAGCTCTAAATGTCTAGGTTCTTTCATTTTAGGAGCACAGCTACACCCAACAGATGATTCCAGTGTACACTCTTGACGGTAAAGAAGGGGCTCAACAGAGAATCTCCAGTGTTCACACCAGAGAATAACAGATCGCTGTACAAACGAGAACCTCACTGCCCTTCTGCAGCATACAGCATACCCAGTAACGGCCAGAGCCCCTTCCCAAAACAACAGAAACACGCTTTTGAAAACTTTTGTAAGGCCAGTGGATGTATCTTGTGACCTGCCTAGTAAATACACATTGTAACATAGTATCTGCCCTCCATTGAATCTTAAGTTCCTATTTAAAGAGATAAAATGGTTTCTGATCTACTATTAACCTACATTTATTTCCTGAGAATCACTTCCTTTATCAAAATCTGTCTCTCCTGAATTTATGTCCCTCAATCAGCCAAGTGTAGTGGCAAGGGAGAGGGAGGGGTATCACTCAGACCATGGTATAGATAGACACTGCGCTAGGTGTTAGGACAGTATACTAAGTGACAGTCCTCAGCCTAGAGGAATTTGTGGTAGCAGTCGGTGGGCAGGGAGGTTGACCCGGAGGAAAACGATTCCCTGTTAGAGTAAACTGAGTTAGACTCCTCCGTGGGTTCTGATCTTGTACCTTTTATCTAATCACCTAAGATCTCAGATAGCAGAGTTCAACCAGCTCCTGAACTCTGGACCTTTTTCCTGTGTCCCCATTAGTTTATTCCACCAAACCTTTTTCAAGGAGCTCTCCCTGGTAAACAGCAAAAACCATACAAAGGACTATTGGTTGATTTGTTATTATGCTCTGGAACTTGGATCCATGTTAACCTCTCATGAAAAGCTTCTTTATATCCCACTCTGATGCTGGATAAGGTGGAAGCATGTGAACTCACTGGGATGAGAGGCAAGTACACTTGACTCCTCTTCTTCTGGGCCTGCTTCTACAATATTCTCTTACACATGAAAAGGCATGTGCCAGTAGTCTTTAGCTGTAGGCCAAGAACTTAGCCTTTCTCAGAATTTTATTTTTTCCTTCTGGTGATGGACTGTGAAGGAACCACAAAGCCAAGAAAAAAAAAAAAAATGTAAGGAACAGAGGCCCAGAGAAGAGCTCAAATGCTGGGGGGAGAACTGGAATCTTGAAAAAGTGGTTAAGGAAAGAAAGTCTGATGAAAAAATTAAAGATACAAATAAGAGTTAATTCTATAAATGATCTTTCTAAATTATTTAACAGAGATTAGCATTAATGTAGGAAATTTTGAAGGTCCACATAATGTTCTGGCCAGCAGAACATTGGAAAACATTAATTTCTATTTTTTTTAAGAAAGGAGGTTTAAAAGTATACCTTAATTGCTCAGTCCAAGGGGATCTGTTTTCCAAGGGTAACTTAGACATCGTTTATGGACCATACAAAATTAATCAACTAAAAATTTGCCAGCTATATTTAGTAAAACATTTAATTATCACACAATCAACTCATCCCTACATACTAATGTCTCCATTGCCTTGATGGGGCCAGGCCAAGTGATTTTGCAGGCTGTGTATGGCCTGCAGGTCAGATGTTCCCCATGCAAAGATTATATAAATTTGAATTTTCATGATCACCTGTTCAACACAGGTACTGTTTTTGCACTGGGGATGGAGTCAATGGTGTAACTCTCAGGATTAGATAAAATCTTGGTTCCTGCAATTCTGGGAATAATAATCAAAGAAACACAATGAATATTAGTACACACCATGAGAGAGAAAGTCTCAAGGTATTGTGGTCAGGCACATATAATGACATTTCACTCAATATGTGGAACACATATTCAACAGTGGTCCCATGAGATTATATTACTTAGCTACATTTTAGTTGCCTTAGTCTATGTAAGTATTCTCGGATGTTTGTATAATGATGAAATCTAAACCTAATCTCAGAACATGTCTCCACAGTTGAATGACTTTATTCACACATATATATATATATATATATATATATATATATATATATATATATTTACAAGGACAATAACAGGGGACTTGAACTGTCTACAGCAAAATTATTGTAAAGCTTCATAGAATAACAAAGATACCAGTAAAGAGGATCTATTAAGGTAGAATTTCAGATTATTTCAGCAGACTTACTGCAGCTGTAACCCAAAGAGAACAGGAAGGAAGGGAGTTTGAAGATCAATCGTGTCCTTGTGCAAAGGTTTTGTGATTCCACCACAAACTAAGGCCTGCTCTCCATTCGGGTGGTCCAGCCATTCAGAGCTGCAACAGATCTCACACCCACCAGATCCATAAAGGACCATCGAAGAGCAATGGATTCATTTACAATAGGGGTATGCCCTTCCAGTGCCTGCAGTTCTGTGGCAACAACTCCCAAGGTACACAGGAAGCTGGCAGCTGGAATTTTCCTACTGAAAATGCTGATCTTATCTAGTACACATTTGTACTTCTTTATTCCACTCACAGAAGATAAATCTTATCTCAAAGTTTCGAGGGTCCTTCCCCAGCGAGCCCAAACACTGACTCCTGAAGCCAGGCTGCACATCAAATCAGCGTGGAAATCCCTTACTCAGTGCTAATTAAGGATGTAAACGAGATTGTTTAAAATACTCAGAAGAACTAAAGTATCTACCAGCACTCTAGGAAGTAACACTTAAAATAAACGTAACTTCTATACTAACGTGTTATTCTTATCTACTTTTTACCCAGATCACATAAGCATATCTGTAGAGCTGGAATTTGAATGAAGAAAAAAGGAAATTGATGAATCAATGACTAAAGAAAAATTGAACTCACAGACAACCTGGGGTCATACATTTATTTGATACAGAAAAAGAAATCTGTATTTTAATAGGAATTGACAAATGTTAAGTTTCCTAATAGTTAAACCTATTCCTTTCCTATTCAAATTATTGATTAAAATAGTTATATGATCCAAAGTTTTATCATAGATACCACCAAAATTAGTCTTTATTTCATTGAACTTTAGGGATCTCTACAGTTCTTATGGGATTCTATGAGAGTTCTATTTTTCTCTTCCAGAATTCTTTGTTTACAGTGCAAGGGATCAAACCCAGGGCCTTATGCATACTGGGCCCTTTTCCCTCTTCAAGAATTCTTCAGAATTTTTAAAGAATGCTTTAATTTTGTTGATAATTTTCAACAAACATTTGGAATCATATTATAGATCACCTTTTAGTATTTGTAATTATGAGTGTTTCATGATAGTGCCAAGCTGCATTACTTTAAATACTGAACACCAGGAAGAAAAGAACAGGTAGCTCTAGTAGATGTGCTGTGGACACTGCATGTGAAAACCAAGTGAAGTCATGGTCTACTACATGCAAATTCCAAGAGTGGTTCAAATAAAGAACTATACTGCATGGCACACTGTACCACAGTAGGCTTAAATCAGTTAAAAACAAAACAAAGCAATTGTTTTTGCTTAATTTGTTACTAGGTTCATACCACAAGGAGTGATAGAATTAGACAAAATCTGCCATGTACATAATAATTTCAAATTTTATTGGTCCTGCAGTTTCAACATGTAAACATGTTCTAGTATTATAGTTGTATAGGAACTACAAATAAAAGACTGTTGTGTGCTTTCTATTTTATATATGTTTAAATCAGTGAGAAATGTGATCATAATTATTTTACAAATGACTTATGATGATGTCTACCTCATCCAGAGATTGCATTTATTTAGTGAAAAATCTTCTCTCTCTCTTTTTTTTCTTTTGAGACAATGTGTCTCTCTCTGTAGCCCGACTAGTCCTGAACTCACTATGTAGCCCAGACCGGTTTGGGTTCTTGGCCACCCTCCTGCCTCAGCCTCCTGATAATAAAGACAACTTACATGAGCATTTGAAACCTTGGATATCTTTTTTCTTTTGAATGGGATTTGCATACCACTCTTGACTTGAACCAACATTTTTCGACATTTTTTGTCCTGTCAGTCCTTTTCATTTTCATGGACCATTTAGGCATTTTTAGGTCACTTAAAATATTTTTATATAAATAGAAGAGAGCTCACATAAAATATTATGTTTTAGACCCATGTATAATTTAAGCTTGTTATGAAGTTAATTTTTATCCAATTTTTAGAGTTTTTTACAAATACATGAAAAGAGATTTTTAATATAATGGTCTTAATCATATGATTTCTTTTCAATTAAATATATAAAGAAAAGCATACCTGGTTGACAAATTCTAGATCAACAATATATTCTCATTGGATTTTAAAGAGATATTTCACTATATATTGAGACATAACTACATATTATGATATCAAAAACTGACAAAGCATATTTTCAATTTCTGGTGTTGTTAGCTCTTTAATTTAGCACTTACTTGAGGAGGCAACCCCTCCGGGGTCCCCTTACAGTCAGTACTCTCTCCAAAAAAAAATCAACTTGAGTATTTTAATTTTTGCTTTATGTGTATATAATGAGATTAAAGGAATAGTTTGAAGCTACTGTTTACAAACACACTTCCAAAGTTATTACATATGTAGTTGAATCATTACTTCTAATAAATTGAAAACCATTACCCTTATGTATTTATGTAACGTAATGTTTTTCATGGGGGCTGGAAGAACAGCACAGTGGTTAAAATGCTTGTTTAGCAAGCAAACAGACCTAAGTTTAATTCCCCAGCACCACATAAGCTGGACGTGATGATGCATGCCTGTAATCACAGCCCTCAGGAGGCTGAGGCAGGAGAATGGCCAAGAGTCCAAGCCAGCCTGGGCTACACAGTGAGTTCAGGACTAGTCTGGGCTACAGAGAGAGACCCTGTCTCAAAAAAAAAAAAAAAGAGAGAAGATTTTTCATTAAAGGAAGGCAACCTCTGGTTGAAGTGGATATCACCATAAGTCATTTGTAAAATAATTATGATCACATTCCTCGTTGATTTATTTTATTCATCATGACTAGTCTTTTATCTTTAAAAAACCCATACAAACAAATGAGTTAAACAACTTATTAAAGTTGTACAACAGCAAAACTACCTATTTCCTATCCCTGTAGAGTAAGTTAGGTTTCCTTTTCATTGGCTGTCTACAGCTAGCCCTGCAGGCTCATTCAGCACATACTCAGAGACTCTCAAACTAACAGGTTGAACTGGAAAAAAATATTTTAAAATGACTTTATGTCCCATTTTTTTAAAGTAGAAATTGAGGTAAATTCTGCTACCATTTCCTACAACCCCTCCCTGCTCACTGTGAAACAGAAGTCCAGTTTGGGGAACGTTGATTCAAACCATTCAAAGCATGCCAACGCTATTGCACTGGTCTTTCATAGGGACACTCTCCTCTAATCATATGTGCTGGTGTTTTAAAGTTCTGATGTTTAGGAAGTCCTTTCTGGGCAAATCACTTAACCTCTCAGGGCCTCAGATTTCTCATCTGGACAATGAAGAGGTTTCTGTAAATGATTATTTTTAAAGTCCCACCCAGAAGGAGAAGTGTATGATTTTCATGCATTACCCAAAGTGTTCATTTTCATAACTGTTCAACATCAGAACAATGTTTTGAAACAAAATAAAACAGAAATCCTCAGTATAGGAAGCACAGAGAACTGAACTTGAGCATACTGAGGGTCTGCAGAGCTCAATTTGGAAACCACAGAGCCAAAGCTCTCTTTTCATAAACGCTTTCGTTTTTTCTTTGTCTCAATAGAAAAAGAAAACATCTGGAAAGGATCCACCATGTTAGTTTCCCTATGCGTACACAGGAACATATGCATTAAGTCACCTGACAGCCTTTTCTTCTCCAGATTAAATAGCCATTATAACTCCCATTTCCCATCCGTTTAAAATATATTTCATTTTTTTAAAAAACCTTCTTTGGTTTCTCTAACTCTTTATTAAAACGAAAAGGTACAAACCAACCATGATCTCTAAAAGAGTGTAGTGAAAAGATTACTTCCACTTCTGTATATATTTTTATGCTTTCTACATTTCAAGTCATTCCTTTTTAAAATAACAGCATTCCATTGCTGCCTCTGGTTCAACTAACAAATAGCTCAGGATGAGCAGCATTTTTTAATGAACTTGTTGTATCTACTCAATAATTTCCCATCCAAGACCCATGTAATTTGTTATTGTCCTTGTGGAGCCTCTGCAGTTTTTCTTATTGAATATAATCTTGTTTGGATGGAGCCTTTCTCCAATTATTTAAAGCCACTGAATTTTTCTTCTGTTTTTCAACAGGCCTCATCCCTCCTCAATAGCAGCATGAATGTTCCCTAGTCCACTGTTAAAACTGCAAACTAGTAAAATCTCAATTTGCATATGAATTCGCATATGAAACATGACATAGGCTGGATGCGTTCCCCCACCAAATACATGCACTGAAGTGTTAACCCCCACTATCTCAGAATGTATCTATATTTAGAGGTAATGCTTTTAAAGCAGTGATTATAGTAAAATGACTATATTAAAATGAGGTCATTGGAGTGGATTCTAATTTAATCTGACTGGTGTCTTTATAAAGACAGGAAATGTGTACACACCAAAGACACCAGGCATTCCTGCACACAGAGGAAAGGCTATGTGGATACAGCAAGAAGCAACCTTAAAAGTAACAAGGGCTTCTGACACTGCTATTTGACATTCAGCCTCCAAAACTGTGAGGAAATAAATCTCTCTTGTTTAAGCTACCCACTCTGATTTTGTAATGGCAGCTCAAGCAAACTAGTACAAAGTCAGGCCGATCCTGAGCATGACTTTATGCAGTTCCTTGGAGCTCCCCAAAGGTCATCTGCCATTACAGAAAAGGCTCCAGGTAGGAACAAATAGCCATACCTGAAGCCAGAACTGGGCATAAAGAGGGAGACAAATATAAGAAACCATCCTGAAATTATCAAGAAAGCCAGAATTCTTTCCACTGGGAAATTAGGGGAGGCTTAAAAGAAAAAAAAAGGCATCTGGGGTAGACCTTCAAGGATGCAGTGCAGTTACAGGTTGGGAGAGCCAGGTAGCCATTCAACAGATTGGGACCATATGAGCATGTCTTAGAATCCCTGTGACAGTGATCCCAGTTGTTACCACCTGTTGGTAAGATCGGTGGTGGTCTGAAAACCTAACTAAACATCACTACAAACAAAACAGCTTTAAAAAAAAATACACAGATCCTCAGGCCCCACTCCCAACATACTGAGTAAGGAAGGTCAGAGATGATGTCCCAGAATCTTTATTTACTCAACTTTTCAAGTAAAATGGTACTAACTTCACCAGCTCGAAGCCCAGTTCCTCATATAAACATTTCACTCACTTCACACAATGATACCTCCATTTCTACTGAATGATAAAACATGTCAAAAACAGAAAACTTACTGTAAGCTTAGTAACAGTTTCAAAGAAATTTGTATTTTATTAATTAGGACCAAAAGGCTGCTATGATCCCAGCACTCTAGGAGGCTAAAGCAAAAAGCTCACAAGTTCAAGCTTAGCCTGGGTAACTTCACAACTGAGGGAGATTCGGTAAGGGAAGCTGAGGCAGGAGGATCACAAGTTTGAGCCCATCCTGGACAACTTAGCAACTTAGAGAGACCCTGTCTCAAAATAAAAAAACTATAAAGTAGGATGGGGATATAGCTGAATGTGCAGGCCGTGGGTTCCATTGGTAGCACAAAATAGATACATGAAAACACTAAGTAATTAATTAGTTTAAAAGGAGTTGGAGATGCTCAATGCAAAAGCCCTGGGTTCAGTTCACAGTACCACACACACACACACACACACACACACACACACACACACACCATATTTAGTTATTTTATTATTATTATTTTTTGTAGACAAGGTCTTGTTCAGTAGACACAAATTCAGCAGAACCAAATCCACAAGTCTATGTGTGAGGTACATATATCCTTTGAACATATATACAAATATATATTTATATTGGCAGATAATTCCAAGTTGCTTCTGGGAAGTCTGCCTTTGTTACCTTGTGTTCCAAGTTGTTTCTCTCCCCTTTTTCCCATATCTTTTGCTTTTGCTCTAGGAAAGTGTGAGAAAAACCAAGACAATAACTTCTTGTTGTTTAAACACGGAGTTCTGTTCTATCAGACTTAAAAAGCTAATCTAACCATGCAGCACAGGAAGGATCAGAGAGAGTTTTGTTATTACTGAGCTTCTCTCCCTCTGTGTGTCTTTCTCCGTCACTTTTTTAAAAAATTCTCTGAAACTCAACATTCTCTTTACTGATAAAAAAAGTCATCCCTACTTGTTAAGGATTAAGTGACATAATTTAGGTAAAGCATGAAATTCTGTATGAGACCCTACTTCTACCCAGCCCCCAATCACACAAGTGTAAATATTTTTTAAATACTTTTTGAAGCTGGGCCCTCAGTCAGTCTTCTCTCAATTGAAGGTTTAGCTATGGCTGGAAACTGAGTTCTAAAAGCTTGATTTCAGGCAAAAATTCATACCATTGAGATTTTCCTTCACTACAGATCAGCCCATACAAGATTCCAGGTGAGCCATCCATCTCGGATCACAGTCCTGCCTTGGGGATCTACTGAGGGCCACAAGGAACCATGGGGAGTGCTCCTCCCCTGTTCTGCTGGACTTTTCCCACATCTAGTCCTAAGAAAATCCTCCCAACCCTTCCTTATTGGGATTCCCTTGGTTCCTCTGTTACTTCCTTCACTCTTCCCCTCACTCATCCATGATCAGGAAATGTCTAACTTGGGTCATGATTGTTTCAGACACTGACTGAACAGGCAGGCTGAGTCTCTGCTCTCTCTGCTGAAGCTGCTGTTCTAGGGAGCCAGGCCACAAATGGTCAACCCAAGGAGCAACATAAGAGACGGAGAAAAGCACTAAGAAGGAAAAGTAGAATACAGAATCCAAGGGCAACATGGCTATTTGGGTAGGACAGTGAAAAAGACTTCATTGAGAAGGAATTTGAGCAGGCACATGAAGAAAAGAGAACACAGGCCAGTGGGTCAGCCTCAGAATGTTCCAGGCTGGATTTTTCTTCTTTTGTTTTGTTTTGCTTTGTCTCTCCTCCCTCCTATTTTCTTTGTGTGTCTGTGAGTAGGGAGCAGGGTAGGTAGGTACCGGGGCTCACACTGAGCTATGTCCCTACTCCTTTTTTTTTTTAATTTTTGGTCTTGCAACAGTCACTAAGTCACTAAGTTACTCGGGCTGAGCTTGACCTTACAGTCCTCCTGCCTTGGTCTCCCAAAGTGTTGCGATTACCAGCCTGTGCCTCTGGACCCAGCTCAGGCAGGTTTTTTTTTTCTTTCTCCGCAGCAAGAAACTTATATTATTATCTGTTTATTCATCACTATCATGAGTTGAATTGGGTCCTTCTAGAAAGATATTTTTGGAGTCATATCTCACAGTACCTTAGAATATGATCTGATTTGAATACAGGAGTTTCAGAGAAGGAACCAAGTTATTATGAAGTCACTGGAGCCTAGTTCAATACAACTGGTGTTCTATAAAAAGGGGAAATTTGGACACAACAATAGGCATATGGGGCAAATGCTCTGTGAAGACAATGACCAGCAGGATGCATTTACAATAAAAAACATTAAAGACTGCCAGCAAACTGCCAGCAGAAGACAGACACAGAAGAGGCTCCATGGCACAGCCCTCAGAAGCAACCTCCCTAACACCTTGATCTTCGACCTCTGGTCTCCAGAACCGCAAGATAACACTTTGTTGTTGTTTAAGCGTGGTATTCTGCGGTGTCCATCACAGGAAACTAACACAAACATCCAGCTTGGGGAGGATCAGATAGTGCACTCCCTCACCCAACTTCACAGGACAAGCCCCTGCTTACTGGGGCTTTCTGTGTCCCTGGATTACTGTAACTACCCCCTGCCTGGATCCCGTTTCCAGTCTTACTTTCTCAAGCCATTCTGCATAATACTATCTTACAGCCTCCCAAGCTTTCACCTGCCTCCCAGTGTCTTTGGGACACAATGCAGCTTCTTAGCCTGGGGACACAGAGCCCTTAGGACCCAGCTTCTTTGTAACTCTCCAAACTGTTTGTCTTCTTTGCATTCTGTTCCTGGCCAAGAGTTTCCAACTTCTCCGCTCTTGCTGTAGCCAAACTCCTTTTCACTCTCAAGCTCCGTTTTCTTACCAGGCTCCTTGGAAGCCTCTAAATGCCCAACACCCAGTGGGTGTCCACCTGTGTGCTCTAGAATGCCCTTGCATTGATACTGTTGTGGCAGTTATCACTGCATTTAGGAACGCTCATTGGGTGGATGAGAATAAATGAACAAAGCATACCGTGTCCCAACCAGCTGGACCAGAAATATGTTTTTCCTATTTAAGAGCGGGGGGATGGGCAGGTGACCTTTCCTGAGATTTCCCAATAGTATGCACAACCACTGGCGCTGGACGGTGCTGTACCTTTCCTTAAGGTTCCAAGAGGAATTTAGATTAGGCATTCAAAAACTGTCCCTTGTGTTGCAAGCTAAGGCAGAATACATAAACAAACTATTCAGCCTTTTTTGACTCTGGGGTTGACCAATATTTTATAATCTATTTTTGAAAGGAAGTGGCCCTTTCAGGTCTCTTCCAAACCTCTAACTCTAATACAGCTTCTCTGGGACCCACAGGTACCGGTGCTAGGAGAACCTGAGAACAGAACTCTTGAGGACTAACAATGCCAGGGGTCCTGCACTCAGATCGCCCAAAAGCAAATATTTTTGAGTTATTGAAAAATTGTTTGCATGTAGTTACAAATGCTGAAAAGCCTGGAGAAGGACTGAGTGGAAGAGGTATTGAAACAACTTGAACAACTGTGTCTAACTAGAGGAGGACAGGGCTAACACAAAAATAATCAAGATTAGGTCTCTTTTGCCAATTCCTGAATGGGGAAACGTATCAGAATTTCCAGCCCTCAAGAAGCAGAGCCTTAAAAAAGGAAGGAAAAAAAAGTGAGTTAGAAGGGAGAAAAAAAAAAAGACAAGGGGGAGGGGGCCCTGGCTCTCAGCAGCAGGAAGTCTTCCATGGCTATCGAGTTATGAAGAAACAACTCGGCTCCGAAGTCCTTATTGGGAGCGCTAAACTCTACTGCACCGACGAGCAATATAAAGGCTGGGAGCAGTCTTAACGTAACGTTGGGGAAACAATTCGGCTTCCCACGTAAGAAAGCAGGAGAGCTCGGAAGGCCACAGGGGTTTTATTTGCAAGTCAATGAGCCCAATGGGCGACCAGGCTGGTCGCGCCGCGTTCTGCCAGCAAGGTTATTATTACCGCCCGCTGCTCTACTGCACAATTTCACTGGAAAGGAAGAGTCCCGACAGCGTGTGCGCGCCCCGCGCCGTACGGGACGTGCCGCTACGCGCCCACCTCCAGGACGACTGTATTTACGGAGCGATTACCACGTTATCTACTTGTTTTCATTTTCCAACAACAGCAGCCTCGCTCAGCCCTCGAATTTCTTAATTACAAACCCATTTGTTTCTAAACCAAACCCAACCCATCAGGCTGAGCCGCAGGGAGCCTGTGCAAGTTTGCACACACACACACACACCCCCACCTTCCGGATCGAGGGCAGCAGTAGAAGCAAGTCACTGTGTGTGTGCAAAAGGTAGATCTGGGGACGAGGATCGCCGAGTTTGTTTACAGAGCAGAGAGCCTCAGCTCGGATGCCAAAGCTACCAAGAGCTGCAAACGCAAACTTAGCAGAAGCACACGTACCCCGGGAGCGCCGCGTGAGCCCGAAAGTGCGGACCGGATCCCCGGCGCGGGAGTGGAGGCGGCGGGGCCTGCGAGCGCGCGCGGTCCACCTGCAGCCGCTGTCGGTCCCCGCCCCCAGTCCCTGTCCTTGAAAGGAGTAGGGGGAGGGAAGTCTGCACGCACAATGCGTCTATATTAGATTTACCTGCTGCGTACTAGAAAAACACAAGGCTACGGTTCAGGAAAGCGCGCCCAGAAGAAAGTGCATTATTTTTCAGAGGATTAAAAAAACATGACTCAGAGAAACCCAGCCATTCTTTCCACCCTCGGGAGGGTTTTACCACGCCGAGGAGGCGGAAAGGCGCTCACTCGGGGCAGGAGGGATGCTACGCGCACCCCGTTTCCTATAGGGGGCAGGCCAGCTCCCTAGATGAGCCGTGGAGAGCGCTGGGGGTGGGAAGATCTGGCCAGAAGGAAACGGCGAGTTTTTTGTTTTTCTTCCACCTCTCGGGGTCTGGAGGCTAGGGGAATACTGCGCACACACCCAGCCCCCGCCCCGGGGCGGCCGAGCTGCCCCGGGAAGAAACCCGAGTGGGGGAGCGCGGGGCGGCGCCTCGGCGCGCAGTCGCGGTGCGCGCTTGCCGCCGGCGGAGGGACGCGGCTCGCCACCCCGATCCATCGTGATGATACTCCGGAATCCGTTCCTTCACGCCCTCCCCCGAGAGGCTCTCGCTCCGCCCTCCCTGAAATCCCTTATATTAACTGTGGCCAAAGCCCGAGGAAACACAGCTCATTGTTGGCAGCTGCCGGGCGGTCCAGCCGAGCTGGGAGGGCAGCGGAGGGGAATAAAAGGCGACGGCTCCGAATCTGCTCCCGCGGCCGCTGCGAGACCAGCACCGACACCGCTGCCGCGAGCGCCCTGCACGCCAGGAAGGCCCCCCTCTATGTGCTGCTGAGCGGTCCCGGACCCCAAGATCCCGCCCTCGGCGTTGCGAGCAGAAATCGCACGGACGGAAGGTAAGCGCGGCGGGCGGAGCTGGCGGGGCTGCTGCCGGCCCGGCCCGCGGAGGGCAGGGTTTGCCCGGAGGGAGCGCGCCAGGCGGAGCTGGGGAGTAACAACAGGACGTGCACGACAGGATGAGGAGGGCTGCTTCAATGCCTGAAGTTGGCGGCGGGGCCGCGGGCCACTTCCTTTATGAGGCCACTTCGGGGAAGGCGGGGGAGCGTGGGCTCGGGCTCCTCGTCCCCGCGGCGGCTGGGAAGGGGCTGTCGGTGCAGCGCCGGCTGTCGCGGCGGCGGGTCCGCCGAGGTGGTGCACGGGCTGCGAGTGGGACCCGCAGCTGACATGGCTCGGGGAGCCTGGGGGGCAGAGGCAAGCCGAAGTGGGGCGCGCCGCGGTGCGCGACCCGCGCGGCTCGGGGCTGACCGCTGCCCTTCTCACTTGCAGGACTGGAAATGGCAGACCATATGATGGCCATGAACCACGGCCGCTTCCCCGACGGCACCAGCGGGCTGCACCACCACCCTGCCCACCGCATGGGCATGGGGCAGTTCCCGAGCCCCCACCACCACCAGCAGCAGCAGCCGCAGCACGCCTTCAACGCCCTGATGGGCGAGCACATACACTACGGCGCGGGCAACATTAACGCCACGAGCGGCATCCGGCACGCCATGGGGCCAGGGACCGTGAACGGCGGGCACCCCCAGAGCGCGCTGGCCCCCGCCGCCAGGTTTAACAACTCCCAGTTCATGGGCCCCCCGGTGGCGAGCCAGGGAGGCTCCCTGCCCGCCAGCATGCAGCTGCAAAAGCTCAACAACCAGTATTTCAACCACCACCCCTATCCCCACAACCACTACATGCCGGATTTGCACCCTGCTGCGGGCCACCAGATGAACGGGACGACCCAGCACTTCCGAGATTGCAACCCCAAGCACGGCGGCGGCAGCAGCACCCCCGGCGGCTCGGGCGGCAGCAGCACCCCGGGCGGCACCTCGAGCGGCGGCGCGGGCTCCGGCAGCGGCGCGGGCGGCAGCGGGAGCGGCGGCGGCGGCAACATGCCCGCCTCCGTGGCCCACGTCCCCGCTGCGATGCTGCCGCCCAATGTCATAGACACTGATTTCATCGACGAGGAAGTGCTCATGTCCTTAGTGATAGAAATGGGTTTGGACCGCATCAAGGAGCTGCCCGAACTCTGGCTGGGGCAAAACGAGTTTGATTTTATGACGGACTTCGTGTGCAAACAGCAGCCCAGCAGAGTAAGCTGTTGACTCGCTGGAAACCTCCCAGGCAAAAGAAATCGAACCCTCAACTTCTTCGGTGTGAATTAAAAAACATTCCCTTAGACACAGTATCTCACTTTTCAGATCCTGAAAGGTTTGAGAACTTGGAAACAAAGTAAACTATAAACTTGTACAAATTGGTTTAAAAAAATTGCTGCCACTTTTTTTTTCTGTTTTTGTTTCGTTTTTGTAGCCGTGACATTCACCTCCCTTATGTAGTTGAAATATCTAGCTCACTTGGTCTTTCTCATTTCGTTTTTCCTCCTTATTTCCTCACTTTCTCCAGTGCTCAACTGTTAGATATTAATCTTGGCAAACTGCTTAATCTTGTGGATTTTGTAGATGGTTTCAAATGACTGAACTGCATTCAGATGTAGGCGTGCAAGGGAGACTGCGTTAGGTGGCTGCATGAACTCTGAAGGGCAGATGTTACTGCACAAACTGCCATCTCGTTTCATTTTTTAAACTATGCATTCGAGTACAGACTAATTTTTTTTTAAATATGCTAAACTGGAAGAGTTAAACAGATGTGGGCCAAACCATTCTGGATCAGGAGAAGTCATATACCGTTCACTTCCCAGTCGGCTGTCCCCCCTCCCCCCGCCCCCATATGTACAGACAATAATAGGGTGTGGAATGTCGTCAGTGGCAAACATTTCACAGGTTTTTATTTTGTTTCTGTCTTCAACATTTTTGACACTGTGCTAATAGTTATATTCAGTACATGAAAAGATACTACTGTGTTGAAAGCTTTTTAGGAAATTTTGACAGTATTTTTGTACAAAACATTTTTTTGAAAAAATACTTGTTAATTTATTCTATTTTAATTTGCCAATGTCAATAAAAAGTTAAGAAATACTTGGTTTCTAGAAGTCACTGGTGGGGGGCGGGTTCCCTCTGATGGCTTTCTCCCCCGCCTCCTTAAGTTGAACACTTTATTGATGAGGGTAAGCATTCCAAAGGATAAGTTTCAGGACACTAAAACAGGTCATGATGAGCTTAGGGGGAAAGAAGGATTTAACGTAATTGGTATAATGCCTCGTTGCTGTCATTGTAACCTGCCTCTTGGTGTGGTTCCATCAAAAGCTGCAAAGTTGTTTAAAAGTGCTACATTTTCCCCTCCGTTGACATCCATTTTCAAGTGTTAGAAAGGTTTGCAGTATTAAATATTATAAATATCTTTTCCAGTGGGTGGTAGGGGGGAAATCAAGTATTTCTGGTTATACTTGATTCAGCTGCTTAAATGGAGATTGACTAGAATAATATTCAGAGTGACTGATGGGAGTGGCATTAAATATAAATCTACCTTTATCTCTAGTGACGAATTGCATTTCTCAACCAGTGTCAAGGATAGGCACACATTTCTAGTTTAATCTGTGGAAGAGCATTCGGTTGAGAAGAAGAGGGGTAGAATTCCACCTGGAGGCTTGCTATTTGGTTCTATAATATTTATAATTTACTCAAGTTGATTCAAAGGTCATATTATAATCCTCACGCGATGGTCCCTCTTGAGTTTACCCTGTTCACCTGGATGGCGAGCATTTTCTGTTACATGCATTAGGTGTAAAGCACATAAGGATAAGATCATTTAAATTTTACCTAGATCAGTTATCAAAGAGACCAAAACTATAGTTAAGTGGCTATCAAGTTATGCTTTATATAATCAAGCAAAGGAAAAAGTAATTTTGTTAAAATATTAAATTATCCCAAATGGGAGGGGGTGGGAATTTTATTTTTTTCCTTCATATTTTCATGGCTTATGTTTAGAAGAGTAACATACAACATACAAGAAAACAAAAACAGGGTTAGCACCTAGCCTAGTGGAGGGGGGAGTAAAGAAAGTATGTTGAAGAGAATCTTAGAAAATAATGATTTAAAAAAAAACAGCATTTCATTTAGACTCTTTGACTCGTGGCGTTCATCTTAAATCCCATCTTTCATAACAAATCAGGAAAGGCAGCTATATAGAAGTATAACATTAGAGACTGGCATAAAGGTTGATTAAAATGCAATAGAGATCAATTACATTGTATGCAATTCTGTATCCAAAGCAGGATGTGGAAAATCAAGCACATCCCACTGTTATATCACCATAATTGACACTCTTTTATTGAAAATTATGTTCTAAGTAAATAATTGCCCTAAGAATACACTGAATCATCTAAAACTTTTCACCCCATTGAAAAATGTCTCCAGATTTCCACATTAATAGTTCAGGCTGAAGTTTCCCTCAGCTAAGACATGTCAATACAAACACTGCAATCAGCAGTAAATCTTCCTGGCTAAGCATTTTCACAGTAAGTTTTTCTTTGCCTTTTTTCTTTCCTTCTTTTTTTTCTCCCAGAGGCTCAAGTGAAGAAATATGTTTGCATACATATTAATACAGCAATCCTAGTTCTTTTTTCACGTATGCCCAGAAAAAAAGAGGAAACCTATTGGAGGCTTTTTTGCATAAAGAAAAAAGTAAAAGAATTGTCTTGCCGGCCTCCTTCATCACCATTCTGCCAGGGAATAAGACATAGCACCTGCTCTGTTGCTGGATTCCGCCTGCTGCTAGAGCGCCAGAACATGTATGTGGAGGTGCAGAGCTAAGTAACTATTATTAGATCTTAGGCCCGTCTCTGCCAGAACAGAGGGCTCAAACCGAGGAGCTGACTAAAAGCCCAGCTCATCCTCAGTACGAATATAAACGAGCCCCCCTTCGCTCCAATGATCTCTATTTCACTAAACCTCTTCCCTGATCGACAATTGAGCAGATTCTGCGCGATATCAGCAGGTCTCTTAAGCAGAGAAAAATACGTCCTTGTTTGAGCAATCTGATTAATGAAACCTGCACAGCGACCTAGATGCCTGGCTGCTGGCAGACATTTGCTGAACCTTCTGTGGTCTGGCTTCCTACTAAGTTGCTTATAGCATATGGGGAAATTTGACCTCTGTACCTTGGCTGTTTGTCAAAAAGTTCTAATATGGTACAAGAGAGCTTCTGTTCTTCAAGCTTTGCCCACAAATAGACACTCGTGCTTGGTTTTCAAGAACAGATCAAGGACTAAGCAGCAACACAATCTCGTAGATACATGTCAGAAAAATAAGTGTGGGAATAAAAAAGCCTGCCTCTGACGTATTCCTGAGAAACTCTTGGTGGTAGCATAAAGCTGATAAAGACGTGAGAGCTACGATGGGTCATTGAAGAACAGTTACCTAATCATCACTGTTTATGGGGTGCGAGGCTGCGCACTAGCTCCAGGATGCTGACATCTATTGTGAAGTTTACAGTCGCTGTGACTTTTACTACTGTAAACGCCTGGGAAGGCCATAAATTGATGTCAACATTAAAGGCCAGATCCGTTAGAGCAAAATATTAATCCACTAATCTATTATGGGTGGCCGACTTTGAAATATAAACTTTCCAGTCCCAGACCATTAGGTGTTTTCGCCCCCTTGTGGAATTTATTTAGAAGGTCAAAGGAAAGCTGTTTCCTCAAGAGGTTTTTTTGTTTGTTTGTTTGTCTTATTGTTTGGTTTTTTGCCATTGCTGGAGAGTTTTTAGCTTTTTCCCTTAACGCAAATAACACATATTTGCAAAGCAATTTTTAATCAAAAGAGATTCCAGAATAAACACCCTTTCTGACAGTATTTTCCTTAACAGAGACCTTACCCTATGATTAAACATGCATAATCAAAATTTGCCTCATCTCTGAAAATGTGCATTGCCCAAAAGATTTTCTTTTTGAAAATCGCATGTGTGGTGGTTTAAGGGTCGATATTGCAGTCTGCCGACCACGTGGGGGTGGCAAATGTCTGCTCCCCACAATAGGACTGTTGACTGGTAGTAAGTGTGAATAACACTACATTTGTCGGCCTCGGGTGGAAAAGGTGAAGAGGATATATCCAGGGATGTAGAACACAGTTACCTATGTTGGAATGTGACCACGCCACTGACTCTAACCTTGTGAAAATGAACACAGGCTCTTTAATGAGAACAAGTGTTGCTCACTTTCACACAAACCTGACAGATACAATTGTCTCCAAAATAATAAACAAATTTAGAATTCAAGGAATTTAGGGCCCGATTCTTCCGTCTCCAAGGTTATTATTTTGCTAGCACAAAAGAGGTTCTCCATGGAGCTTGAAGATGGCATTTCTCATGGGGTACTGTACCACTATCATCAAAATCAGAGCTCCCGCATGGGAACAAGGGGTAACACATCAAAGGACTTGGCCAGTGAGCCCCTGTTACCTCGCATGTTCTGTTTGTCTTCTCCCCTCAGAGCAGAAGGAACAATGGCTATGGCACGATTTTAATTGCAATGGACTGGTTTAAATTACTTGACCTATTTTTACTCAGCAAAGAGAAATTATTCCTTTTTTTCGTGGTGGCCGTGCTTATCACTTAAACTACAAAAGGAAATATAAGGACATGTTTTGTCAAATAGTGTACTGCTGGTAAATGTACTAAGACATAAGATCCATCTGTAGCTCTGAAAAATATTAAGACACCTGAAATAAAGTAATTGTTCTCTCACAGAATGAAATTAAACTTAGAAATAATGATAAATAATGAATTTTAAATGTTCTCAGAGCTGCAGGTGTGAATTTCTACATATTTTGCTATTAATAAACACAGTGAAATAGAAACTAAGAAAATTAAGAAATCTGCTGTGCCGAGGAACTGATTCCATAGTCATTGGGGAAGAAAATCAGACTAATTTCCTGTATATTTCCCACGAACAGATAATGGTTCTTAAGTGGCTGGGTCCTCATCAGTTATTCCCCCCCCCCCCCCCCCCAGGATGAGCACTACATATAAGAAGTAGTCTTGGGAGACAGGCAGTGGACATTTTCAGAACTCTGCTTGGCCAAACCAGAACCTGTGGAGTCACCTAAAGGACAGGAAAGGTGGACCACGAGATTATGACTTTCTTTATATAATGTTGCTTTTCATTAAGCTGAACTAATCTGAAAGATTAGTGAGGCTGAGGCCTGACATGGGGTCAACACGGGATTCCTGGAATTTTCTCATCGCATCGCCGCTGGGCTCAGCCCCGAAATCCTTCCCTTTCTTCCTTCTACTCTACAGTGATTCTTTGCGGCTGCTGAACAGAGCCCACAGGGATCTGTTTCCTAAGGGGTCTGCAGCCTGGCAAGGGTAGTGTGCCTGTGTTGAAAGAGATATCCAAATAGGCAAGTGTCTTTTAAAAAGTTAATAGTGCTCAAAGAATCCTGCCAGTCAGTCCGTTCCTGAATGCAGGAAGCAAGAGGGAGGCTAACTTAAAAGTCCAACTAGCTTAAAATCAGGACAAGTCAGCCAACTCTAGGTTGTCCATATTGTTTTCTGAACATTTGAAGGAGGCGTTGCGCCAAAGAGATGAAAATGTGATTGGCAAATCCCTCCTCCTCCTCGTTGTGTTTTCCTATGCACCAACCCAAAATCTGGCCCATGGTTTACTTAAGTTAATTGGCCACAGAGCTATTTAAAAATTTCTTGTATTCCCATGTTTTTAAGGGAGTTGGTTTGGTTTGGTGTTTTGGCTTCACGGTAACTGGTATCTCTATTCCCACTAACACAGTACCAAACTGTGCACATAGATCTTTATTTCACCTTGCAAATATGCCTGGTTATATTTCGTTTGGATAATTTTTTGAAGCAAGATGATGGCCATTCTGTATTCCCTACATGATGATGCATCAAGCAAATACCTAGACAATGAAACCATTAGGCAAAATGGGATTGAATTGACTGCTAACTTCCTAACATGAGCCATAAAGCAAGTCAGTGTTTCTGAGATCCCTCTTTTGACACCAGTGTCAGATGAAGATGCCCCACCGGTTGGAGCCATGCTCTGACAGGCAAGTGAGAATGGGAAGAGAGAAGAAGAAAACCACAAATACTCATTCTGTACTGTATTTTTAAAATGTTTACATAATTGTTTCCTAAAACAAAATGTAGATTTTCAAGATCTTCTGAAGTCAACAGTACATGGATTTTAAAGTGATGAGAAACACTGTCTAGACCACATGGGACCAAATCAGAGAACACAACTGCAACATATGTCTAACCCTACAACCACACACACCTTAGGACTCCACAAGTTTGAGCTAATACTTTTTCCAAATCTAGTCAAATTATTTTTCTAAAGTACTTTCTAAGGCACATGAGTTGCTTCCTGGTGGGTAACTCAGCCCTTTATTGGAGTTTTGACCTCACTAGCACTCCAAGTCCAATGGAAAAATATCAGTGCTTTAAACAGTAACTTTGATACTTTTCCTTAATTTAGTTCTGTATCATTCAACAATAAATAGGCTTCTCCTGCCCCCCAGAAATTAAGCTAATGCTTTGGCTTTCCCAATTCTATAACCTATTAAATTAAAATGTCAGTGCTAGTTCTTGTACATGAAAGTAACCACGTTCCAACTTGCCCCACTGCCTGGAAGCAGTCTTACATTGCTTATAAGACACAGGGTGATTTCAGAATGGTTACATGTGTATTTTAGACTATAGGAAAGAATATAGTTAGTTTATATTTAAATAGTCTTCCTCAATCTACCCAAACTTCCTCAGTGCAGGAGTGAGACCACTTCCTTTTGCTTTGGATTTCTGAGGAGAACTCCTCCATGAATAGTTGTACTGAGAAGAACAGTAGCCCAGGAATAGAAAAACACGGGTTGCCGTCTTAGCTGTGCGACCAAATAGCTGTGTAATCTAATCATTGTTGGCTCAGGTTTCGCCTGAGTCAAATGAAGATGTTTAATTAATACATCTTGTATTCAAATTCTCATGAAGGAAACATAAACCCATTCCTATCATTTTTCTTCCCCTGAAAAGATAGAGTGCAATATTACAAGCTACCTTAAAACCAGTTGCTTCATTTCTTAGTATTCTTTTTCCAAGTTCACTGTGAGCCTGGGGATGTGCCATAGACTTGACCCAGGAGGGCTGGAATTGTCTCTGTAAATATTCCCTGCATTGCCATAGTGACCACAAGTGCTGGCTGCTAAGATTTATCAACCAGCAAGCTAATAACTGAATTTTACCACCCAAGAGCTATTTTCAGTATATGACACTTGAAAAGATACTGGGGGCTACAAGACATTCTTTGTGCTTATAATGGTTTAAGTTACAAATACTTAAAATAATTTGATTAGTTCTTCATTTCAAACACTGTCTTAATTTCTTAAAGATTGATTTCACTTTCCAAGCCAATAACCAACAAGCACTGGATAAATATCCGAGCTCTCTGTCCTCCCAACAATTTACCCTGGGCCGTCACAGCTGTCTTTACATCCCATCTCTTATTAATTTCTCAGGGGAAAAATAGCACACGTAATGCTAAGTCGAGAGAGCCAGCAGACGCACGCTGAGCACCGAAGCTGACACTTGGAGATCTTTCAGGCCTCTGAGAAGCACAGACCCGTACCTTTCACACCCTTCCCCTGCTTCCAAGCAGGACATCTCTCAAGTCTGGGGAATCAAATTGTTCAGGTGACAAACTAAGAGATTATTTGAAAGCGTGTATCATCACACATTACTACCCACGTTACCCAGGCGTTTGTGTATAATTCAAGCGAATCCTGAATTTACCCGAGTATTTTTAATTTTTCTTTGAGGTAATCTTCAATGTATATTCCACGCTGTCCTTGAACTGTAGATCCTCCTGCCTCAGCCTCCCAAGTGCTAGACTTTCAGGCAAGCAGAAACGCTCCCAGCTCAGAAAATAACTCTTGACCGACATGTAAAAGCAATATAGCTAAAGAATCATGACATTTCAATATAGTTTACTCCACCAGTTAGCCACTAGGTGGAGCTAAAGGTCTTTAAAGTTCATATTTACACTTCCTACGTCTAGATGGTCACTTCCTTAAAGAACTGCTCCCCCAACCCCATCCATTTGTTTCACTGAAACACAAAATATCCCGTATGACTTACCACGACCTTCAAAGAGGGCAAAATAAAGCACCTATAAATCAAGAACACCTAAGCATACTCTTGCCAGGCACCATTTCTCACTATAGGTCGAATAAAATATGAGAAACTGACTAAAGACGTCACCTTTTCCCATCACTGGGAGTTTCATAGACCATATCCCAAACCCTAATTTCCACCCACCCCTCCCCTTTGCCTGTTGCCGAATCAAGGTACTTGATAACTTCCAAATCACCTTCTAGCAGAAAATGCACAAAATGCCATCCAGTCTTCTGCCCCGCCCCCTGTTCCTAACCCTGGTTATTAGGGAAAAAATCACTCGTTCGACACACAAGCCAGAGACTCGGAGCTCCTCAGTGCCTCCCTCCTTCCCCACCACACCCACCACGTTAATGGGTCGCTGCATTTTGTAAGCTCTTTGCATTTGCTGTCCTTCTGCCCATCATGTGACTTCCTTCCTAAATTTCCCTTATCTTTCCTCAGTGACCACGCTAACCTGGAAGCCTTTCCAGCCTCTCCCAGCAGAGCTCCCTGTCCCCTCAACACTGCTCAGGTTCCCTTCAGAGCACTACAGTGCTTAAAAATAAATAAATAAAATAAATTCTTTGACACCCGTCTCACCTAATGGCAGCATAGTCATTTCCCTGGACGCGGGGTCTGCACACTGGCTCTATTGTCACATAACGCCCAGGACCGTCGGGAAAGACTACCCGTCTTCCTTCAGGCCATTTGGGGATGCAGGCCTTTGGAGCCCTAAGCCCCAGGACACATCCATCTACACTAGGCAGCCATGCTGTGAGGAAGCCAGGATACCCGGAAAGGCTGTATGTAGATGCTCCCAGCAGCAGCACCCAATGAGGGCCTAGGAGACAGCTAGGATCAACCCTCAAGTGCGGGCATGCAGATACCTGCAGGCTCTTTCAGTACTCACCTGCTGCATTACCCTCCGCTGAGAAGTCCTCCCGGGATGCCCTACTGGACAAGACCTCAGGGAGCAGAGAAAAGCCTTGCTCCTTCTACTTTCTCTGAGTTCGTGGTCCATGGAATCTGTAAGTATAATAAAATGGCAAATTTTGAATAGTTTGATAAATACCAATAGCAACTGAACAGCACTTATCACCAACCCTCACAAAGCATGTTCTGCTCATTCAATTTATGTTGACTCTTGTCTTTACATTAAATATCAACTCCATGAGGGCAGGGATTTTTTGTCATTGTTCACTATACGGCTGCCTAAAAGAATACTGCCACGTGACAGGTGTTCAAAATGTACTTATTGATAAATTCACTTACCATGTTCATTTGTTAAAACCCTGAATCAATGAATGAGTGAATTATTTTCATGTTCATTGTATAATTCTCTCCATCCTGCCCCTGTTGTTTTGTTAAGAAATCATTATTTCTAGAAGAAGGAGGAATGGCACAGTGGTTAAAGCACTTGCTTAGCAAGTTTAGGGCCCAAGTTTGATTGCCAGCACCACACAAAGCCAGGTGTGGTGACACACTCCTGTAATTCCAGCACTCAAGAAGCTGAAACAGGAAGATGCCGTGAGATCAAGCTAGCCTGAGCTAGGTAGCGAGTTCAGGACCAGTCTGGGCTATGGAAAGAGACCTTGTCTTGAGAGAAAGAAAAAAAAAAGAAAGAATAAAAGAAAGAAAGGAAAGAAAGAAAGAAATTCATTGTTTCTAGACTCCAATAACTTTCTACCCAGCGTTACTTCCCTAATTTTACCCCCACTATTATATGTCAGGAAGTTATTCTAACATATACATTTGATCTCATTGCTCAGGCCATCTAAACAGCAAATCTCAGTAGCCATGTTTGAATCCTATAATAGATTAGACCATGAGCAAGTGGCTGACAGGGGATGGAAATGAGACTAGCATGTGGCTGGTCAAGAAAATTCCAAAGAAGAGAACGTGAAACTAAAGTCACATCTCGATGGTGGTAAAATGGAAGCTAATTGAGCCAAGGATGTTCTTTGGGGACCCTGAACTCAGGATGAATAGAAGGGAAATTTTGCTAACACAATCCAACAGCCAGGTGTGACTGTGGTATGACTATTACAAGACTAAGGTACCTACCATGTAACCCCAAGAAAGACAGATGGAGCAAAAAGACAACTTCTGGTTTTTGCAGCATTCTAGATCCTTGATTCAGTACCAGAGACCCATAATTCCTTTGAGATGTCCTCAGTTCTTTCTTAAGCTGCTCTGATGAAGGAGTGATATTGCCAGTGCCCATTTCACCACTCCATGTGCTTCTGTAAGCTAACCCCTCGGCCTGGGAGTGTCTACCTTCACTCCCTTGTGGGTGTGTCTTTCAATATCCACCTCAATCATCTTCTCAAAGAATACCCCTGCCCCAGTTCCCTACATTGCTACCCAAGTCTACATTACAAATACCTCTATTTGCAGAGATTACACAGTTTCACAATGATTTGGTAATACTGTCCTCTCTTCTAGATTGCAATCTTATCTCCATATCAAATTTTTTCAGCTACCAGTTACAGAAATCCTGATTCTGCTTGAACCATTAAGACATAGATTATTTGTCATTGGCCTATGGAAGGGCAGTCTTGGGCTGGTTGATTTATTGGCTCAACAAAACTGACCGGAACTCAGGCTTTTCTTCCTGGACTATCCCCAGTGGTGATCATACCTTGAGCTGGTAACAATGGCAGATAACTTAGTTACTTTTTTATTGCTGGACACAATTCCCAACACCCACAACTTAAAAAAATAAAATAAAAGGTTTATTTTAGCTCAGTCTCAGAAGATGTTATTCCACTCATGAGTGGCTAGCAATGGTGGAAGGGCTTAGTGAAGGCCTAATCAGAAACTGTTCAAAGGTGGCTGGAATCAAGAGAAGGAAGGAGCTAGCATGTATCCTTCAAGTCATGTCCAATGATTTGCCCCTTGTAGTCAAGCACCGATGATGTGCCCCTTCCGACCAAGCCCCACCTCTTGACAGCACAGAAAGTCAATGGATTAGCTCCCCCGAGAGTTACCTTCCAAGCATGAGGCTTTTGGCATACATTTCAGATCTAATCACAATAGCAGAGCTTACGTGACATGCATGAAAGAGAACACTCTCTGCAGAAGGATCATGTAGTGGTTTGGATTTGAAGTGTCCCCCAAAAGCCTCATCTTCCTATGGATATTGTGTAGGGTTGAGAGGTGGGGCCTGGCTGGAAGGGACAGGTGCTTGGAGTTTGACCAGGGAGGGACATGTGCTATTTCCACCCGTTCTCCTTGTCTCTCTCCCTGTAACACAATACTGTAAGGATCTCTTCCCCAAGAACTCCGGTTCCAGCTCTAGCTGCAGCCCCACCATGTGATTCCACCATTTTCCAGCCACCCACCCATGAATGGACTGAGACCTTCTGAAACTGTGAGCAAAAATAAACCTTTCCTTCCCTAAATTTGTGGATGTTGGGGATTGAGTCACAGCAACGAAAAAGTAACTAAGACAGAGCCCAAGGGCCATGTCACAGAACTTTTTATGAAGCAGCCCATCATGGAAATTGCTTTACCATGGGTTGGAATTGTCAAAATTCAGTTAGACTAATTCGCCGAGAGTGGAATGGATGTGGGACCAAGAACTGTGCTAGAAAACTCAACTGCTAGGCAGATCCTGACATTTTTTGTTTCAAAGTGTAAGTTATTTTTTAGCTGGAACTGAAAGGTCTGCTTTAAAAGTTTTTATACAAAAACTTTAAACTTCTTCATACAAGAAAGACAGCTAACAAAATTATATTATAAATCACCTAAAACAGATTTGTTTGATAAGGTCTGGAACGTGTTCCACAAAGTAATGTTTGTTAATATAAACAAATATCCTCTTAAAAAGAAGTATATGGCCATTATGTCTTCATCTCTAGCCCTGCAAAAATTCTCTTGTTAATATGAGTAATAAAAAATTTCTCTGAACTAAGAAAGCCATGTGTGTTTTGGCAAACAATCAATCTCAGGTCAAAATGAACACAAACCTAATATTATGGGAAAAAAAACCCCTACTGATAGCTCTATGGTATCCTTCCTTGATAAAGCACACTGGCCCATAGGACAAAGCCAAGGAGAGTGTGTAGTTCTTCTGGCAAGATCCAAACAGGAAGTTCAACCTAACACCTGGTGGTGAACATCTTTTAGTCTGTCCACTCATCGCATGGACTACTCTTTGTTAAAAACACTCACACACACACACACACACACACACACACACACACACACACACACACACACACTTAGTATGGGAGTTTTTAACTTCACAAGAAAGAGGTCTCATCTCTTTTTTTAACCTCTCTAGCGATAAAACTGCAAGCCTGTAAACTGCTGTTGACCAAGTTTCCAGCTGTGTGGGAGAAGCTAATCTGGGAGAATAAAGATAATGTTATGAAGAGAAAAAGAGAGACAAAAAAGTGCTATTACCTGAATCCTTGAAGCCTAGCTGTAAGGTTGCCTTTCAGGAAGTTAGGTTACACAAGACAATGAAATTTCCTGTTCCTGGACTAACTGAATTGGGCTCAAGAACACCAAACAAAATCATCTTCACTAATATGTAATAATACTCACACAAATTTATTCTCTGCAGTTGCTTTCTTTTTAAAGTAATATTTCCCTGAAACATATATTTGGGGGCAATTTCCATTTCATATCTACAGTTGTTATTTAAAATGATATTTCAATAAACACTAGGAAGTGTATGATAGACCCATATCATAATTTGCTTTCTCCCCCACACCCCCACCTAAGGCTCCTGGTATCTTGTCATAACATTATGGTGGGTAATGAATGCTGTTATACGTTACCTGGATTCCCCTTCAGGACTGAGAAACATAGTCCCTTCATAGCTGGGACTGCTGGCAGCAGACAGCCTTCAGATCAGACCCCACATTTAAGAATGTCCCCACGACCTTACTCAAGGTCACATGCCCCTTCGTGAGGCAGCCTGCTCCAGGGACTGCTCACTGTCTGCAGAAAGGCCCAGCGTCCTCTCCGCAGTCCAAGGCAACTCTGATAGGTCGTCCTCTCCTCAGTTTCCCGTGCACGGACTGAGGACTTTGCTGAGGCTGCTCTGCAGGTCCCCTTCTCTTGCTCAAAACTTTTCTTCTCCTTCTTCCTTCCACCTGCCCTGCTCCTCCCTCCAAGACTACTCCAAAATCAACTCCCAGCATTCTCTTCTCCATCTCAAGGGGCACCTCCTAAGAAACTCAATTTTTAACATGATGCTTTTGAAAAGTATTCCAGCTATCCCAAATATTATGTGATTGTTTTTGACTGCTGAAGAAATCATGTCAACTTGAGGCCGTCAGGAACCATGGCTGGATTAGGGTTTGGGAACCACTCATAGATGAGGCAATTGAGAACCAGCCTGGATTACAGTGGGAGTGATTTGTGAGCCATCGAATGAGGGAAGAGCACCCACCCAGAAGAGGGAAGAGGCCCAAGTGGAACTCAAACTGAATAAAGGCAAGGAAGAAGAAAGGTGATTACAGCTTCTTCCTCTGGGAAAGCTTTTTCTCTAGCAATTGTCTACGGATGCGCCAACTGACTACCGGCCACAGATCTTTATCACAGATTTGCTCCAGTCTCCACGCCTGTCTGCCCATAGCCAGTCTTCAGTCTCAGGTCTTCGCCATTGTTCTTCGAACAACTGAGGTCCTGCAGCAGACTCTCACCGTGGACTCTCACCAGAGGTCTTGCAGTCCTAGACATGTGTTCTACTTCATGGCTGAACAGCCATTGGACACTCCAACTCTTGCACGTGCAGGCCAACTCTATCCTCAGATTTGTAAGCCTTCTGAATAAATCCTTTTTGTTATAATTTCTGTGACTTCTGAATTTAAAAAGAACCCAAACTAATACACCCTTCAAGAAAACTTCAATAAATAGTTCATAACTCCCTACATTTTTTAGCAACCTGTTATGCATTATAAAGAATAGAGGGTGTAAGGTGTATCTTTTATATTTAAAGAACTCAGTCATTGGAGACATATGAGTTACACAGCCATCTTCGATTGCCTCAGCAGTGTGCTCAGATCAGGAAGACCAAACAGCAGGCCAAATTGTTACACAGTGGGTGATTCACAAATATTGAATGCATACATGTATGCATTAATTAACTTACAGAAAGACATAAGTGTGAGCTGGGATAGACAATAAAGTTTATTTGAGGCAAGACCATGCTTGCCACTGTCATTTTTCTTTTCCTCATTAACTTATTGTAAGACATTTCTCCCAGAGGTCTTAGAATAACCCAGAGGTTACTATGTTCCCAACTGTAGCCTCAAGGACAGTTACAGGATGCATCCTGAGGTAAGAGAAGAACTGGCCAGAACAACCCAGTCTGTTCCTCCCCACCCTGAAATGAAATTATTTTGCATGTTTTAGCCCAACAATTCGTACCACTCTGGAGTATAAAAGCCAAGGTGGGCTGCTTTCCAGAGTGCCTCAGCGATGGTACAATTGGGGCATGTAGGGATGAGATTCCATTTATCTTGAGAACCCTGGTCACCTGGGGCCCCAGCTCACCCTGAATCCTAGGCTTCTATTGTGCTTGCTACCAAACTGTAGGTGATAACCCCACTTGATATAAACAGTTGTGTATGTGAATGACCTGCCCGTGCGACTCCGGCGGGTAGTGAAGGAGTAGGTTGAGTACAGCGGGCTAAGGCGGTAGGCGGTGTGCGACAAACCTGCTTTGTGCTCACATCACCATCGCCCTCTTTACCACAAAAAAAGAAAAATTGACGCAATCAAACACACAGGCTCTGCCTTCAATTTGGCTTGTGATGATTCTCAGGGGAAATAGCCCGCCCTTTCCCCGCATGCCAGAATCTAACCTCTCACACACCCTCCAAATGGCAGAAGTGGACCAGACATGTTCCCACTTCACAACAAACCTGGGCAGAAAGAGGGCTATTCCATAGTCAGCAATGATCATTACCACGTCAGTAATAATATCTGAGTGTCTTCTAACAGGGGTGTTCTGCTACCCTGAAACTTACATTATTTTATCTTCACATCATTCTAGAGGGTAGAATAAACCAATGTCATTGCATCTTCCTTACAGAGAGAAAAACTGAGGTCCTGAGATCCTACATGTTAGAGATAAGATTAAAGTTAAATTTTCTCACTGCCACTGCAACCATGCACTCTATTTTTACTGAGTTCTGTCTTCTATGGCTACCAGTTGAGAATTATAAGTTATGTCCTTAAAATGAAATCAATATCTTTATAGTTCCAGTAGTTCAATTGGTTTTGAACTTAGTATGGACTAATCAAGTTTAACAGACCAGAATTATTTTGGGATGTATATTTCATATGGAAATGATATATTTGAATATAAATCTTGATTTAGAAAACAAAGACAAGTTTACACCGTGAATTGTACCCATATTTGAACAGACAAACAGGTGTGCTGAATTCTAAATAACCCCTCTGAGGAGTACTGTGTATAATGACACAATTCTCAAAGAGATAAAAACTGAATTCTCTTGGAAACCCCTTGCCTTTCTGCTCTGTTGTAACATTATACTCTTAGCTGAGATGCACTTGCTTTGGATATCTACAATGGCAGGTCCCTTGTAGGGTAGGGGGGGCAGGGTGAAAACTGATGGGAAAAGGAAATTAGGCTGTCACCTCCCGCAGTGTGCCTCCAACTCAGATCGCCTTGCTACTAGCCCGCATCTTCAGCTGGCATATGGTGAAAGCACCAGTGTGTTTCCTCTCCCCTTCCTGAGTGAGCTGAGGTCACCTCTCGTGCAGTCATTATTCCATAAGCATTTCTCTGTAGAGTGATTTGATTTCCTATCCTCCTGTCGGCTCTTATTTCCACCTACATTTACATCTCATTGATTCTGAAGAATAATGTCTCACTCAGCTCCATTCCATCTGCTTGTGTGTTTAATGAAGATTCTATTTTCAATGTGTTCTGTTCCTGCGTCTAAGACTCATTCCAGCAGCCATACTTATGGACAATATGACCTTAACCAAGACAATTACTTATTTACTGCCTTTAACTTGCTCTTCTACACAAAGGAGATAATTATAACCATCTTCCTTATTAATGGGTTTTGAACAATCACCATAGATCATTGGAATGTGTGGACTTCATGTCCATAGTTATGTGTTTATACACAGTACCAGAAAATCCTTGATATATACACAATAGCCTATTGTTTTAACATGTGGATGTTTGAAGGTGGACCTGAGATAGTCACTCACGGAGTGCCTGATCTCGCGTGGTGTTCAATAACTGCATCTTGTTCAGGTTTTTCAATTCCCTTCTCACCAGCAAACAAAAAACAAACAAACAAACAAACAAAACCCACAGTGAGCAATAAAACTTTGTTAGTCTATTGAACAGGATGCTCAAAGCAAACCAGCTGCAAGTGGTGCTCAGGAGGTAAGAGGAAAATAGTGTAAGATGACAGCAGGCAGAAAAATTCGGTGCGAATAAATAAAAGAGTGGACTATTGAGTTGGACTGCGTCTACATTCTTCTGTCAATGATTCTGCCATCTTTACTCACTGTGGACAGAAAAGAGTGATTGATGAAATTACTCTGCAAGTGCTTTAACCAATGCTAATGTGGTAATTTTATAGGAAAAATATATGTTAACATACTTTCTTAACTTGAAAGGATCTAGAAGGGTTCAGATGTCTCTCTGTGTAAGAACTTGCTACATGAGACAGTGGGGAAAGCCTGGGCATGCTGCCACTGTCCCATCCAATGACACAGAGCTGACTGTGTAGGAGTTACTTCTAAACTTTTTTTATTGCTACGCAAAAAAGAAAGGATTTCATGAAGCTCATGCTTCATAGCTTTGACTGGGAACACAGTAAGTAGATGGGGTGATTCTTAGAACATTTGCTTAAAACTAATGACTAATTTAATTTATATAAATGTCCACACCTTTTCACCTGTGCTTTATTTCTATGAACTTATTCTAATAACAGTCAAAAATATAGAAAAATGGTTACGCATTGCAATATTTGTTACAGCATTTTATGTAGCAAAAAGATTACATCCACTATATAAGAGATGATTCAGTAAACTATGATTTAACATGAAAGGAAAATTATGTTACTATTTAAAATGATATTTTTAAAAAAATTTTAGTGAAAAGTACAATATTGTGGTAAAACATTAAGAAGTTCAAGACAAAAAATATAGTTTGCTATTTGGGTTCAGCTGTGTAATGATATATGTGCTCATAGGTGCCTGAAGATAAAATGGCTTTTAAACTTGGAAACAAAACTTCCTTATATTTGGTACACTTTCTAATATGCATATAGAAATTTAACTTATTTGTTTATTGCAATTTAATAAATAGATATATTTAGAGGTCCAGACAAAAAGTAAATAAAAATGTAAATAAGCTATGAAGTATAATGTTCTGTCTCCCTAACGATTAACAATATGTTCTGACGGAAGAAGATGCTGTGGACAAATAAGACAGCACGGTATTATCAGAAACCAGAACAGATGCTGACAATGTACAGTAGCCACACCACATGGGCATTCAATGTCTCCGTGCTTCTTGTCTGCCACCCGTGAAATCTGTCCCTCCATATCTTTCAAATGTTACTATAGCCAGTAAATGAAAATCAATGACATAAAAAGGAAAATTTCCAGCTGCCTCCTATTATTATGCAAAATGTTATTTATTTACAAACATCCATCTACTTAGAAACTAGGTACTATATGTATCTATTAATAAAGAATAGGAACACAAATTTTATAGTCTAATGAAAAAGTTAAATAAGAAAATAGTCATTTAACTCAAAGCCAGAATGATAATGGGTGTTTAGTCAGCCAAACTGAAGAGTCGGTAAGGCATAGGGCAGTGCGTGCCACAGCTGTGGGGACAGGAAGGTCAGTCCCAAGTGTTCTCTGCTAACCAGTTTTCCTCCCCTTGCCTGCTCACAGAGGACTCTACAACCCCACCCCCATGCGGTGGGCACGGTCAAATGAGTATTTCTGTCCCTTAAAATAGGAACATAAGTCAACGTTCCACACTTTCTGTCTAAGACAATCTGTTTCTTCGCTTGATATTTATTTAACTGAGGGGTCTATGTACCACACAACAATCACCCGCACATCAGGAGCACAGCACATGCCCTGGGCAGTTACCTGGACCTGCTGCAGACATTGCATTCATTGACAATACACACATAGTATTTTATTCAGCTGTGAAGTATTTGGGAGCATTTATTTCTAGTATAACTCTGACTATATTGTCTTAAAGAAGAGTCTAATGTTGAAAACAATACAACTGAATCAAGTAGATAGGCTTTGAGTTGCAGAAGAAACATGATTTCTAGAAATGATATACTGAACTGGGTCCATTGTGGCTTTCAGGGCTGTAACACAGCCCCCACGAGGACGCACTTTCCAGGGTGAAAAGTTGGTATTCACACTTCCATTCTCAATTCCCCATAACATGTATCTGGAACATGTTTTTCTCAGCCCCAATGCTAGTCATTCTTCCCAGGTTGCAATTAAGCAGAGAGGACACACCCTACCAGTCCGTCACCAGTCCTGACTCCTATGTCCACAACTCTGTCTCTGAAGGCTCTTTCAGTTAACGTAGAAATTGTATTCTAGTATTCACCATGAGATTTCTTTGGTTCATTTTTCTTGAACCCTATCATCAAATCTGTTTTCCATGAACAAAATGAACAAGAGAAAAAGGAACTACACAAAAGAAAACTGCTATGTTGCAACCCAGATTCAACTGGACTCAGAGATTGCAGTGGAGAGCCTCTGGGACACGTTACACAAATGTGTATGGCCGTGCATGCATAACAGATTAGAATCTGCTGAGCTACTTTTTATTGCACAAGTAGGTTAAAAGGACGGAACCAGAAAAACTACCTGCAATAATGACACAAAGCTGAGAACTGGAAGAACTACTTCCAGTTTCAACTCAGAAGGTTTTAGGACTCAAGGCTTTCTTCTTTATTTGGAATCTCATTTGCATCAACCAATAAAAAAGGTTACCATTTCTGATACTCCCAAACCAACCAAGGAACAATAAAAACCATGAAATCATTTCCCCAAATGAAATGATTTTTCAGAATTAAAAACTTTTTCTCATTTCTGTACATTTTTTAAAAATTCAATTGTTCATGTCCCAAAGGTTTCACTCTGGGTCTCTTCCATTCGTGGTCCCTTGCCTACGTGAAGAGACAATTTATATGCTGGCACTGTGGTCTGATCTTATCAGAGCTTCCTAATATTGGATTGTTTTTATTTTCTGAGAAAATTAAACTTTGCTCATGGACCTTACTTTCTAATTAGACTGTATCATGTTTGGTATATCCTGCCATCATTGCAGTTTTTCCACGTTTTTTACTGGTTTTACCCTTTTCTCAGCTCATTCTACTCTAGCTTTTGTCTTTTTTTTTTTTTTTTCCTCTTGCGGCACTTGTGTCATTGGCCTCTTTTTTTGTTATCCAAGTTTCCTTTGAAAATCCTCTGCAGTGATGGCTTAGTGGCTGCAAGTTTCTTTAAACTTTCTATATCATGGAGGATTTTAATTTCTCCCTCTAGTTCAAAAGATAGTTTTGCTGGATAGAATAGTCTTGGTTGAAATTTGTGTTCTTTTAGCGTTTTAATGACATTCCTCCATGATCTCCTGGCTTTTAGAGTCTGGGTTGAGAAGTCTACAGTTATCCTGATGGGCTTACCATTGTACGTCACCTTCTGCTTTTCTCTTACTGCTTTCATTGTTCTCTCTTTGTGTTGAGTTTCTAGAACTTTAATAATGATGCGTCATGATGAGGGTCTCTTCTGATCCATATTGATTGGTGTTCTATACGCCTGCAGTAGCTCAACGTTCATTTGTCTTCTTAGATTTGTGAAATTTTTTTCCATAATTTCCTTGACTTTTAAGCCTTTTGTTTCATCCTCGGTCTTCTCTTGGACTCCCATAATTCTCAGGTTGTTTCTCTTTGAATCATCTATCAGTCATTGTAATGATTCATTTTCTTCTTCTTTTTTTTTACTTTGTGTTCTTTATGGTCTTTCTGTTCCCACTCCAACATTTTGTCTTCTAAGTCTGATAATCTATTTTGAAATTGTTCAATATCGTTGCTTATTGAGACCTGTGTGTTTTTCACTTCTTCAATATCTGTATTTATTTTTTTATGTCTCTGTTGTGTTCTTCTCTCACCTCTTGTATTGCCTTCTTTATCTTCTGGTTCATTTCTTCTGTGATCACCTCTACTTGCTTCTCGAAGCTTGCTTTTAGCTTAGCTAGGTCTTGGTGTAGCTCTTGCTCTATGACTTTTATTTCCTGCTTCATTTCCTGCATTAATTCCTGCTTTAATTCCTGCTTTAATTCGATGTATTTCTGGGCCCAGAAGTTACCATCATTTTTCCCATTTTCATCTTTAGATTCTGCATTTTCAGGACTCCTAGTATGCTCTTCTGGTGTGTAAAGGCTTTTTGAAGGAGACTTATTTCCATGTTTCCTCATGGTTCTGTTGTCTTTGGCTGTCTCTGGTTATCTGTCCCTGGGTTTCCCCTATGGACTCTCCTGGGATGACTCTGCTTGAATCTGGGAGATCACACCCTCCAAACTGACCTCTACTGAGAGGAGTGGTGGAGGAGGAAGTGGGGTCTCCCCGGGGCCTACTCCGAAGTGGCTCTAAATGGTGCTGGCAAAGCCTTTTTTCCATGCGGGCCTCTGCTTCAAGAGGTGTCAGAGAAGGTGGTGGGGAGTCCCACCAGTTTATTCCAAAAAGGCTCTGCTGATGCTAGTAAAGCCGAGCTTCTGCACCTGCCTCTGCTGTGAGGGACAGCGGGGAAGATGGCAAGGAGACCTAATGCCAAGCCCAGGATCTTCCATAGGTCTTGGCTGCGAGGGGCAAAGGGACGAAGATGATCGGGAGACCTAGTAGCCTCCTCCAAAGCTGCCCTGCCTGGCGTCAGCCAGGTCTGGGTTCCCAGTACTTTTCCACCGAGAGAGGCAGCGGCTGAGATGGCTGAGTCCCTTACCGGCCTGCTCCCGTGCTCCTCAGACCAGCGCCAGCAAGGCCTGAGCTTCCAGTTGTTTTAGGCCATGAGAGGCAGCAGCTGAGGGCTATAGGAGAACTTTATAACAGTCCAGTGTCAAAATAGTTGTAAAGCTAAGTCAGACAGAAATTTCACTGAAGAGGATACACAAATGGCAAAGAGGCATAAGAAATGCCCCATGTCACTGCTACCAAACGCAGTGATGTAACATCACATACCTGTTAAAGTGGGTAAATGTCAAGAAACAAACCACAAGAGTGTTGGTAGGGTGCAGAGGAATTAGAGCTCTCATACATTCTTATAATATCACTTTGGAAAACAATTTGACAATATCTTAAAAAGATTCACTACATACCTGTTATTGTGGTTTGGATCTGGAATGTCCCCCAAAAGTCTCATGTAGTTGGCCACTATGGATTATTTATGAAACCCTATGCTGCTGGGAGATTTGGGGCCTGGTCTGGAGGGATGGACTGTAGGCACAGAGGTTGGATTATAGGCCTGTGGTGAGGGCTTCCACACCTGCCACATCTGCAAAGGGCAGAACACTGAGGCTGAAGAGGCACGGATCACTGAGATGGGCCTGGAAGAATATACGAGCTGCTTCCTGCTTTCCTGAAGAAACTAGATTCGACTTGCCTTGACTGGACTTGGCTCCGTGTTAGCAATGTGGTGAGGAACTGACTCCACCTCTGCCTCTACCATATACTTCCACTGTTGCTGGCTACCCACCAGAGTGGATTGTGACCTTCTGAAACTGAAAGAAGAAAATAAACTTTTCCTCCCCTAATTTGTGGATATCAGGTCTTGAGCACAGCAATAAAAAAGTAACTAAGATACCTGCCATGGGCAAGATCAGGCACATTCAGGGTAGTATGGCCATAGACCCTATCTGCCACAGGATATGCCCATTCTAGGTATTTGCTCAAAGGGAAACAAGGAGTGCAGCAACATAAAGACTTGTAAATGAATATTCATAGTAGACTTACTTGTAATAGTAAACTTTGAAAAACATTTAAATGTTTGTAAAGGGACGAACAACTTGTGGCATGCCAACATAATGGCATATGTATCAATGATAAAAAGCAAATGAAATGTTGATACAAAACAGTGATGAATCTCAAAATAATGATGCTGAGTGAAAGAAATCAGGGTAAAATACATACTATGTCTCATTTATATAAAATTCTAGAAACTATCAACTAATCTGTTTGCTTTGGGAGAAGCAAGAAGAAAAAGAAAACCAGATATTACCCAGGAGCATTAGAGAATGTTTTGGAAGCAATGGGTATTGTCATTGTCTTGGTGGTGATGATGGTCCTACATAGACACACGTGTTAAAATGTCCAATTTTATCCAATTTTATACTTTCATTATATCTTATAGCATATCATCAAATCCTCAGAAAATGTTAAACTTCTATCGATCTGTTATTCCCTCATAGATGAAGTTTGAGTCCTCAACCAGAAAATGTCTATTTTTCAGTCAAGAATGTCTATTTTTCTTCTTTGTAGCCAGAGCCCTTAGTTTGAGAGACAGAATGTCTAAAATTTTTATCTACAAGGATTACAACTGATTAAGCTCATTAGGAAACACAGATAACACTGGCTAGGGACCCGCGGCCAACACATTAGACTACCATGATCTCTTCTCTAGGAGTCAGCTCAGCTCAGCTTGGCTCTTACATCAGTTTAGACACCTGGTTTGTCACTGTTCCTACATTCTTACACATATTTTTTAAAAATGGCACAGTGTCACTAATGGTAATTTGAAACTTCACCAGCCACTTTGGGGAAACTCCAGATATTTCCAAAATTGTTCATCTTCAAGTGTTCTTAGAGAAAATGTGCAGTAAATACCTAATCTTGAATGTACTTTTTAAAGCAGTACAAAGAAAATTGCTTCAAAACTTCAACATAATAGTTTAAATTACCAAGAAAACACCAAATATTCATGGCTAATTAGAGTTTTTCTTTTTGTCTATGGCAAAGACCTATTTTGTGTCCAAAAAGTAGTAGTCACTGCCAAATTCATGACAGCTTCTGCCAGCTCATTTTCAAGGTCTTCCTTTGACCAAATACTATACATTTTTGGCACTTAACTAAAAACACACAAGATTTCTGGAAAGCTGGTTTATATCCTGTAATACAGTCTCAGTTAAATCTCTGCAAGTCCTTAGCCATTGTAATGACACTTTATACTATTTCACTTCCATTCTCAGAAAAAGAAGTATATATATTCTGGGATTGTATAATCCTGAACATCATCTTAGAGTTAGCGGTCACTTGAGCAAAATTGAAATTCAAGGAAGAAAACAAAATTAAAAGTGTTTGTTTAAAGTAATGTTTTGGGAATCCTGATTTGACTAGGTTAATTTTGAATTAGAAAAAATTAAAATGTTCATTACCAGGTAGAAAAAAGCATTTATGATAGAAATTAAACTTGGTTATTGAAAAAAATTAAAAGTGCTATTGTATATATACTTACATTATGAATTAATCCATTTGCATCAAGGAAGAACCAGAAATCTGAGTGTCTTAGTTACTTTTTGGTTGCTGTGACCGAAAACCCAACCTCCATAAATAAGGAAAGAAGAAGTTTATTTAAGCTCACGGCTGCAGAAGGTCACAGTTTGTTCATGGGCAGCCGGAACAATAGAAAAAAAAAAAAAAACATGGGCAGAGATGGAAATTGGAGGGAGCTCCTCACAGCACAGCAAACAGGAAGCCAAGCCACACCAGGTCCAGACAAGTCCATTCCAGTCCCAGAGAAAGGTAGCAGCATACATATACTTGCAGGTCCTGTCCAGTGACCTGCCTCTTCTGGGTCCAACCTCAGTGCTTCACCCTTTCCAGATGTGGTTCATGCCTGTAACCCAAGCCACATGCTTGTAATCCAATTCACACACCTGTAATCCATCCCTCCAGACCAGGCTCCAAACTCCCAACAGCACATGATTTCATAGACAATCCATAACATCCAAATACATGAGACTTTTGGGGACATTCCAGATTCAAACCACAATACTGAGCAATGATGGAGTCAGTCAGACGAGCTCCTTAGGGAAGGATCTTTGTCTTAGACCTTTTTCTCATCACTGGGGCAAAATATTCAATATTCATAACTGAAAAGAGTAAAGTATATTTTAGTTCCCAGTTCAGAGATCTCAGTTCATTCCTGGTTGGCCAGCAATAAGAGAAGGGGATGAAGGAAGGTCTAGCCAGGAAAAAAAACCAAAAAAACAAAAAAAGCTATTCATAGCATCACAACAGGAATCAGCGCAAGAGCAAAGGATGGAGCTAGCAAAGGACATACACCCTTCTTGGTCACAGCCTCTGTGACCCAACTCTCCAACCAGGCCCCACATCCTCCTAACAGTGCAGGAAATCTCCAACAGATGAGTCCACTTGATCCCGTCAGCCCCAGGATCCAATCACCTTCTAAACACAAGAGGCTTTGGGAGGACATTCAATTAAGTCCACTTAAAGGATGAAGGTAGCTCTAGGATGGACGAGATGAAGGCTCTGGCTCTGAGACGTAGACTCTATGCCAGAAGGCACACCTAATTTTGTCTGAATCTACACTTGCTCTCCCTTTTCCAATGAAAGGCAGCCTGGTATCTGGGCATCATAGCCTCCTATGTAAAGTGGGCTCATCGTGACCTTGAAGCATGTGATAGCATCCATAAATGCCTGACATTAGTGTTTAACACAGCTTATTAAAAAGTATAAGTATTTGTGTAGCAGAATGCTAAGTCAAAGTCTGCAGAAGTTGATGCATCAACATGAGAAGAGATTCATATAGCAAATGATCAGTCTTCTGGCCAAGGAGAAACTGAATTCAAATTGGCAAGAGAGAATAAGCAAGATTTTTAAACTGCCTGGACATGATGGTGAAAGTCAGAGGGAGCCAGGAGATGGTTATACCTGCTTTCCCAGCTCCTCTCCACAGTGCTAATCCCCTCAGAAAGCTTGCAGGGCTCTGTTTAGACCAGTTCCAAATGCCTGCAGATGAACTGCCCCACCTCTTGAAGACTATTACCTCACCTCCTCCTGTTGGGAGACAAGCTAAGACAACTTTCCATTAAGGGTACTTCAGAGGCCAGGGGTATAGCCAGTGGTAGAGTTTGTGCTTAGCGTGTATGAGACCCTGAGTTCTATCCCCAGCACCACACACACACACACACACACACACACACACACACAGAGACACAGACACACACACACACACGCACACACACACACACACACACACACACACACAAATAATAATAATAATATTTATGGATGGAAAATTTACTCATTTTTCTCAATTCAATTTCTTTTCAAAGCCACCAATGTTTAGTAATTTCACTCTGCTTTATTTTTGCCTTCTACCTTGACTTATTTTTCCAGATCATTTACAGTTCAGCTTTTTCCTACTCCTTTCCTCCCAACAAGAAAAAAAAAACTCGTTCAAAACAATCATTTTCCAAGTATATTTGAGGAGGTAGCCTCGCCTCCATGCTACAGTGTCTGGGACTATAAAATCAATACAGATATTTTTCTTTTGAGACAGATTTCATCATCACAGCAGGGAAAGAGCCATAAGATGAGTTTTGGTGTTGATTTTCTGAAGACGAAGTTGCCTAGGGAGAGGCCTGTTTAATAGAACATGAGTCACATTTGGCAAAAGTTTAAACAGAAGTTTGATGAATCTGTTCAAGGTTTAAGAATATTCAGACACCTTTTCTTCCCAAGAAAATCCCCCTGGATCTCCTCAGGAACAAAGGCTTCTCTACAAGGACTCCAAATGATTCCCGCATAACTTCCTGCAGATACCACCGATGGGATTTCTTTACTTCTAGTAAGACCATTTTCTGGCTTGCCAAATTCTTCAGCATAACAAAATCATTGGCCATTTCTCTCCTGGGCACGCTGAAATGGTGAAAATTGCCTGGAGAAAATTGAAACCCTGATAATTGATTTTCTTGCTGTTTTCAAGACTCAGACCTTTCCATGATTAAACTGAAACTTTCATGACAAATACAATCAAAACCTCGGGGAATGCCTCTGCATTCTCAGGCTAGGTTCCCAGCTAAAACCTTTAGACAAAATTTCTTAAGACACAGATTTAAAATGAAGTTATTTTTCTAAAACAGATGCTTCCTCTTCAAGCTTAGGCAGAATCAGCTAAAATGACTGTAGGATTCCCTTTGTTCTTGTCACCAGGGGTCTAAGAATTAAAGATAAAAAAGAAAATGTGGAAATTCTGGCTGTGAAATGAATGCTTTGTGTCATAATCTTGTTAATGAAAAATAAACCTTTTTCTTCACCAGTGAATCTGCTTGAGACAGAGGCTTTATTGGCCAAGTCCCTAAAATGTTGGACTTCTATCTTCCTCAAAAAATATATTTCTAGGTGATTAGATAACATTTTCAATATGGTGCATTTATAGTTCCAAATCAGGATGCTCTGTTATTGTCCATAAGATACAGGGCACTATGCCATTGCTTGATAGATACTTGAAAAACATGATAAACAGCTGAAGGAAATTTTACATTTGAGGTTCTTCTCATAGAAGCAGTAGATGACCTTTTCAAGAATAAGTCCTTATACTCCCACAGGCATATATAGACTATTAATAAAAGTTCTATGATTTATTCATTTTCTGAATATAGTTATATTCTGCTTAGGTTGCCATAATAAAATACTCTATAGACTGAGTGGCTCAAACTAGATAGGTTTATTACTCACAGTTCTGGAAGCTGGGAACTCAGCATTAAAGTCATGGTAGATTCAGTGTCTATGAAGGCCGGCTTCCTGGCTTGGAGGCAAATCCTTGGCTCTGTGTTCTCACATGGTGAAGCAGAATTCATTCTCTCTCCCTCTCTCCCTCCATCACTGTTCTTATCAAGCCACAAATCCCATTATGGTGGCCCTATTCCCATGACCTCATGTAACTTTAATTACCTCCCAAATCCATCAACTGGAGGTTATGCTTTCAACATATAAAATTAAGGGAGATACAAAGACAAAACAATATATAATATTTCAACTAATATTTATGCCTTGACATGCTAGATCAGAAGGAAGGGTTTTTGAAGAAGCCTATAAGAACATCAGCCTCCAACTCTGGCCAACACTGCCACTGGAACACCTGTGCTGTCTCTCAGAATGGCTTCTTGCTCATATTGCCCAGAATATTCACTCCTGTGTATGATTCTAATAGTGTCCCAGTTTTATTTTGGGTGAACAACTCCATCCGTACTCTTGAATTCACATTACCCTGGGAGGAAGACTTAAACTAAGGAGCCCATTTCCCTATACCCCAGTTTCAGTGGTTTGTTGGAAGATTGGATGAGCACAGTGAGTCAATCTGGACCAGAGAAAAATACATGTGTAAAATTCTAGAATTATGAAAGTGATTCTCCTTCTGTAGACTTGTAGGATAAAGTAAATTTGAATCTGTTGTGGGCCACAGTGCAGAGCTTAGAAATGTACCCTAGCTTGTTTGAGCTCAGAATCAAGAAATACCTAAACCTACCTCATTTGCTGGATGGTTCAATGTAATCAAAAGACTAAGGCAGAGTTCAGTCTTTAAGAATGCATTACACACACACACACACACACACACACACACACACACACACACACACACATTCCAGTTGGCATTTGAGCTTCTTCACTATTCAAGAAGGAGCATGTTTCAGTTCATACTTCAGTTTGCCATCATGAAAGGCAAGTTTTAAGATAACTTAAGAGAAACAAATACTTAAAATTACATATATAATATTTATATGTATATATGTGGCTATCATTTCCGTAGCTGAATTGAAATGTATTAAATTTAAATATTTAATCTTTAAAAAACAGAGTGAAAGATCTTGGATATAGCTCATAGGATGGATAATGAATGTAGATTTGGAGACATAGTCACCTGTGTGGTGCCTGTTCCAAGAGGACTATGACAGCACAAGTATGCCTCTGACCCACTGAGCTGTGTTACTGAGCTTTGCAGACTCAGAATATTCTTTCTTAATTAGAAAGCTCTAAGGTCCCTGTTCAATAATTTATTTGAAACAACACTTCTAGCTGGATGATGTTATCTATCAAGTCACCTCAAGAAGTAAGCATTTGCTTACCCAATCCTTTAACTCGCTCCTGAGCTACTAGTCTCAGTCCTGGTTCGCTGTTCACTCTTATGAATGCCTTAGGTACAGTCTCTTCTGACTGAGTTTGGTGTGGAATAAGTCTTCTATGTAAAAGATAATTCTGAGGTAACTGTGAGTTGCAAATGTCTGTCCTCTTTTCCTTTAAAAGTGCAGGACAGATTTAAGACTTCACGTGTGAGTTTCTCAATCTTTTGCAAGGAGAAAAAAAAAAAAAAAAACACCAAACACAACCACCTGCCCGCTGAACTGTTTCACTTTCCTTTCAGTCTCATGAAGTAGTCAAATGAATGTCAAGACTCACGGTGACAGTCAATAATCATGTTTGCTGGCTTCCTGTCCATGTGAATGCTCTTGGTGTAGACACTGACTTTTGCATTCTTTCCCAGCCAGTGTCGGACATGAAGGCAGAATTGTCAATAAGTGTGACAGGCTGACAGAGCTTTAATTTTAATGCGTTAGACTCTCATGACCTTTTAGTCTTTTCGATTTATCTAAGTGCATATAACAGTATCACAGTGATTTCCCCTATCTGTAGGAGACAGGCTCCAAGACCTCCCTGGATGTCTGAAACAACAGGTAATACTGAGCACTACTGCAGTTCTGTCCCATGTATATATACTGTAGCTTTCTGTCCTTCTTATATTCTTGTAACCTTAATTTCTAAATTAGGCATAGTAACAGGTGAATAACAACAACAAGGAAATTGAACTATAACAATGTACTGTGATACAAGTTATGTAAATGGGTTCTCTCTCTCTTCCTCTCTCTCTCTTCCTCTCTCTACCCTCTACCAGATAAAGAATTTTTTCAGATTGTAGTTAACAGTGGGAAACTGATACTCTGGAAAGTGAAACCTTAGCGAAGGGGGCACAACTGTCCATGGTTGAAAGTAGGGGAAAGATTTCAGACTTCAGGTCTGGATTTCTCAATCTTATCATTAACTATTGATATTCTCACCTTCTGAAGAGGAAGATATTTTGTTTGTTTAGATGTTTGTGTTTGCATACAACATAGAAATGAAACTAAATTGGCCCATGCAAAAAAATATTTCCCTAAACATGCTTGGTATTAGGGTTTAGATCTGGGATGACCCCCAAAAGCCTCATATATTTGGATGCTGTGGACTGTCTATGGAACCACGTGCTGTTGGGAGATTGGGGCCTTGTCTGGAGAGGTGGACTGCAGATGTGTAGACTGGATTACAGGCGTATGCTAAGGGCTTATCACACCTTCCACACCTGGATCCAGGAGAAGCTGACCACTGGGATGGGACCTGGAACTATATATCTGTTGCTATCTTCCTCTTATGCAGTCTATTGCAGTGTGAGAAGAGTTAGCTTTTGTCCTTGGACTATTTGTGTAAGAATCTAGGAAGGGAGTTAGAAAACAGCGGAACTCACTACTTAACTGTGGCTAGAAGAATCAGCGTAGGGTAGACTATATTAACATACTTTTTCTTACTGACCATTTCCAATAAAAATGAACAATAAGAGAACAATCAGGCCATTTTATTCTCTGGATAATGATACACTCTGAAAATATGTATCAGAATGTAATGATAAACAAGTTTAGATTTAAACCAATTTTCTACTAGCCAAGTGAGGTGGCACACACCTGTAATCGCAGTGGGCTGAGGCAGGTGGGTTGTGAGTATGAGTTCAGTCTGGACTACATAATAAGACCCTGTCTCAAACCTGGAACTCTGGTGGAAATTTGAGCAGGAGACACAAAGGGAAATAACTTTTTCCACTTTATTTTGCAATTATTATTGTAAACTATATTTGAAAAAGATACATTGACATCTTTTTTCTTAGTAAACCTTGCCTTTCCCTCAGATTAGTTGATCAAAAAGCAACATGTACATCTTATTGTAGCTCCTCACTGAACAGCTTTACAAAATATTATCCTCCTGGAATCTACCAAAGGTTTGTATAATATAATAAATGGCTGCTCAGAGACCTTTTTGTGTCTTCTACAAAACAACATTTAAAAGTAGCACTCACTGTGTTATCAATTGCTCCTTTGTGTAGATCTATGCACGGAATTCTTGCCTAGAACACATGTCAGGACGATCAATTTTTTGTGTGTGTGTGCATGTTTCTTGGATATTATATCTAAAGGGACTTCCAAACCCATCCTGATTCCCTTTAAGTTCTGTCAGCAAACTAAAATATATTAATACTACACATACTAATACAATGTATTAATATACAAATTCTATTACACGTCAATAAATTATGTATTTATAAATAAGTGTTATATAAATATATCTTTTTATGTTAAAACTATGTTAATAACACAATGTTAGATTTCTATGGCAATCAATTCCTTTAATCTTTATGTAACTATTTAGTCTGATGTCGGAAAAGTGTTTTAATCTGAAAGTAGCTTCAATTTTCATTTGAAATAAAGATGTAATAGTGAAGTTTATGTTACTTTCCCAATTTACATATGGTTAATGCTGACAGCTGACAGAAAGCTGTATGTACAAAAATTCTTTATACTAAAGCCAAGGGAACTATAAAAATTGAAATTATTGTAGAGACTCACAAACCATGCAGCACTGGTTTATGATTTTTCCTAAGAATAGATGAAGAAACACAACTTTCAGCTAAGCGGTGAGGTAGCCTGCAAGGAGATGCACAGCTGTCTCTTGATGCTGGGCTCTCAGGTTTGCTTTACTGTTTGATTTGTTTTGTGTCTCCTGCCATGTGGGAAGACAGGTTTCTGGGTTTCTCTTTCTCTGAGTAGTTCAATCCTTTTCACATCTATCAAGGTGGGAGAAAGGGAGTACTCCATCCAGCCACCTACGCATTTGGCCAACAACTACTAATTGAGCATCACTATGTACTATGGCTAACGTTCAACCTTAGTCTTAGGAAGCTAGCAGCCAAACGCAGGAGTCAGGCAACAAATGGAGGCAGGAATCAGGCTGTAAAATAGCAAGTGCTATGTAGAACTAAAACACAGAGTCTTAGATCAAAGAACACAGAGAATATTATTTATAGTACAGAATCAGAGAACACATTTCTGAGTTAATGATCTCTTCGCTGGCCTCTGAAAGGAAAGAGAGAGTTGGCAAAGAGGATGAGGAAGAGAACAGTACAAGCCAAAGAAAACGCAGACAGGAGGGCTCGAGGCCAGAAATATCCTAATGCGTTTGAGGAACCGAAAACGTAGTGTGGCTGCCGCCTGAGAAGCCAGGGGGAGAGGAGCAGAGCCGTGATGCAGAAGTGGGCACCTGCTTAAGTGGCGCGTCAGTCACAAAGCCAACGGTGGGCAGAGAGCTTCTGTACAGGTGTGGGCTGCCTTTAGAATCTAACAGACCACTAAATTAGAGATTAATATATGTATATACAGAACTGATTAATCTTAAAGCAATTTCTTTAAAAAGAAAAAAATCACATGGCTCCTCGCTGCCAGTCTCTGCCGAATGGTTCTCTCGTTAGCCAACATGCCGAGCACCTTGCGCAGACCTGAGTATTCATGGATAAGGAGGCTGAGCCTCCCCTGCCCTCATTTAACCTGCGTATCTGGGGAAGATAAAGGCAGACAAGGGAGCAAAACCTAGGACAGCAGCCTGCGTGGGACAGCCCAGGTGAGCACCGCCCAATCAGCTCTGCCTGGAGTGCTTCCGCCCTAGTTCTTGATTATCTGAGGGAGCTTAATTTTCATTTCCCTCAAAAAACAGGTACTGACTCAGACAAACATGCATCTTAGAGTTTGAGGAGCCTTGTTTTTACTTCATTTTAAGAAAATAATTTGCATTTTATGATTATAAGGGAAAAATATCTGACAAACATATGTCCAAGTATTTGATTCTGTGTGTTTGCATTTGAGGGAACTGTGGTTATAAACGTGCATGAAACCAACACCCCTTCGAGAATGAGGAAGTAACTATTACAGTTAGTAGATTGTTTCGATCTCTAACCACAGAAGCAGAGACTAGCAACAAATTTGATTTACAAAGTAAATATAATTTCTACAGTTGGGCTCATCTTGTTTTCTTATAGGAAATATATTTTAGATTGCACTGTGAAAAACTCACATTAGCATTTTTCAGAACATTGAGAATCCAACCTAGTCATAAAAAAGGAATTCATTTTATTTTCCAGCTTCACATGGTGTTCCGAATCAAAGTGCCATTTGTCAATAGCTGTCAAGTTTGTGGGCTCTGCCCTTCTCTCAGTATTTCTCCTTATCTACTTCTATCTGACATCCGAAGACAATACTCCAGTGTAAAAAGAAGTGGGCGCCACTTTTCCTTAGGCATCATTAAGTGTCACAAATGACACCACAAAAACAGCAGACAGATTCACAAAAAAAAGAAAAAGGTGTAAAAGTTCTAGTGCATCAAAATGTTATGTGACCTGGGAGCCTTCAGATTGAAGATTCCAAAGGCCCAGGAAAAGCCAACTATTATGTTTAAATTCCAAAAAGAGATGACTGTAGAAATGTGATTGGTTAAAATGGTATGTACTAATGTTACGGACTGATGTGGGGAAAGCCAGCAAGCCATGTGCGGATCCTTCCAGGCCTCTTTGCATGGCATTCCTCCCTTGTTGGAGCAAGACCCCTTCTGGAATGAGGGTCTTATGATCTACCACCAGATAGGGATGATCGGAGGATTTCTTTAAATCCATCTCTTATACAGAAAGTCCAAAGGGGAAGGTAGATTGCAATTTTTTAGACTTTATGGTTGCTCTGGGGAAAAGGAATTCTAGTTTCTATGACCTCCATTGGGAAAAAGAATTCTGGTTTCTGTGGCTTGCTTCAGGAGGCAGGAGATCAGGGAGACCCATTCTGAGGCAGTGTATAGGTTTCCCAGTGCCCCGCAGTGCAAGATTCTCAAGGTGCCCAAGCTCTGTACTTCGGGATATTTTTTTGGGCATCTCAACACCAGGAATTCAATTTTAGCACAGGAATATGAATATTCCTGAATTTTTCTAAGTCATCTGATCAAGAACCACTGCCTCTGAATATTACATGATTCTGAAAAATATTGACATATGTTTGAATAAAATTTAAGATTTCTCAAAAATTTTTTATTTCTAAAAAATTTATATTTAAATTAAAGCAATATTAATATAACATTTATTTCCAGGAACAATAATGTACTAATTTACAAAGCAAGATAAACCAAAAATAAGTAAATAAATAAATACTGAATACACTTCTCCAGACACTGCCTACTTTCTATCCAGGCTTAAAGGAAGCTGAAGAAACCTACTACAAATTTAGGGCAGGGATTTCTTAAAAAATAAAGTTAAATTCATGCACTAGAGCTGCATGTTTGCCATTTGGTACATAGCTAGGCAATCAAAGATGGGAATCATAAAACATGTCAGTGTCCGAGAGCACTTTTCAAGGTCAAAAGTGGAATTGTGGGAATTAAATAAAACCACAATCTACATAGGCAGGCACTCGTTTGTATGACATCAGGGTGGGGTGATTCCCATCTCTCTCTCCTGTGCACAGTTATTTGGGGGGTTGCTGAGGTTCACAGAACTTTTCCAAATCCTGACCACATCAGATGAAGGAGAGATGGGTATTAACCAGATCAGTAGAGGGACTTTCCTGTTTTGGAAACCAAAGCTGGTCCAATGTTGAGAAACAGAGGCTGAACCAATGAGAAGCGGGGGATGGGAGCTGACTCAAAAGGAAGCCCTGAGGTACACGACAGCCCTTGCAGACTGAAGAGGAAACAAATTATGAGTAAGCACCGGAAACTGTAAGTAGCCTCCAGAGTAAAAATGGAGCAGATGTTCATAGAGAAGATGCTGAGAAACAAACTCTGGGCCTCTTCGTTCTGACAACTTTCCTCCTCATCCCCATCTCAAATTCACACATGTCCTTACCATTATATAAGTAAGTAAAAAGGTAAAGTTTTTTCTCAGGGGTCACTATTACAATAAATCTCTTCAGGTGTTTTGCAAACAAGCGGCCCTCACCACATACCATTCCTTAGCCCTTCTTCATACTGTGCTGACCAGAAACACCAGCACTGAGAAATGGTTTCCTGCATCTTTAAGCAAGGAAAATCATAGTTGCTGGCCTAAAATGAAGCTTCTTACTGAAAAGAAAATTGAATTTTCTCCTAATATCGCACAAAAATCCAATGAAACAATTGAAAATGAGAAAACGTCCAAGAGAGATAAAGTCAAAAAAGGGGACAAAAGGATTTAGGGAAAGGAATATTTTTCCCCACTATTTTTACTAATATACGAGTGTAATAAATAGTATTTACAATGGATTTGGGTGTTTTGTACATCTATGTATCATATCGACTTTACAATCCCTTCCCATCTTCTACCCTCCCACCCCCTCCCTATCCCTTCCCCTGACTCCGGCTATCACTTCATATGGTTCCAAAGAATGTCTGTGTTCTGGGTTTTCCAAGTCAGAGAAACCATACAGTGTTTAACACATTAATCTTCTGCACCTAAGTCATTCCACTTAAGTCACCACTCTACCCCAGCTTCCTAATCCTCTAATGGGTTCACAGTAGTTAGATCTTGATATCTCTTCTCTGAATCCAACCAATCCCTTCATTGGGATATTTACCAAAAGTTTTTCTTTTTCTATATTTTGCTATATCTTTGTTGTTATTATTAAACCTGGCCTTACCCACCAGTTCACATTAGAAAATAACTACAAGCATGTAGTTCAAAAGACTAGTAAATTTGGGAAAGAAGAAAAAAAATTTAAATTTTAAATGCCTTAGCTGAATATTGGAAGGTGCATAACTGTACATTCACAGGGTTATCTTTATATCAATCAGTTTTCTTAGGATTAATTTTCATTAGTGACCTAATAAGTGAATTACTACACTAAAACAAAGTTAAAATTATATCACATTGCTACATTAAATGAACTTAAATCTACACCACATAAATATACTTAAAGTGACAGATATGAAGGCAAATTTAGTTATTTCAGAATTTTTTTAACTTTCATAACTTATTTACTCATATTTCACTGATTACTAACCTACTTTTTTCTCAGCTCATTCTCCTCTAGCTGTTGTCACTTTTCCTGTGGGGTCATTGGTGTCACCAGCCTCCCTTTCACTTTCTAAGTTTCCTTTAAGTATTTTCTGCAATACTGGCTCAGTGGCTGCAAATTCCTTTAAGCTTTCTCTGTCATGGAAAGTTTTAAGTTCTCCCTTTAAATTAGAAGATAATTTTGCTGGATATAGCAGTCTTGGTTGGCATTTATGTTCTTTCAGTGCTTGGATGACATTGCTGCATGATCTCCTTGCTTTTAGAGTTTGGATTGAGAAGTATGAAGTTATCCTGATGGGCTTATCTTTGTAGGTCACCTTCTGTTTTTCTCTTACTGCTTTTAGTATTTTCTCTTTGTGTTGGGTTTCTACAATTTTAATTATGATGTGTCGTGGTGAGGATCTCTTCTGATCAAAGTTGTTTGGTGTTCTATACACCTGCAATAGTTCCACGTTCATTTCTTATCTTAGATTTGGGAAATTTTCTTCCATTATTTTATTAAACATGTCCTCTAAGCCTTTTGTTTTGTCCTCAGTCTTCTCCTTGAACTTCTCCCATAACTCTGAGGTTATTTCTTCTTGAATCATCTATCAGCCTTTGTAATGATTCGCTTTCTTTATTTACTTTGTGTTCTTCATGGCCTGTATGTTGCAGCTCAGTCACTTTATTTTCTAAGTCTGATATTCTACTCTGAAGTTGTTTAAAGTGGTTGCTTATTATTTCCTGCGTGTTTTTCATTTCCTGAATATCTGCATTCAATTTTTCTATATCTCTGTTGTGTACTTCTGTAATTTCTTCTTTTGTTTTCATTATCTTCTGGTATATTTCTTCTCTGATCTCCTCTAGTTGCTTTTCAAGTCTTGCTTTTTGCTTAGCTATGTGTTGGTGTAGCTCTTGCGCTGTCTGTTTTTTCCTGCTTTATTTCCTGCTTTAATTCTTGCTTTAATTCACTGAATATCTGGGCCCAGAATTTACCACCATTTTTGCCCTTTTCTTTGGATCCTGCAATTTCAGTATCCCTGGTATCATCTTCTGGGTGTCAGGTCTTTTTGTAGGAGATTTGTTACCACGTTTCCCCATGGTTTTGTTACCTCTGGCTGTCTGGTACGAAGGAAAGAAAATGTCTCCTGCTGACATCACTGCCTGAGACCTGTTTCTGATCTGGGATACCGGGGCCTTTTCTAGGGGAAGCACACGCTGCATTTGTAGTACACACACCCGCGGGTTGGTGTTTCGGAGGCTGGGGCCACCAGCTGCCAACTATTCCCACTTCTCCTGATCCGCGCTTACCTTCGGCTGAGGTTCTGGCCTCCGGACCTTCCCTTGGGTGCCGGCGGCTTGGGGCCGCACCAAGTTGGCTGCTTCTTTCCTCCTTTTCCGATGTTACTTCAGGATTTCTGACCAGCCCGCAGCCTCCTCTACATTGTTGTGCGCTCTGTCCTCTCCCAGCTCCGTTAGATGTTCAGGTCCCCGTGAGCTTTCCTCCATCCTCAGCTGCCTGCGGCTCCAGCTGTTTGCAGCTGGCTATGGCGGCTTTCTGGGCCGCAGGATTGTGTTTTTCTTTTCCTCTGCTTTCGATGATCCTTCGGAATTTCTGGGCTCCCGCTGGCCACCTTTCAGTTTTTGGGGATGCTCCTCTCTTTCCTAGCTACACCAAACATGCTTTTTCTAACTAAATTCTTGAGTTTTTAAGTGAGTCGACAAGGAGACATTGTGCAGTGCTGTTACTCAGCCGCCATCTTGACCGGAAGTCTCAAATGAGGGATTCTTTACATGTATTGAAAAGAGAATGAGTAGGACTTTGTGTTGGATTAGATTTGCCTGATGAGGGCCCATTTTCTGATTCGTAGATTGTGCCTCCTGACTGTGTCCTCACACAGTAGAAAGTGTCAGGCAGGTGTCTGAGCCTCCTTCATATGAGCACTAATCTCATTCATGAAGGTGCCAACCTCATGCATGACCCAACCACCACTTCATTTATATACAGAGCTAGGAGAAGGAGATTTTTTAAGCAGTAGTGATTAATTAATTTAAGAAAAAAGATTTTAAAAATTATAGGTTTTACCAGAAAATCGGGTTCTATAAAAATTGCATTGGAAATTATACTTGATAAATATAAATAATGAAGATTAAGAGCTTATCAGGTAGCTGAACACAGTGGCACATATCTGTAACTCTAGTACTGAGAAAAGCTGAGGTAGGAAGATCACAAGTTCAAGCCCTATCTGTACAACTTAGCAAGATCTTTTCTCAAAACAAGGAATAAAATGAATTGGGGATGTAGTTCAATATGAAGGCCCTGGGTCTAGTTCCCAGGACTGCAACAAACACATAAACAGGAAAATATGTTAGATGAGTCTCACAGCACATTAGACAGCAGAGGAGAGGTACACTGAGCTGCTGAGGAGGTGATATGAAATGAGAAAGTTGAAAAATCCAAGAGAACATTAAGTATATGACAAATGGTGAGAAGGTCTTACATGTGTGTAATTGGAGCCCAAAAAGGAAGGAGAGAGAGACTGGGCACAAGCAATAGTTGAGAACAGGCTGGCTGAGAAGTTTTCAAAACTAATGCGAGACCCGAAGCTAAAGCTTTCAGAATCTCTACCAGGTGTCTGACAACTAAGAACACCATAATAAAATTAGCTAAAACCAAAGACATAATCTTAAATGCATTGAGAGGACAAAACACATTATTTTCATGGAGAAATAAAGTGGTGAAAGTCCTTTGTTTTAAGTTAAATTTATTCAGACCTACAGCTTTGGAGCAAGGGATATAGTTCAGTCGGTAGTGCCTGGCAAGCCCAAGTCCCTAGGGTTTAGCCATTAACACTGGAAAAAAAAAACATATGATATTATATTATTAATTCTGAAAAATATACTAGTGCCCCATTATTAACTTCTTTCTCCTTTTGATAAAAGTCACCTAAGTAACATCCTGGTGTTGAGCTTTTAAGGTTTTCTAAAAGACTATTTCTTTCACATATCCTAATTCATCAATTTGGGAGCCTCAAATGAGTATGCATCTTTATTAACTGGCAGTTTTGAACACTAAACAATTCTTCCTTCTGATTTGTCCTTTAAAATAAATTCTGAGCCTACAATGAACATTTACACAATGAATGAGATCACTTGGCTTCTCTGCTGTGCTTGTCTTTATAGTTTGGATCTGTAATGTTCCCCAAAGTGTCATGTATTTGAATGCTGTTAAGATGTGGGGCGTGGGTGGAGGGGGCAGAACACTGGGGCTTGACCCAGAAGGGGCAGATTACCGGAAGGGGCACTCTATCCCCTCCTGCTCCCTTGGTTTCCCGTCTCTATGCCAGGAAGGCCCTCTGGCTGTGCCTCTGCCATGTGTTTCTATCATGCCGGCCACTCATGTATGGACTGTGTCCTTCTGAAAGTGTGATCTAAAATAAATCTTTCCTCCCTTAAATTGTGAATATCAGGTATTTAGTTCCAGCAACGAGATAGTAACTAAGATACTTGTGACTGCCAATTGCTGCTTATGACTCCCGCTTTCAGACCTAGAGAAACAACTATAGCCAGTAAACTCAGCTTCCTTCTCCAATATGTTGCCATCACTTACAATCCAAATTCTCAGGGCAGGCTTGGAGAGGAGGGAGGAGTAACCACATGGTGCCTAAACATTCAGATCATTGTTAAAGTCTTACAACTTTGCTTTGGAGCATTCACTAGGGGCAGGAAATACTTCTAAGTATATGAGATCATTATGAAGATGGAAGCCATGGGCTTGTGATGGCAGAGACAAAAAGCAAAAGAAATCTAGGGCCGTGGTTACATTGTGGACCTTCTTACTACTCGAAATACCTGTGTTCAGGCGTCAGTGTTCAGTAAGACACTGTTACTTGGGTTTCCAACTATGAGTCCTAACTGAAATACAGCCTCTTAGTGTGGAACGTCCCAGGGCCCAGTTGTCAGTCCTTGCTGTGGTCGGATCATTTATGTACTCTCCCTCCAACCCTTTGTATTTTGAAATCTTCGCTTCCAGAGTGAGGCATTAAGAGGTCAGGTCATTATTAAGAGGCAGGTCAAATTCTCTATTATTTTTACATCGTTTGCCACTTTTTTCTGTCTTTTGGGCGGTATTATGTACCACGAAATCTAAGGGCCTGGGTCATTCCTTCCTCAGATGCTACACCTCAGTGATGCAATCAGAGCCTGAAATGATTGAAATCCAAAGAGGTCCCAGGAAATGTATGAATCCAGTTTTTCAATCTCTCAAATGTTGTGTTCCAAGTTCTTTTCAGTTTCTCCACCTCTGAGCTTCCTCTGTCTGCTTGGTTTATATCCTCACCCTGTGCATTTAGGAATCACCCAGTTCCCCGACAAGAGCTGCAAAAAATCATTCCCACCTCTCAGCAGCCCTCCTTTCCCAAATTCTACTTACAGAGAAATGCTGAACTCCAGTTGTGGCCTCCCCAGCTTTGTGAGCCTCTTTGTGAGGTTCTCTGAGAATCCTCAGAAAGTTCTAGGCCTTTTCATGCTGCTTTTCCTTTTATCACATGCATATTAGGAAATGGTGTGAAAGGGCGGTCGCTAAATGCATGTCAAGTTTACATCGATACATTTCTCTTGCTTCAGGAATTGCCCTTCGAGTTGTAACAGCCTCGGTTGCTCTCCAAGGGCTCTAAAAGCTGTTCTTTTAAAAAATACTTGCCTAGCTTTTTTGTTGTTTTCATGTCCAAGATAAAAGTATTCAATGATATTTGTTGCAGCACTCTAGGCAGACAACTCAGGATCAGTGCGGTAGATGCAGGGGCCACTGAAACAGGCTCTTGTCATAGGGAGAGGCTAGGCTTACCTCCAAAGGCAGAATGAGCAAGGGGAAATTTGTCAGAGTCAGGTGGAGTCAGTGGATGGAAAATTGCTAATAGGAAACATCAAGAGTTAGGGAAAGCTTAACTACATTGACCCAACAGGCTTCTTGCTGAAGACAGTCCAGAGTGATCAGAAGTCACCTAGGGAGAGCGGGTAAAGGATAAGAAGCATGATCCCGTAGGCAGGGTAGGCAGAAGAAAGGGGGACACATTCTCACCAGGCTGCCTTAGCTGGGGTCTCTGCTCAGAGTAGCTCTCACGAGGATGCACAAAGATGGACCTAGGAAAAGGTCCAGGAGTCTGACTAAAGCTTGGTCAGCCAATGTGGATCTTTTCACTAGTGAGAGGAGTATTTTTCTAACAAAAACTATTTCATAATAAATAGAAACAGAAATTTTTAATATGATCTTTGCACTCCTCTCCGTATATTCTTACCAATGCATATTCCTCATCATTTTTCGCTTAGTATTTAAGTTGAGTGAAACCGTACTATAATCATTCTACTCTATATTTTATACCTTTATTCCTATTTATTTTATATATATATATATATATATATATATATATATATATATATATATATGCAATGCACAACGTTTCCAACGAACTTGAGTATTTTGTGCACACATACACATACACACACACACACACACACACATATATCACTTCAATATTACAATTCCTATTTATTTAAATTTATCAGTTGGAAAATATGCTTCATTTTGGCTTGTAACTTAATATCCGGAACTGGATTCTCCTTGTAAATACTCTACGTCTAAAATAACATTCATTGTAATTCTTTTGATCAAATAGCTTCATTCTAAAATTACAAGAAAGTAGTCATGATATTGGAATAAGTGGCTCACATATATTTTATTCCTTTGATATAATTTTTTCCCTCTGGCAGTTATTTTATTCTCACAAAAATTTAACTACCTTGCCTTAATATCCATTCTTGCCTTTTGTAATTTTCATAACGTACACTACTTTTGAAAAATCTGAAACTCAAGTTTTCCCAGGACATTGTAAATTTGTATGAAATTTTTATTCACATAGATGTTTCTTTATTATATTGTTCATGTGAGTAGTATTCTTCCTGAGAGGTCTGTATAACAAATAATTACATAAATGCATACTTTATCCAAAGAATGCAGAGATTCAACATTTCTCACTTAATCGACAGTAACAAGATGGGAGAGGAGAAACTGCATAGTACTGTGTCAGATACAAATCATTAAAAACATTGAAATCCTATTTTGTAAAAATAATAAATAAAAGTAAATCTTATAAAGAGTAGGGCTGTCTGCCACATAGATGACTTAAAATATAATACTACTGTCTTGATATCCAAAAGTTGTCTTCCCACCAAGCACAAATTAAAGGTCAAGTTATTCCAATCATCAGGAATTCTCTCACTGTGGCTAACAGTTATAAAAATTTGAATGGGAGACAGAGAAGGTAATTTTGCCTTTCCTGAAGCCTAGGTTCCTAGAATTTGCTCTCATAGTCAAGCAGAAATTTCTCCTTCATAGGAAAGCTGCCCTCTTTCCCACAGGAGCATGACCTTGCAGCATGACTCCGTTTGAACTATAACACCAAACCCTAATAATAGTGTCAATCATCTTGGATTGTTATTTTTTTTTTCCAGAATGTGTACGATTGCCTGTGCTTTTTGTTTTTGTTTTTGTTTTTGTTTTGTTTTGTTTTGTTTTGTTTTTTGACAAGAGAATTTATGACAGCCTGTTACCCAGCCTGGCCTTGAACTCCTACATGCAGCAATCTTTCCTGCTTAGCTTTCTAAGTTACTGGAACTACAGTCATGTGCCACCTAACTAACTTGGATTTTTCACTCTTAGGTCATTTAGAATATAGACTATATTGTGAACTTCATGTTTGAAGACCTCAAAACTTCATATATGGACGCCTTACTGTTGATTGGCATGGTATTAGAAAGTACAACCTTTGAGACATAAGTAGGACACGAACCCTCGTGATCACATTAGCGCCTTCCTTCATCATAAGAAAAAGAGACTAGATCTCACTGTCCATATCAGGGGAGAGTCCGAGGAGGACAGCCAGCTAGCACTAGGAGGAGGGCACTCACCAAGGGCCGGGCACGCCTGCTCACCCAGGCGTGGACCTGCTGCTTCCATAACTGAGGAATAACTGCTGATGACGTAAGTCACTCAGACTAGGATACTTGGTTACTGCAGCCAAAACCAAACCAGGACACAGTTTGTCTCAGGACAGCTACAAAAACCTAGTCAGATTCTCTTGACTCTTGTCCCTTCCTTGAGCTAAAGATGCTTTTATATGTTTTTATTCTTTTATTAGTATGTATTTGTGATACATAATGTAACAGCAATCAACTTCCCCATTCCTGCCCATCACCCCTCTCCATATCCACTTCCCTCTCCATAGTCTATCTTCTTTCTTCCATCTCTCTTTTACTTTGCTCTTTTACTATTTTTTTCTCATATTAAAGAAACCACTTGATATTTAACTTTCTGTGGTTCATTTCACTAAGCATAATGGCCTCAAGGTGCATCCATTTTCCTACAAATAATTCAAATTTATCTTTCTGTATGGCAGAGTAGTACTCTGGTGTGCAAACACATCACATCTTCTTTATCCTTTCATCTATTGATGAATATATCGGCTGCATGCGCAATTTAGCTGTTTCAAGTTGTGCTGCTGTGAACGTGGGTATGCACACATCACTGTTGTCTGATGACTTTAATTCTTTTGCGAAGGTATCCAGAAGACATAAGCCTGGATCAAATGGGATGTCTATTTTCAATTTTATGAGAAATATTCATATCGCTTCCCATAATGATTGTGCCAGTTTACAGTTCCACCAACAATATAGGTTTCCATTTCCTCTACACCCTCACCAGCATATTTTTTCAAGTTCTTGCTATCAACTATTTTCAACATTGTTTGCTTTGTATTTCTCTGATGGCTAAAGATGCTGAACATTTCTTCAAGTATTTGATCTAATATGCTAGTCTGTATTGTTTGACTGGAAAATTAAAAACATTAGCAATTAGAGTAATTATTGAAAAAAAATTTAATGAATTTTGTCATTGTCTTATTTTTCAGTATCGTTCTTTTTTTCTTTTTTGTTACACTTTTTCTTCTGATGTTTCATTCCTCTGAGGCTTTGGTGCTGTTCTTCCCTCTGTCTAAAATTCCATCAAGTATTGTCAGGGGCTAGCCCTGGCCTGGCCACGGCCTAGCCCTTTGGGGGGCTAGCCCTGGCCTGGCCTTGGCCTAGCCCTTGGGGGAGCTAGCCCTGGCCTGGCCTCGGCCTAGCCCTTGGGGGGGGGGGGTGCTGGGCCTGCCCTCTGCCTAGCCGTTTGGGGGGCTAGCCCTGGCCTGGCCTTGGCCTAGCCCTTTGGGGGGCTAGCTTTGGCCTGGCCTCGGCCTAGCCCTTTGGGGGGCTAGCCCTGGCCTGGCCTTGGCCTAGCCTTTTGGGGGGCTAGCCCTTGCCTGGCCTCGGCCAAGCCCTGTGGGGATAGCATTGGTCTGGCCTAGGCCTAGCCCTTGCGGGGCTAGCCCTGGCCTGGCCTCGGCCTAGCCCTTGTTGGGGCTAGTCCTGGCCTGGCCTCGGCCTAGCCCTTGTTGGGGCTAGTCCTGGCCTGGCCTCGGCCTAGCCCTTTGGGGGGCTGGGCTTGCCCTCTGCCTAGCCGTTTGGGGGATTAGCCCTGGACTGGCCTCGGCCTAGGCCCTGGGCTTAGCCTAGCTGACACTTGCTTTCTTTTAAGCTTAACAGATTTTGTTCCAAGGTCCTAAGTGTTTGCGCTAAGATAGATGATGTTATTTGGATGGGGTTAGCTTCGTAGAATAATGTCTCTTTCTCTTACTGAGTTTAAATTCTCTCTTTCTGTTGAGTTTCTGAGATTTTAATTATGAGGTGGCACGGTGAGGTCCTTTCTGCTCAAGTGTATTTGGTATTCCATATGTTTCTTTAGTGTGACAGTTGGAGAGATTATGTACTTGAAGCAATTAGGAACCAAGTCTGGATTAGGGTTTGGGTACCACACCTAGATTGGGAATTGACAAACAGCCTGGACTACAGTGTGAGCAATTTGAGGGAAGAGCACCCCCTAGATGTGGGAGGCCCAACTGAGAACTCGAACTGTATTAAAGGAGAGAAGAGGAAAAGTTGTTACAGCTCCTTCCTCTGGGAAAGCTCTCGCCTTCACAGTTGTCTACAGACGCTGACTTGCTACACACTACAGATCTTCAGCACAGATTTGCTTCAGTCTCTTTGCGCCTGTCTGCCCATTGCTGATCTTCAGTCACAGATCTTCCGTCTCCAGTCTTTGCCGTTGTTCTTCGAACATCCAAGATCCCCTTGTAGTCTTTCACCTGCTGTCCTGCAGTCCCAGATGGGAGTTCTACTTCACAGCTGAGCAGCTATTGGACACTCCAGCTCTCAAACAAGCAGTCCACCATCTTGGACTATCTCTACCTTGGATTTGTAAGCCTTCCAAATAGATCCTTTTTGTTATATTTTCTGTAAATTCTGCATTTTGAAAGCGTCCAAGCTAATACAAATAGTGATTTCTTTTCCTAGATTCAAGAAATTTTCTACCTAGATTTCAGTGAATAAATTTTCTATATCTTTTATGCTATTCTCTGCTTATTCTCTCATACCAATAATTCTGAAGTTACTTCTCTTTGAGGCATCAGGAGCTGTTGTATCCAGATACCTTGCTCACTTCTTGTTTTGGAGGAAGTTCTGAATGCAGCATTTGTCAATCTTGTCTTCAAAGTTGGAAATTTGGTCTTTACAATGTTCAAGCCAGCTTCCCCTGCTTTGAAATGAATTTTTCATAACTTGAATCTCAGCTAGATTTCTTTTCAGATTTTCTATTTTTCTACCAAAATGTTCAAACATATCTGTCATTGCCTTGTTTATTTACCTCAGCCAGCTTTTTATTGGTGTCTTCTACAAATTCAGTAACTTTTCATCCTTTAATACCAATTTGTTTAGTAATTTTTTTCTTTAAACTCCTAATCATTTCTTGTATTCGTTTTTTATTTAAATTCACTAATCATTTCTTGTATTTATTGAAGCATGTTGCTTGAATCAATTGACTGTTTGGCCCACTTCCTTGACTTCTTTTCCTGTAAGTTCCACTATCATGTGATCCATGATATCAACTTCCGGGAAGTCAGGTGTTACTGCATGTGCCCTATCACCTTTTCTTCCCATGGTTCTATTACTAAGGAACTTTACTTTAATGATCTAGCTGAGACATTTATCTGAGCATGTTTGAGAGGGTGTGAGGTCACCAAAATCCCACTGACTTCTATGCTAAGAGTAGACAGCGAGGGGGAATGGCCTCCAAGGAATCTTGCTTACTCCCTACCCCCTCAGAAAAGCTCTTTCTCTGCCCTGGTTTTCCTCCACTGAGAGAGGAGCCCTCTGCCCTCAGTTGTCTGTTCTCACTATAATCCAAACTGTTCAGGAGTTCAACAGTGGCTTTTCTCATCTCTCTGCAACTGTTTCTCATGCCAGTTCTTTACTAAGCACTGGTTGAGAGTACCTTCAAAATCCCTGATATTTGGCTCTGTGTGGCTCCTTTTATCCAAAACAGTTCAGACTCATTATCTTTTCAAAGTGGTTCCTGCCTACATCACTTCCTATATGGTGCTGCCAAGAGCTTCTTCCCCCAAGCTGGTCTGCTGAGCTTCAGGGAGGCCTTTTCAAGGGGCACATCATAGTGGATTTGCAGTTTGTACTACTGTCTTACTTTTTTCATCACAATGTCAATATACCTAATATATACAAATTGAGGAGAAAAAGCTTATTTTAGCTCAGTTTCAAAAGGTCACAGTTCACTCTTGGGTAGCTGGCTACAGTGGAAGTATATGACAGGGGCAGAAGTGGAGGCAGCTCTTCACAGCATTTCAAACAGGAAGCTAAGTCCATGAGAAAGAGAGGAAATAGCATATACCCTTTAAGACCTGTCCCAGTGATCCACCCCTTCCAGGTCCAACCTTAGCGTCCCATCTCTTCTGAGTTTAAACCGCTTCATGGTCACATGCAGAGTAATGTGCCAGACAAATGTGGTCCACAGCAGGTCCCTAATTCATCACATGCCTGTGAACTGTAATCTACCACATGCCTGTCTTCCACCACACCCCGATAATGCACCACTTGCCTATAATCCACTCCTCCAGACCAGGCCCTTATTTCCTAATAGAACTTGGTTCCATAGATAGTGCACAACATCCAAATACATGACACTTTGGGGGGAAATTACAGATCCAAACCGTAACAGCTACCCACAAAGTCATTTCTAGAGGACTGGAGTGTTGGCTGCCACTAATTCTCATAGCTTCTTGCTTCATGCTTACTTCACACCTTGAAACTCCTTTTAGCCCTTTCAACTCATTGCTGCATCTACACATAAACATTCTTTGTGAATGTTCTTCCTTCAGATTTTCCAGGTTCAGTGCATTGCTTATAAAACAAAGTTACAGCAAACAAATTCAGGGAGACTATTCACATCTTCACAAGGTCATGCCAAAGATTTCTGAGTAGTAGACTTAATCCATAATCCTAGATGCAGAGGGTACCTACCTAAAGAGGAAAAAAAAATCACAGCACAAGTTCTCAGAGGTAGGATCTGGGCTTAAGGTAGTATTTCAGTTTATGTCACCAAGTAGAATATTCTGCAACAGTATCCCACATGGCAACCTATGTACAAATTCTTGATTTATATTTGTGCAACTAAACTATCCATTCAAGAAGTTCTATGCAAAGGATGGCAGGGTTCAGAAATAAACTAAAGGGGCTGGACAAGTGGCACAACAGTTCAAAAGCTTGCCTTACAAGTTCAAGGCCCCAAGTTTGATTCCCCAATGCTGCGTTCCAGCACTCAGGAGGCTGAGGCAGGAGGATTTCTGTGAGTCCAAGGCTAGCCTAGCATTCATGGTGAGTTCAGGATCAGCCTGAGCTACAGAGCAATACCTTGTATCAAAAATAAAAGTACAGAAATGAAAAAAGTCTATTTTTGCAGTGGAATTGTTTGCCACTTTTTGATCTGTTTCTCCAGCTTCTAATGATCAAGATCTCAAAATGCCTTAAAACCTTTTGCTGATCAAGATTCAAATGCTACTCCATCAGTCAACATTCCCAGAGACACAAAAATGCGAGAGAAACAGGGATTGGATGGCTGGCCTCAGGGTTAGGGACCATGTTAGTGTGCCTCAGGACTAGCTAGGTTAATTGATATTTAAATCTTTATCATATACTACTCCTCATACACAATTATAATAAGGTTGAGTAACTATGTGATGTTGAAATAAAATAACTTAGTCTCCAATGCAATAATATTGAAATTTATCCAAAGAGACACATACATGTCCATTTTAATAATTAAAATTCTTATTCATTAGGAAGCTACATGCTCTGAAACTAGCCTAAGTCCTTCCTATTTGAAAAGAGGGATAGAATGGCTGTGTTTAACTAGAAGAAATTTATTCCTAAGGAGGCAAATCATACAGGATTAGGAATTTGAGCTTGGGGTTAATAGCTTGTGTTTAGGGAGGTATCATTTAAGTGAGCACATCAAAGTCAAAATCCGATCATTTCCCTCTAGGTAGCTCTGGGCATGGCTGAAACAACTCAGATGCAAACACTTCAACTTGAACGTGATCTGCTTTATTAATATTAAAGATTATCCCATGAAAAGTAGTGCCTCTCCAATGAAGAGCGCTTTTACCGTAAAGACACAGTATTCTCCATCTGACAAGTAAAAGGTAGCGCACCACACCTGGGTAGAGCAGAAGAAGTCTCTGAGCTATGACACGGAGTTCCACAGTGCAGCTACTCACTCACCACCCTGCCCTGGTGCTTCTTGTGACCAGTTAGGGACATTCACTTAGTCTCCACAAAGATTTCCTGGGCCACCCTGCAGATGCCAACCTTGCAGGTGGCCTCCAACTGCTCAGATCTTCAGGGAATGAAAAGAAAAACAATTTTTAGGGCATCACTAAAGGGGAAAAGTTGCACCCCAGCTTCGAGTTTTCTCTCCTCCTTTGTGCAAAGCAGTGTGAACTAAAGTTCTCTGGAGAAGCCCTATCTGTACTCAAGAGCCAAGAGCCTGCAGGCTGTTTCACCTGAGCTAACCAGAACGTTATGTTTAGGTTATCTTTAGGCCTCCCAATAGCCTTTTACCATCAAACTCTGTGGCTGACATTAACTACTAGATAAAATTCTTGAAAGGTATCACTAATCCTGACAAACCACTAGCCTCCACAAACCCGAAAGACAGGAATGCAATAAATGCAGCATTTGGATCTTATAGATTCTCCCTCTCTGCTGGAGCCCATCTACCTAACGCATGATTACCCATGCGTTTTGTAAGTACAGTGATTTATAGTTTTCTTTTGCTCTTTGACTATAAAAATTCATGGAACCTCTTCCATGGTGGAACGTGCCATTCAGGGTAACTTGAATTATCATTAATAATTAGCTGGGAATAAACCGTTTTTTCATTTTCTTTGAGGCAGAGGTGTTATTTTATGTTGACAGGAATAATTTTATCAGTTATTCTCAGAAATTAGGAGTTCCAAGAAAAATCTTGTAAAGAAATTTACAAAGTGTTTATTAGGTAGAAATGAACATATTTAACTGTCCCTTCCACTGTTCACTCATAAATACTTACTGAGCACTGACTCTGGGCCAGGTGCTTGATTAAAAATGCTGAGAGAAAAAAACATGACACTTGCCCCCAAGGAACTCACTGTTTCATGGAAACACAGGTAAATAGATTTCTGTAATGGAACCTGACAAAATACTACAATCAGGGCTCCTTTCCTGAGCAGATCATACACTTTTCTAACTAACACAAATAGGAAAAATTATTTTGGATTCTTGTAGACTTTACTATATTTAATACTAAATCTTCTGAGAATTAAAAAATGTATGCTTATTAAGGAAGATAAACGCTTTCCTAATTAATTGGGATTATTTGCTGTCAGAGACAGATGGAGGATCTGGACCCTTTCCCAAGACTGATCATTCATGTAAAATTCTATTTACAGTTATTATGTTAATAATCTACAGCTCGAGCAGAAGTCAGAACTAAGCCTGTTTCCTTGGATTTACATTACACACAGCACCTAATCTTCCACTAGAAATTTCCCTCTAGGAGACCTACCTGCTTCAATCTAGGATGATCCAGTTAGATGTATGTGGGATTTTTTACAATATGAAACTTTTTGATTCTTGATATACAAGCTTATAACACCATAAAATATATAGAGGATGCCTACCCATTTAATTAGTTTTCATAGTTGAGGTTTTTGTTTACTCTTTCTCTACAGATATTATTAAAGTATTTAAAAACAATTCTTAATACAGACACCAAAAATTTAAAGGTGCCTACAGCTACAATCCATTACAGTTTTCCAGGGACTTTCTATTTTAAATTTGTTGGCAAATTATCCTTAAATTCATTATTATAAATATTAATGTTTTAAAGTACTGCTAAGCTGTTAGGTCTAATTTTTCTTCAGTGTATGTTTTAATACACTACATGAGCAAAATTTTCTAGTCTTTCACAATATATCAGTAAAGTAATAAAAAAGTTGGACAACCACTACCAAACATGTCATAGTTCCAATGGTAGCACTAAGAACAAGAAAGAACAGGCCAATCACTTCACCTAAAAGTGAGTGTAAAACATCAGCAATTTTAAGAAAAAAAAAAAAACCTTTCTTTTGAGACAGCATCTCAGTCTAGTCTCAGCTGATCCTGAACTCACTATGTAACCCAGGCTGGCCTCAAACACGGGTCAATCTTCCTGCCTCAGCCTCCCTAGTTCTTGGACTACAGGAATGTGCAGCCATATCTGGCTAGAATGTGGTTGCGGAGGGTAACAGGGCCTGAGCTATCCCCTCAGCCTCAGTAATTTAAAATATTTAAGTGATATTTGAATGCATGCTTATGACTTCAACTTGCTATCTAACTGTAGTACAAGAAAACGCTGTTCTGCAGCCTGTGGGATGTCAAATTGACACACAACACAATCATTCACTTCTGTAGAAGGAAAAGAAAAAAGAAGGAAGGAAGCAGGGAAGGAAGGAAGGAAGGAAGGAAGGAAGGAAGGAAGGAAGGAAGGAAGGGGGAGGGAATGAAGGAAGGAAGGCAGGAATTTGCTCCAAAAACAAACAGCAGCAACAACAAAGGCCAGTAGAGCACCATAGTAAAGTCTGTTTTTCCTATTTATCTTTAAAGACGTTCATAATGTGATAAATGTTTTCTCTTTTGCATCATTTTAAAGTTATATATGCCACATCTCCTTTATCTAGTATCTGTTGGTAGGCATACGACTACTTCCAGGAGTTAGCTATTGCGAGTTGAGCTGTAGATATACTTGTATCACTGTTGTATGGTGTCTTTAACTCTTTTAGAAAGGTGACCAAGTACAGTTGAGCCAAAAGGTACAGCTATTTTCAGTTTTCTGAGGAATCTCCTGATTTCCGTTATGGCTGTACTAATTTACAGTCCCAACAGCAATGGAGAAGGGTTCTTCCTCCACAAGCCCACCAGAGTTTGTTTGGCTTTTTTTTTTTTTTTTTTTGAGTTCTCACTAAAAGTTATTGTTCCTGGAGTAAGATGGAATTGATAAGTTGTATTATTTTACATTTCTCTTATCACTAATGAGAGTGAATGTTTTTTCACGTACTTATCAGCCATTTGTACTTTTTCTGAGAAATGTCTATTCATTTCCATTGCCTATTTTTTATTGGGCCTTTTAGGCAATCTAATTTTTTAATTTTTAAAATATTTTCTAGATAACAGCCCTATGTCCGAGAAAGAGCTGGCAATTTTTTTTCCCCATTTTGTCAATTCTCTCTTCACTCTGTTGATTGTTTCCTTTGCTGTGCAGAAACTTTTCAATATGTTACAATCTCATTTGTTGATTTTTGATATTATCTCATGGGCTACAGGTGTGTTGGGGTTGTTTTGTTTTGTTTTGTTTTGTTTTGTTTTGTTTTGTTTTGTGAGAAAGCCTATCCCTATGCCTTCACAGGTTTTGCTTATTTTGCCCTCCAGCAGGTCCAGTGTTTCTGTTTTAATATTTAGGTCTTTGATTCATTTTGGTTTGATTTTAATATATGGTAAAAGAAGAGGATCTAGTCATTCTTTTCCATGAGGATAAGCAGTTTTCCCAGCACCAGTTGTTAAAAATGCTATTTTATATTCAATGTATATTTTTGGCCCCTTTGTCAAAGATCACATTTATTAAACCAAATAAATAGCCAAGGTCAGCAGTAATACATTCCAGTCCTTTTGACTACTTTTCAACTACTCCATTCTGTCTTCTCCTTTTTGTTCAGTAGAAAATCATGACCTTTTAATAAATTAAATGCAGTTCAGCTAGCTGGACAGTTCATCAGAAGTTCTAACGTCACAGGTTTGGCTAGTAATAAATAACTTCTTTCAGTCACATTTCTGTCTTTTTATATGACTATAAAAACACATTTAAAAGCTTCTGTTTCTTGGCACAAGATTTTTAAAACAATCTTGTACATTTCTGGGCCAAACATAATTGAGATATTTCCCTAAGGGTCCTTAGTTTCTTTTGGTTAAAAACAAATGAACAAACAAATTTCCCAGATATCAAGAGCTGAGTGATGGGTGAAGTATGGGGTCCACTGTCCCTCAGTTATGCTAGTGGCCATTTCACAACATTTTCTTTTTAAAATTTATACTGTCATTTCTAACCCTAAAATTACCATGTTCTTCCTTAATTCAAGCAATGCTATGGCTGTAACTCATATTCTTTTATTCCAGTAAGGATGATTACTTTTTTTATTTGTCTAAGAATCCAAAGATCACAACATCAATATGAACAGTAAAATAATGGAACTCAACATGTTTCTGTTTTGAGAAGAGATCCCAGAAGGGGTGTTCCTTCCAGCCACAGGACTCCAGGCGCACCACTCAGCCTCCCTTCTCCATGGCTATGCGCGTGCTTCCTGGTCAGATCATTTGTCTCACATTAGATATTGTTCTGAGGCCACAAGATTCCCCTTCTTTGGGGGAGGCATCAGATCACTACTCCTTTCTTGTGATAATGGTCAGCTACTGGAAGAGAGTCCAGAGTTTGCCGGTGCATTTTGAAAGCACAGAAAAAGTCTGTTGACAGTCCACAAAGATTCACTCCAAATTAAATGCAGAATTTCATTAACACGAGGTGATGCTGAGTCAACTGATTCCTTCAACTGCTCTTTAATGTCTAAAAATTTCTACTTTGTACACTTAATTTTCTCTCTCCTAAATTTTCCCTTATTTAAAAAAATTTAAAGTGTATCTTGCTCCTTTCCCTGGGTCATGAACACTTCCTTGTGTACACCACACAACATTTTCTCTTTATTAGCAACTAGTATATTTCATTTGGATTTTATGAACCTGAGTGATACACCCAGTTAGTACTACTTTCCCCACTACATCAGGCTAGTTCAAAGTGTTTAGTTTTCTACATAAATATTACAGAAAGGCTTCATATGTAAATGACATTACACACAAACTCAAGCCTTTAAAGTCTGGACTAATGTCTTTCCTTTGACCCAATATCCAAAATCCATTTATTTCTACATCATCTGATAATTTTTCACTTTTCCAGGACACATGTTATTTTAATTTCAGATATTACTAGTACAGAATTCCAATTTCCACAGGCAATTAGACAAATAAAAATATGCATTACCTTAATATTTTATGAATTCAAACCTTCAAAATCCACTTTAGAACATGTGAAAATAAGAACAATATCAAAATAAGAACATTTAGCAGACATACTGAATACATCTACATGAAGTAATTGCCACATTACCAATTTCCATGTCAGTAGCATGACAAGGGTTAATGGCTTTGTTTTGTCATTTTTGTTTTGGCAGACAGGGGAAATCCTTTTGTTAATGCACACAAATTTCTTATTTTACACAATTTTAAGTATATTTCAACATGTACCCTGTTGGATACTAGCTTATCTTTACCTACATCCAGTTATTGTGCAGGGAAATTCTAGATACTGGAAGCAATGGTTTTTGTGGAGAGCCTCCAGGTGAAGGCTTCATCCCGCTCAGCGTGGGCACTGGTATAGTACTTCCTTTGGTGAGGACTCAAATCCATTACTTCAAAAACATATCCTTCTGATTCATGAGATGCCCCATTCACACATCAGGGGTCTACTTTAGACAATGTATAGATTTCCTGGCATCCTTAGGAAAGGGATATCCAGAGCCTTATGAGGACCTCACGGGAAGGCAGATTCAGGGTTCCAGGCAATAATGTGTTGCAAAGTTTAGGAGCAGTTATTGTTACTTGTAATAGTAGTTACATTTCCCCCAACAGGGTCTTCTTAGGTATTATCTTTTGCACTTGGTACCACCACACAGATTTCTAAGAACATCTGAAATATCTGAAAATTTTTCAAATTTTTCTTTATATTTTTAAGCATTTTTCAATCCTGTTAAGTATCTGTGAGAAATACAATTGGGAGCTTGTCCTTCCCTCAGATACCACAATTCTTCTTCCCACAATTCCTGGTATCAAGGTCCCAGACGAATCGAAGACTGCCTTGTTGCACAAACCCAGGGTTCCAAGTTGGTTCTGTCTGACTAGCGACCCTTAGAGTAGCATCACTCAGGAATGGTCTGGAATTGAGAGTCATGCTCTTTGGTACAGGTCCACGTTTATACAGAATAGAGACCACAACGCGTATGAAGACAAATAAAGACCGGTTGTGATTCTTTCTAGTACTTGAACTTGAATTATGGGGCCCTATGTTAAGTTGATCTAGTCTGGGGGAAAAGAAATCAGGTTCAGTTACTATCTGTGACAAAGGCCCCTATTGACAGAGTGAGCCCAACCATTCCCTCACTTCCTTACCTTTTCTCAGTGGAAAAGGTAAAGAAAAGATGCAATAATGATGCTCGTGAGATAAAGTATTTGCAAGATACGCACTTGCTCACCTAGTCCTCAACTTGCCCATCTGTGTCATTGTCAGCTTCCAGTTTGTTCTAGAACCTATCAATATCCTACAGAATCACTGTAGAAAATAGGCCACATGCGTAATGTTAAACTAAGCCCAGGCTCATTGGTTACACTGCTTTGCAATAAGAAGAAAGCTAGCCAGCTCATAATTAGGTGACATCACACTCCTATTTTTTATCTTATCAAAATGAAAGGCTTTCCTCTATACACATGTCAACTTCAGACCTCCCCCTGAGGATTACTTTTTTATTTTTTTAACAGCAGGTAGAGAGACCTTAACCCAGCAGGACAGAGAAGAACTTGGGGCCTTTAGGAAAGAGAATCAGCAGAACTCAAGACACTAAGCAGAAGAGAAGGAGCCCAGTAATCATTAGTCAGAAATCGTCACAAAGGGCATTCGAAAGGGAACACTTTACCAAACCCCTGATAGGTGAAACAGTGTTTATACGGTAAAACACCATGAATCTATCATTTATGAGATTTTTATTTCTTTTTTCAATTTTTTATTTGAATATGCGTAAACTACAGATTCAATAACATGTCAGCACCATACAGTCCGGGCACTTGTGCCCCTATATATATCCTTTTGACCACTTTTTCATTCCTCTCTTAACCTTTCCTTCCCCTTCTCCCCCTCCTATTCTCAGTGTCTCTTCCCTTTTCTAGCAGTCCATCACCCTCTTCCTTCTTTCTCTTTTGTGTTAGGATCTTTTTGTGCCTGTATTTATGGTAAGCTCATATGAGAAACACCAACTGATACCCACTCTTTGGTGTCTGGTCCATTTCACTGAGCATTATGGACTCAAAGTAGCCCCATTTGCTGTCAAAAGCTTCATATCTTTCTTTCTTTGTGGCTGCATAATATTCCATTATGTGTAAATACCACATTCTCTTTACATCTATTCCTCTGTTGATAGGCATGTAAGCTATTTCCAGGGCCTACCTATTAAATTGTACTGTTATAAACACAATAGGTATGTGTCTTTATGATAAGATGGCTGTAGCTCTTTTGAGAAAACATCCAGTAGAGCTATGGCTAGGATTTCTGTTCTTAGCTTTCTAAGGAATCTCTAATCTGCTTTTCATAGTAAGTGAGCCAGATTGCTCAACAACAGCAAATAAATATTCCTTTTACTCCACAGCCTCACCAACAATTGCTGTTTTTTGAGTTGTTGATGTAAGCCATTCTCACTGGAGTGAGATCCAATTCCACAGTTGTTTTGATTGGCAATTCTCCTATGGTCAAGGATGATGAACACTTTTTTCATGGGTTCATTTGCTTTTTTTGCTTCCTCTTCTGAGAAATTTTTTTTCAGTTATCAATTTTTCAGTGAGGTGATTTATTTTGGGGGATTTTTTTTAGTTGTTTGTATATTCTAGATTTTTAATCCTCTCTCTGAAGAATAGCTGGTAAAAATTTTCCCCCATTCTGTGGGCTGTTTCTTCACCTTGTTAATGGTTTCCTTTGCTGTTCAGAAGCTTTTTACTTAATGTAGTGCCATTTGCTAATTTTTATAGTTATTTCGTATGTGATTTGCATTCTGTTCATGAAATCTATTCTTGTCTTCATGTCTTTCATCAGATTCAGTATTTCTCTTTTGGTACCCAGCTTCTTAATCCATTTTAATTTTGTTTTAGTATGTAGTGATGGATATCGATCTAGTTTCTTTCTCCTACACGCAGATGCCCAGTTTTCAGACAGCCATTGGTTGAAGATGCTGTCTTTTTCCAGTAAAGAGTTTTGGCCCCTTTGTCAAAAGTCAGATGACTGAGGGTGTTTGGGTTTGCCTCTGTATCCTCAATCCTGTCCCATTGATCTTTCTATCTGTTCTTGTACCATGTAAATTTAATCACTGTTGCTTTGTAGTATACTTTAAAGTCTAGAATTATGATTCTCCCAGTTTTGCCTTGGTTTGACACTGCTTTGGAAATTCTGGGTCTTTTCTGATTCTATATAAATATTAAAATTGCTTTTTCCAATTGCATGAAGAATGCTGTCAATACTTTGATTAGTATTATGTGGAATCTGTCTAAGAGTTTTGGAAGTTTGGCCATTTTGACAAGGTAGGCCTTCCTGTGCAGAAACACAGATACCCTTCCATTTTCTATAGTTCTCTTCCATCTCTTTCTTCAGGGTTCTATAGTAATCTCTGTATAAATCTTTGGTAAGGTTTATTCCTAAGTATTTTTTGTTTGTTTTTGTTGTTTTTATTCCTCAACAAACTATTGTAAGTAATGCTGTCTTCTTAGGAAGACCTTCTTGTTTCTTTTCATCAAATGCCATCCACTTTTATAAAGATGGATCACGGTGGCCCTGAACAGGACCACAGGATTATATTAAGACTCTCCTAAGGCCATGTTCTCTTTGCTCATTTGAGACAACAGTTTACTACCAAAACAAGTAGACCAGGCAGTCACTGATAACATATGTGTTTAAGAGGACCACGAAGAGAAACATCTCCATGCTTCAGAAATGTGGCCTTCAAGCCCTGTTGCCAGCACGCAGGAGTTAAAAGTCAGGAGCCTGTTCCAAAGGATTGCCATTGCTGCAGCACAGAGAAGCCACAAAAGCCCAGCTTCACACTCAGTGGAAACACTCTGCATGATAAGGCAACACATAATCCATGCTGCTGAATTTCTCCTACTCCAGCAAGGGAGTAAGGATAGATTCTTCGGAGATTAGGAGGTCCAGTATATCTGCAGTATGATGGACTTTATTCTGATCTTCTGGAAGAATATACTACAGGGGGCTGACTCACCCTGGTAGAATGCATGCAGCAAAATCTTAGTTCAATTGAACAGAGAATCAGTATAAAGAAGCTAAACTTAAAATTAATTTGCATTATTTATAAGATGATACTCATGATTAAATTGTTAACATAAAAAAATTAAGTGTATTTTAATAAGGTTACTTAAGAAGTGGAGTGCTTTCCAAGTAGTACAACTGTAGTACCCATTATTTATGCAAATTTAAAACTACTTATTTTATTCATGAAAGCTAGTCCACTTTACTCTTTAGTAGAAATACTTTTTGCCTAATTCTATCTTAAAAATAATAAACTCAAATTCTCTTCACAGGACATGAATCATAGTTTTCCTGTCTGGAAACAAGTGCACACAACTAATACAAATCAGACTTGCCCGCATGGGGATCGAACATCAGAACTTGGTGCACAGAAAATGAAGGGTGGCTCGTCTGTAAGCCCAACTGCCCCCATTTTTAGACATACGGAGGTGATTTCTGCTAAGTAGGAATAAAGTGTTCACAGAATTTCACTCCTACTCCATGCCAGACCTAAGCCCGGGCCAAATACATATGTGTACATGTAAACTCAACATACATCAAGACATAACAGAATAGATTCTCAGACTTCAACTTGATCCTAGGCAGCAAAGGTTTGAAAATGTCAGTAGTGTAAAAAAAATTAATTCCTATTCATAGGCTTATTTTTATTGTTTATCGTACTTGTATGTCTTTTGGGGGCACACTGTGTCCTAACCAAATCAGAACAGTAAGCATTTCAATGTCTTTAAACATTAATCATTTCTGTATGTTGGGAATTTCATACTCTTCCAGTCATTTCAAAATATATATAGATTGCTTTAGGATACAGGTACCCTAAGTGTGCTAAAAAGAACCAGAAGCAATTCCACCACTGACTGCTTTCTGATGCCCTTTACTAAACTTCTCTTCGCTCCCTCTTTCCTCTGGACTTCCCAGCCTCTGGTGATCACTGTTCCAGGCTGTTCTACAAGACTGACTTACTGGTTTCCAAACATGAAAGAGAACATATGTTATTTGTCTTTCTGTGTCTGGTTTGTTTCATCAACGTAACGATCTCCAGTTCCATTTTTTGTTGCAGCAAATTACAGGATTCCATTCTTTGTATAGCTGAATAATATTCATGTGTGTGTGTGTATATATATATATATATATATATATATATATATATATATATATGAATGTATATGTACCATATTTTCTATCACATATTCTTTTTTCATCCACTGAATGGCTAACACAATTGAGTAAGGCAATGGCAAAATCTATCTCACAGTTTTAAGGTCACGATGTTGCGCTGGGCTGCATTCGAAGCCGTCTCGGGCTCTAGGCAGCCTGCGAGCATTGAGTTGCGCTGTCCTGCACTACCGGATATGACCCATTAAATGAGGAAGTAAACCAAGAAAAGACAGAATGGACACAAGAAATAGGAGACAGGGAGAGAGCATCCCCAGGACGGAAGCGGAAGGCGAGCCAGCAAGGCTGCTGCAGAACTGCAGGCGCAGAGATTCGCTAGACTGCATGGGAGGGGGGAGTCCAGACAGGGAGGTTATTTGAATGTGTGGACGAAGTCGCCAAAGAAATATAAGAATGTATAAAGTATCCGAGAGATTTCATCTCAGGGAAAGTTCTACACAGAGGTACTTCATCAGGCTCTTGTGCAGTGCGGGAGGCAGAATGTTCTCAATATTTAGCAAATAAAAAGAAGGCAGAAAACAGAAAGTTTCATAAAAATGACTGTAATTACAGTGTTCTACCTGGGTTAGCAGTGAATATTGTTCCAATAATGGAAACAGAACATGAACTAAAAATTAACATAAAATTTTTGGGAAAATGAAGAAGAGAGGATTACAAATAAAGAAAAATCTTGATCTGCTATCACAGATAGTGTCAAAAATGGTGAGTTCACAGCAACATACATGGCCCTTTTGCACATATGCCAGTTCCAAACCCATGTATTCATCCAACATACTGCAAATAAGCTTTATAAAACATACCACAGGCTTAAGACTGTAATCCCAGCCACTGGGAGGCTGAGGCAGGAGGATTGTGTTCTAGGTCAGCCTGGCTACGTACTGAGTTCAGGACCAGCATGGACTACAGAGCAAGATCCTGTCTCAAAATAAATAAATTAATTAAACAAAAAAATTTAAAAAGCCACCTGAAGGATTTAGTGGCTAGCTCAGTGGTAGAGCACTTGCCTACTATATATGAGGTCAAGGGTTAATACCTTGCATCTCAAACACAAAACAACAAAACAAAACAACAGAATCAATAATGAACATGTGTAGAGTTATTCCTTGTTCTTATTCCCTAAAGACAAATCATGTAACAACTAACTGCATAGCACTGACAGTGTATTAAATCTTCTAAGTAACCTGGTGATGTTTAGAAGTATAAAGGAGGATATGTGTACACGTTATGTGCACATACTATTCCACTTTACGTAAGGGCTTTTTTCACAATAATTTTATTGTGGAAAAACATTCACATGACATAAAATGTAACTTTTTTATAAATATATGAATTCCAAATTCTGTAACACATTAAAACTTTGGGATTTGGGGAATCATTGAGCATCTATGTCCACCCCTTGTTCAGAGTCTCACTCCTTTCCTATCTGACTATTGCCTCTCTTTCTACCCTGCCATTCATGTAGGGGCCTTTTTATGTTATTATTTTTGTGCACAGACACCCATCTATAGTCAGTCTTTTGTGCTTAGTCCATTTCACTAGCCATTATTGACTCTAGATGGCCCCATTTTTGTTCAAACACTTCACATCTGTCTTTCTTTAGCGCTGCATAATATTCCATTGTATATAAGTACCACGTCTTCTTTAACCACTCCTCTGTGGATGGGCAGGTAGGTTGTTTCCAGGATTTGGCTATTATGAATTGTGCTACTATAACATGTATATGCACGTATATAAAGGCTTTGAACATCCACAGATTTTGGTATGGAGGTGTATCATGGATCCAATACACTATGGACATTGAGGGATAACTGTCTACGTCTTTTATGTACAAATGAAAAAATAAGCCCAAAGAGAAATATCTGTCATTGTCCAGTGCTCCCACCTCTGGAGAATATGATATGGTTGGGGAAGGTAGGGAAACAAAAGATTATTTCTTGTGACAAGATTTTCAAACATCATTTGACTTTATAATCTATTTTTCTATAATATCTATATAAGCATTAAAATGTTGCTTGGAGCAACATAGCTCCAAGGCTTAGAAGTATAGTCTGTGCTCCCTGTCTTAAAGTTGACTTCATCATAGCTCTATTGATTTGACTTCTTCATTGGCTTAACCAAGATTCAGGCTCCTCCCGCCATGGATAGATAGATTCTTAGGAGCCACCCTTATATATGCTTTTATTTATTTCAATTACAACTGAAAATAAGTGAGTCTATTCTGGGTTGTCTGGACAGCTACCACATAACTGTCACAGCACGTTTGGTCTTGGTATCAGTGTCTTTAGGCTGCGGTAACAAAGTACTATAGACTGAGGAACTCATGGGCAACGGAAATTTGTTCTCATAGTTCTGGAATCTAAGAAGTTTACGATCAAAGTGCAGGCAGACCCGATGTCTAGTGAGGACCCACTGTAATCTCCCATAGGAAAAGAGGTGCTGGGTTTCTCTCTAACTTCTTTTCTAAGAGCAGTTATGAGGGCTCTCCTCAAATAGCCTAAGCACCTCCCAAGTGTGTCACCTCCCAAGACCAACAACTTGAGCCTGGGGGACACACAAACACTCAGACTAGAGCACACAGTAAATCACACACTCACAGCAAATGAAGGCTAAGGGAAATTGTAGAGTCCCGTGAATAAAACCGGGAGTAATCTAAATGGACCAAGTGTGGAAGAAACTGAATTCCTCCCCACAGCACCTTGCAGAGAGATACCACAGCTCAAATGACCTGCTGTCGGGTCACATTCCTGTTGCAAATAGCAATCTTGGTTTGGCAATACATTCTGTCACACAGAAATAGTATTGTCGATTTGAATTATATTTGTTGGTTTTCTGGAGGTTTTAAGTAATACATGTTTGAAACTTGATCTTATATAATAATTGTAAGGGTAATAAACATACACCTCTTTTCACATAGCACCTATTGGAACAAATAATGATATAATAATTTAGTTCAATCATGGTCAAATGCTTTTTACTTAAATGAGTTCAACATCAAGTTAGTTTAAAAAAGTCTATACATTACTTAAATTGGAAAGTCGCCAGCTTATAGATTGTGTTTACTTAGAGATATGACTGGGTCCATTGTTATAACGCAGGCTTGCAAGCCACCCAGCATGTGGTGCTCCTCAAGTCCTCATTAACATAAAGGAAGTATGATTTCTATCAATTTCAATTTATCAACTTCATTATCCAATTATGCAGTAAGTTGCTTTGTGGTCCTCATCTCTGCAATTTCTTTTCTCTACCTCTCCTTGTTGGTTACTTCACCTACATATAATTCGTATCTCCGTAAACTCAGAGAAAGGAGTAGAAAAAAATGGAGTGTATTAGTTTCCTTGATGCTATAACAATTTGTCACAAATTTAGTGATTTTTAAAAACAACACAAATTTATTATTTTACAGGCCTGGAAGTACAAATTCCTAAATGACATTCAATGGACTACAGCCAACCTGTCAGCAGAATAGCATTCCCCTGGAGGTTCTAGAGAAGTGCACTGTTCCTGCTTTTCCTGGATTCTAGAGTGGCCTTGCCATTCCTGGGCTCAGATCCACCCCACTCTGACCTTTGCTTTCATCGCCGAATACCCTTCCATGACTCTGATCTTCCTCCTGTCATTTGTACCGCCCCTGGGATTACAGCCGGCCAGCCCAGATCATCCTGGGTGTCTCGTCATCTGAAGATCCTTAACCACATTTGCAAAGTCCCTTTAACTTTGTAAAGTAACATAATCACAGGTTGCAGAGATCCAAACATGGTCATCTTTGGATTAGCATTTATCTGAGCCATCGTGTCCAGACTGTCACTCTAGGAGAAATCGATGGAGGAAACTGCTTTGGAAAAGCACAGGAACTTTGAGAACAGAAAAGAATGTGGACGCAAGTTAAGCAAAGGGCATTTTCTTGGTGAGTGGGGAAACGGTTCATATTCTTTGGTTTGTTTGTTTGTTTGTTTGAGACAGGGTCTCCCTCTATCCTCCAGGCTAGTCCTGAGCTCACTATGGAGTCCAGGCTGACTTTAAACTAATGGCAATCCTCTGCTTCAGCCTCCCAAGTGCTGGGGATTATAGGTGAGCACCATGGCACCTGGCTTACATGGTGCTGGGGAATCCAACCCAGGGTCTTGAGCTTGTGAGACAAGTGCTGAGTTATTTTTCCAGCCCTTCATTGTCATTTTCTGACAAGAAATAAAGAATGTACCAAGGGCTGGAAAAAGTGGAGAAGCTTTGGAGAGTGAGGGAGCCGCGCCAGCCAAGGCAGACACAGCAAGGTACTTTCCCCAGGCCCAACTAAGAAGTGAGCCCAGTGACCTGACAGAGACTGGAGTCTGGGGTCACGCCAATCACTATGCACACCCAGATGACACAAAGCCCAGTTCCAAACCCAGTTCCAAAACAGCTGTCTAAGTCCTGGAACACACCAATGGCATCAGAACTAAGACCGCTCTGCCACCTCATTGTGTTATGCCACTGCTTTTCTGTTACCATGATTTCCATAAAAACTTGACACTCATTACAGAGAGAGAATCATAAACCACACTGGAGATAAAGAAAAAAAAAAGATAGCTGTCGAAAAGGATGGCAATGACAAAAAAAAAAAAAACAAAAAAAAAACTTTACTTGCCAGGGGGCAATCTACTCAGGATTTAAATTTTTCAAAGCACAAAAACATCAAGAGTCAGATCAGATCAACCAGCTGCTTCTATTTTCTAAGATGTTTTCCCCTGGCAACAGCTACTGAAGCTGGGGTTCTCTCTCTCTCTCTCTCTCTCTCTCTCTCTCTCTCTCTCTCTCTCTCTCTCTCTCTCTCGCTGTGTCATCCGTGTTCCCTCCCCACCCCGTCTGACTGCCTCCGAGGGTGCCTGTGGCCTCCTGTGTGTGAGAAAGAGAGGAAGAGAGAGGGGGAGGGGAGGGGGAGAGGAAGAGGGAGAGGGAGAGGGCGCATTGGGTCTCTCTCCTCCCCTAAGAGCACAGCCGCTTGCCGCCTCTCCCTTCTCTGGCCGCCTCTTTCTCCTCCTCTCTCTTCCTACTTAGCTCCTTGCCTTCTGGTGAGTATGACAACACTCCTCCACTCTGTGAGAAGACGTGCAGTGCGGTTTGTGGTGTGTGAAACTCACAACTTTGAGATTGCCAGTGACTTGTTTAAAAACTTTCCATTGTTGTCCTTATAGTTACAATGTGTTGCTGGGGAAGGGATTGTCCCTATGACAGGGTCCACTGAGACTGCTCCACAGGGGAAAATTCTGTCTCAGAGGACTGGGAAAAGGCCAATAAAGTTTAGATAAAAGAAAATTCAGAAATTGTTCCTTTGCTTTAAAATAAATAACCATAAAAATGTATATTTTAAAAATAACAAAGTTCTCTGACATTGTTTTTTCAATCTTAATTTGTCTTTGAGGCCTCTTTTAGGTACTGAGTTGTCTGCGGATGACAATGACACATTTATTTTGCTTTCAAATAAATGTAAAACAGGAGCTTAAAGAATAACCGTGGCACTGAGTGTAAAGAGCATTAACAACTGAGCCAACTGAGGAACGAGTGAATTAAACGCAAATAAAACACTTGCATGTAGCCTAACAACAGGGGAACTCGCAGGGACAGATGGTTTTAAATCAATTCCACTGAAATTTGATTTCTTCCTAAAATAATCTCCCTATGTAAAAAAAAAAAAAAAAAAAAAAAAAAAAAAAAAAAAAAAAAAAAAAAAAAAAAAAAAAAAACCTCACCTATGTATTTAACCTAGTAAATGTTTGCTGTTTAAATGTGATTTGAAAATTACTCTCTTAATTTTCCAAGATGAAGTGCTAAATGCCATGACTCATTTTAGAAGTACTAAAAATAACCTCTGACTGGACAGCAGATGCCATGTGTCTCTCTCTGAGTTTAGGGACGGAAAAGTTATATATAGATGATTGAGCCTAATACATAGTGGACAGGGGAGAGAAGTCGCAGGGATGAAGACCCGGTGAAACTGTGTAGTTAATTATTTGATAATCAAATGGGGGAATGAAAGGAGAACTTCTAGGTGAAACAAATACTGAGAAAGTCGTGGGTGGGCGGTGACGTCTGAGCACTGAGGTTTCCACTCCTGTTGACATCCACGCACTGGAGTCTACTACCGTGAGGAAAGGAGGGTGCAGTTTGGAGAGGAGTGTGTTTTTGTTTTTACTTTTCTGTCAATATGAGAGCAAAATTTGTGAATTATGAGAATCTTGCCATATTTTTAATGCTGCTAACTAGCCACACCACAAGTAAAAGTTGTTTACAAATGAAATACTCCGTAACTTACAGCTATAAGCCAAATCTATTGAAAGCCTAGAGAGGCTAATTGCCAGAACATCCTGACTCAACTTGCTTTCTCACTTCCTGTTTCTTAGGAGCCTGCACTTTGTCCAAATCAGCTCCCCAGTTCTCTTCTCCCTGCTTACTATACATTGTTACTCTTAAATATTATTTGTTTTCCTAGAGCTTCATCACTTAAAAGAAGAAAGTATAATCCATGTTACTCTAAAAGAAAAATTTTAGAGTGAAACAAAAGGATGTTATAGAAATTTAAAGAATTAATACTATAAGCATCACTGTATTTCCATACTAGTTGGTTTATTTGTTTATCTATTTATTTTTGAGACAGGGTCTCACTCTGTAGTCCAGGCTGGTCTTGAACTCACTATGTAGCCCAGGCTGACCGTGAACACACAACAATCCTCCTACCTCAGCCTCCCAAGTTCTGGGATCACAGGCATGAGCCACCTTGTATGGATACTACAGAAAACCAGCGTATGTGGTGCTGGGGAGTCAAAGCCAGGGCCTTTTGCTTGTGAGGCAAGTGTTTGGATGACTGAGCTGTGGTTGATTTATACCTTCCTTAATTCCTTGTTTTATTCTAAAAACGATATCAGTTTGAACCTCAGAAAAGTGTTTTGTTGATTGGTAATTACATGTTGCTCAACTGGGGGAAAAAATGCTTAAAAAGCAAGAAGTATCTCTCATAATTAACATAATAATGTAGTTATGTCAGAGTATATACTAATCACATCTTGGCTTATAAACTAAAATAGAATTTAAGGATATTATTATTAGTCAAGCCCAGTAATCCCATTTCTATGGGAAACTGAGGCAGGAAGATCAACAGTTTGAACCCAAACTGGACAACATGGTGATTTAGTGAGATCCTGTCACAAAATCAAAAATAAAAAGTGAAAAGGGTTGGAAATAAATATCCCCTTAGATCCAGCAATAGCTCTTCTGGGAATTTTCCCAAAAGAGTTAAAAAGAGATATAATAGAGACACATATATACCCATGTTCATAGCAGCACAACTAAGAATATTTAAAATGTCATCAACAGACCAATTGATACATAAATTATGGTATTTATACACAATGGAATACTACTTATCTATAAAGACAGATAAGTTGGAGGCTAGGCTTCTGTAGGTAAATGGAGGCAACTTGAGAACATCATACTCAGTGAAGTGAGTCAGATGCAGAAGATTATATATATCAAGTGGTTTCTTTAATATAAGAAACCAAGATCACAACCATTTCATAAAACTAATTGGGGGAATAACAGGAACTGTGGAAAGGTAAAGCAGGTGGGAGGGTCAAAAGGGACAGAGGAAGGATCTGTAATTTTGTCACTATGTATATATATATATATATATATATATATATATATATATATACACATATATACATATATATGCAAGAAATATCCAAGATCAATGTAAACATTATGTATTGTATATATACATATCAATAAAACGAGAGAAAAAAATTTTTAAAAAGTGGGCCTGTGATGCAGTTCGGTGTGAAGGCCCTGCGCTCAATCTTCACTGCCATACACACACATGCAAATACATTATCATTATGAATTATTTCAGCAAGTACAATAGCTCTTGTATTAAACATTTTAACTTCAAAAGAAAATGTATACATCTATGTACCCATAATGATTGTAAGTCTACATAAAATTTTATTAAAAATCATAATACATATGTACTTACCTGAGCAAAATGACAAATACGATCACAAAAAACTAATAGCACAACTTGTTCAGTTAATGTCAACAGTGAGCGATACTACTGAGAACTGAGTATCAAACCAAAAACATGATAGTATGTGATTTGAAAAATGACTTCCCACTGTTCCTCTGTTACTAATTTTAACATCAGTGGTGTAACAGTACATTCATACTGTGTTCAGAATCATAATCAGTTGGTACCTACTTGGGAGACATTCTTATTATTAATAGGTGACTGGGTTACCCATACAAAATATAACTGTGTTTATCACTAGATACCGCTCCAGTATGGAGCCTAGTCCTTTTGAGCAGCTCTCTGCAGAGCAGTCAACGCCTGCACAGGACAGTTCATTGCCCAACCAAAATGGCCGAGTGAAGCAAGAAAGTCGGGATTCCTCAAACAACTCACTCCCAGGACCTGAGCAAGAAGCAAGTGGGCACCTGGAAAACGCAGCACATGACATTGCCGAGGAGTTGAACCGACAGCTGGAAGACATCATAAGCATGTATGGGTCTGCGGCCAGTACACCAGGGAAGGAGGGCCCAGCCAAGGCCCAGGAGCAGCCTGGAAATGCAGAGCCACCTGAAGCTGCAGAAGCACCGGACAATGAGGACAGGGACGGTGAGGACACCACGGAAGAGACTGAAAGAGAGCCCATTGCTCCTGCAGACCCAGCCACAGTCAAGGAAGCTGTCAGCAGCAGGGAGCAGAAATTGGAAAAGAAAATCTTAAAAGGATTAGGTGAGTAGTTACATTCTTGTGTATGACATGACTTGTTTTGTTTTTGTTTTTCCTAAAGGGGCTACTTACTTCAACTTTTACTAAAAGCCACATCTAGTATTTGGATCATTGTAACAGCCACCTTGAGAGCTTCCCTAAGTTTTATCTTTGTATTTGTCCCCAGCCCCTTCCCCTCTGAGGAGTCCATCTCAATGGCTTTCTATTGCTCCTAAGGAGAAAACCACATTTCTTTAGACTCTGACCCTAGACAGGGTCAGATATGCATCACTGCCTGCATTCCAGAACACTCTGCCCTTGTTACTAATACCATGGCAAGTCAAGTCATTCAGGTCTGGTCTCCTTCCATTGAGGATCTCACACTCTGCCCCTTGAGGGCTTAGGCACATGCTATTTTTCTTTACCTAGGAATCCCTACCCATTCCCAGCACCACTCCAATTCAGCCCTTTGGGGCCCTTTCTCAGTTAGCTTATAACTAAAGTCTAAACCTACATCAAGTGTCAATTGTTTGGGGTCTTATTGTGCCATGTATCTTTCCTATATAACATTAACCAGCATTACAGATTGTACACTTTTAGGTAGCATTCTTTGGTTACTGTATGTCTCGCATGCTAAATTTTATCTCAAGAGCATGATGTCTATGTATTTCGATGACATTGGGTGTATCCTATTGCATAGAATTCATTCTAGGCCTATAGACATCAGTTGTACCCATGAATGAATGAATGAATGAATGAGAAAATTATTCATGATAAGGTTAGTGGAATCCAGATGTAAGCAAAATGTGAAAACAAGAATCAATTGTTTATACAAAAAAAAAGACTGTCTATTAGATCACTTAGTGGTATGTTCCATTACCATGTAATTTTTAAAAAATTAAATACAACTCATCAGAAATGTCCTGGAGTAATATCACTCTGACACATAAAATTCCTTGCTGTCACACTTAAAGAAGGGATAAATAACTATAATAATGTACTTGTCTCCCCCAACATAAAGATTAAAATAACCTAGCTAATACCTTTAAATTCCTTCAAGTTCCAAAGTGCAAGGTTGGAATTGTTCTTTTGGTTTTTCTTTTTTCTTTTGGATCCTTGGGAAACATAAAAAATTTGCCATGCATTGCAGAGCAATTTTTTTTTCCTTCACAAAGTACCTCAGACATGTCCCACTGCATTAGCTATTGTTAAAGTTTCTGTAAGACAGTATACAAAAACTCCATCCCAAAGGTGAGCAATTTCAAGTCCTCCTAGCCAGCATGGTTCCTATTTGCATTATTGTCCAACTCTCTCTCTCTCTCTCTCTCTCTCTCTCTCTCTCTCTCTCTCTCTCTCTCTCTTTCTGGGCATGGGGATGTGATATTTGTCCCTGGCCACTCAAAGGCTGTATCTCTAAAGTCCTTTTTGCTTTCCACCTGGCCAAATCAGTGGAAGCCACTCAGTATGACCAACAGAGATAAAGATTTATTCAAAACTAGATTTGAGGAAAATAGTAGAGTTAAATATCTTAAATCACCCCATCAGCTATTACAGATGAGCAAGTCTTGTATTCTACAGTACAGAAGTAATCATTCGCCTTCAAAACCAACTTTTGAGTTTACAGGACAGTTTTCAGTACAAAGCTCACCAAGAATCTAAGGTGAGGTCTTCATTAGCTGACAGGGCAGAGTAGTTAGATATCTTAGGATAGGAATCCTTAATCTGAAAGGGGATTACTCTGGCTCCAGCCAGTATCTGCCTAACTTTGAGCCTGGCCTTCCCTTTGCTGCCCCTCCTCCCCAAAGGCGCAAATCCTCCTTTGAGGGAAGAGGGTGGGGAGAGACACGTATCTTCATTTAAAGCATTTTTTGGAAAATAGGACTTTTAATTTCAAAATGCCATCCTGTTGGTATCATATTGAGGGAAAAGCAAACCTGGGGTAAAGTTAAAGATGAACAACTGTGGCTTTCAAAGCTGTCTTCCATGAGTGACTTCATAATCTGCATTAAGCTAACGATCTTCTTTTCAAGAGTAAGAAAAGTTCCACCTGACTACCTATAAGTTACAAAGATCCAATTGAATGTGTTTTGCAAAAAAAAAATTGTGATTTAGAATCCATTATAACCCTGTGTATGGGACAGGGGCAAGGCTTCTGGTGATTCGTGCCACCTCACTTAACATCAACAGCATACTCTTTTAAGCATTGGCCATAACACATGGAAACCAGGAAGCAGATGGAGAGGCATACAAGTGTGTGTTTGAGATCAAATTTTGGCCCCAGTGATTTAAGGCATTTTGAGCCCTGCCTGGTGGCACAAGCCTGTAATCCTAGCATTCTTGGAGCCTGAGGCAGGAGAATCATTAGTTCAAGCCCAACTTGGGCAACTTATTGACTCTAGCGAGACTCCGTCTCAAAATCAAAGCTAAAAAAAAAATGGACTGGAGATGTAGCTTAGTGCAAAGGTCTTGAGTAGGATCTTCAGACCACAAAATTTAAAAAAAAATTCTAAAGGAGAAAAGATACAGTTTTGAGTATATCAAGTCAAATTTGCCATAAAATTTAGCATAAATTATCTTTAACTACACTAAGAGTTTGAGAAAATTTCTGTTCTACATTTAAGCAGCTGTTTCAATTATTTTCATTTAAAAATTTGGCTTCTTTGATATACAATAATTCCTTCACATTCTAGTACAAGTGGGCCAGGGTCCAGAGCCCTATGTGGCATTGTTGTTGCTGCACAGGTGGTTTGGCTTTGAGGATTCCTACCCATATGAGCATTTCATTGTGTGGTGGCGATGTGCCTACCACACGCTTTCCCCAGCTTTGATGGGGAAGATATAAAGCTTGCTCTAGTATGACACACTAGGGAGAAGGAAGGTGATCCCCTCTTGATAAAATGTCCCTGAATAAAGTTTTTCCGCTTGTGTCTAGCAATGGCAGCAAATAACACCATTTCCATGGGAATATAATTACAGCCTTTCTCAGAAGATGTGCACATCTCTCTCAGCTTCTCTCCTCCATGGTTATACCACATAGCAGCAAACAATAAACCCAATGGAAATTTAAACCTAAGGTCTTTGATGTTACAAATTTATGAATTCTGCATATACTTACTTCTGACTTCTTGAGGTTTTAGGGGAAAATCACTTTTCACAGTATATCAATGGCTCTAAATATCCTTCTGTACAAAACAACAGGCTGTCAGAGATGACAGCAACCTCAGTGAGAGTGGGGTCAGAAAACACCAAACCTCCCTTTACAGCTACTAAAAATAAAAACTAATGAGAGACAGAACCACTGGCCTCCCTTGATTGTTTGTATGTTCTCCAAACAAGACACACAATGTGTTCATACATCAGGACTCACAACAAGAGGTGTCTCGGCACACTAAATACCACAGGTGAGAGTAGGATTTGCCTCTGCTCTTGTCAATAAGGACAGCTTCATTTCATTTGCATAGTATCAATTTGTGCTGCTTGGTTTTATTTTATTTTGTTATTACTGGCATTTACCAATCACTTAACACGGGTTAACCACAGTAGTAGGCCCTGGCCCCAAACTGACCAACAGTACAGTCTCTTGCCTTTAATGAGTTACAAACTCAGGACACAGGTCTTCACGTGGGCACCTTCCACGGTCAGAAGTCAACAGTGAAAAGGCGCCTGACTCCGGCAGATCATCCTTGGGGTACTCCCAGCAGGGTGGGATAGCAGTTATCTCCACTCAAAGAGCAGCAAGTTCTACCAGAGGCCACCACTGGAAAGCTAGGAGGGACCCATACAAGCACACATGCCTGTCTTCTCCATTGTCTTAAACTTTGTCTATAATCTTAACTGAATCACTGAGCAAAGACAAGCAAAACTAGCTGTTGGGAATGAAGTCACTTTCTTCAAAAGATGTTTCTTTTTATTTTTCTAGGTTTCCTTGGCATCAGTATTTCACAGGGAGTGTGGCAATTTAAAACACAAAGAATAACCTTGGAGTTAAGCCTTGGCCGGGACAGCACCAATTATGTAACTCTGGTGTTTCCTGTACCTAAATATCTATAAAATTAACCAGTTTGTCTAAACACCCTTTGAAGTTCCTTCTAAATCTAAAATTCCCCAATTCTCTGTAGGGCTGCCAGATTTACTAAATAAAAATACAAACTGTCTAGTAAATTTTGGATTTCAGGTAAAAAATGAATGATTCTTTAGTATAAATATGTCCTCTGCCTGTACTTTCGCTGACAACCTAATTTGGTGAACTCCCTGCCTCTCTAAGATAAGAAGACACTGTAGCCCATGAGAAATGTCTGTCCTCTGGAAAAAGGTTGTCAAAGTTATTAACATCTTTCAGGAGATTTATATCAGGAAACATGAGAACTATGGGGTTGCTTGACTTCCCTATTCTGACTAGAGAGACAGGTGAAGATGAGAAATATTCTCTACTTTGACCAGACGGCATGAAAACGTATTAAGGTATTACTAGTGGTAAGTACAGGCCTCAGCATCCCACTGCTCCTCCCAGAAATCAGCTTAATGGGTGTGTGAAGTCAGCATTCTGGGTACCACAGAAGGGCAAAGCTGAAGACAAAAGAGTAATGGGGAAAGAAAAGGAAAACTTTCAGGGTCCCTCCTAAATCATAAGCAATGAGGTTTAAAATGTATCATAAAGTCTAAGAATAAAAAATGATGAAGGCCCAGTTGGGAGAAAGGAAATGCTGCGCACATCAAGCTCAGAATCATAGAGAGAAGAAAAGACCTGTGGAAAACCCTTCCCATCTTCTAGATGAATTTTATTTCCAGTTCAGAAATATAATCAGGGTTATTTCTACTCAAACCCCATGGAATGGGCTTATACAAGGGAAGAGAGACTTGGTTTCCAAAGAGGAATATGGGGGACTAAAAGAGCACAGAGAAGAAACGGGTACTTGTACAACACTGTGAAGGTTCTCTGCCTTTGCCTGGAAGTCCAGCAACTCTGTGTATTGATACTGGCCATTGAACACTAGTTGGAAGTCAATGGGTTGTTTTTATTCTTCTTTTATGAGCCAAAGTGAGAAGAATGGGTGATTTAGTCTTTCATAGAGTGTTTTTACGTGTGTGTGTGTGTGTGTGTGCGTGTGTGTGTGCGTGTGTGTGCATGCTATATATATATAATATATGATATATATATGATATATATATATATCATATATATATATATATAAAATATAGGAAGGAAAGTAACAAGAGTGGATCCTTGAGATAAAAATCTGGAAGGTACTGTTAGAGCAGACACTCCTGGAAATCTACCACATTGCCGCAAGCTTCTCAGCTAGCCCTCACTTACTCTGTAAGGTAGGTCACATTTTTTCCTACAGAAAAAAAATGATACCTGAGGCCCAGATGGGTGTGGTCTGGCCAAGGCTGAGAGTCAACTCGCAGGTTGTCAGTCTCACACCTCAGCCCAAAACACCTGACTACTAATTCAACTACTCTTTTTTGATATCTTTTTCAGGCAAAGAAGCCAACCTGCTGATGCAAAATCTGAACAAGCTGCAAACATCTGACGAAAAACTTGATTTTTTATTCAAGAAGTATGCTGAATTGGTAAGATCTTTGAATAGCTCTTTTTGATATTAAGGTTCAGGCTCTAGTTAGAGCTAAAGAAGAGTTTACAAGAGTGCAATTTTTCTTATATGTCATTATTGACCATAACTGGTCACCTCAAACAAGTTAAAGGTAGAATTTATAAAATAAGGTTTTTTTTCTGAAAATAAAACTGATAGCAGCAGAAAGGAACAAGCATAGAATTAAAATCTATTCTATCCTCAAATCTGTGTATCACTTTGGGAAAGAAAGACTGTGAAGTACATATAGGTAATTGAAATTGTGTGGGTATTTAAAAATTCCTTTTAAGTTTAAAATAGAAACATAACATACATAAAGTTCATCAACAAACTTTCGTTCAGCTCTTTTTTATTTCACTTAGTTCTTGAACTCGGGGGTTTTTCTGGGGGGGACAAACAGGAGGAAAGCTGAGTTGAGTTAGCCCCACCTCTGAGCTCAGTTCAAGGTATATTCTTGCCTGGTCTGGCCATTCCCTAGGACAACAAAGCACCCCACGTGGGTGGGTTGTTTTTTGCTCCAGCCTCCCTTTCAGGAGGCAGCAGCCCCATTCCCAGACCCCAGCAGGGAGAGCCACTGCTGTCTCCTCAGTACTTTATAATTGGTCAGCTGGAGGAAAGTGAAGAGTTTAGTAAAGCAACAGTGCTCACTTCAATGAACCCTCACAAACAGCTGCTGAGGTGAAGATGTGCTGAAACATGCCTCAGATATACCCTGCAGGGGACCCACAGATGGGGGGCATACCCTAGAAAAACTAAACTATGTGCTTCTCTTTTACTGCTGTTTCTCTGTGTCCCCAACTCCCGCAAAGAAACCACTTGTTTCTTCTGAAGAAGCAGTAGCAGGAGAGTGGAATTTAAGGCTACAATGGCAAAAAAACTTACTTCCTCTGCACGCTCGGTTGACCTGGCCCCCTCACCAGGTAGACTTACCCTAGGACTGAAGAAGCTCCAGCTAAGGACCTTGCACTTGCAAAGGCCTGTGGATGCTTGGATCTAATATTTCATTCTTAACATTTTTAAAAAACAATCTCTAAAGCTGAATAAGTGTCACGCTCCTCCCGGGTTAGGCGATGGAGCTTAGTGAGTGATTTGTTCTCCTCACGTTTTCCTTGCATTTCATTCCTGTCGATTCCTTGCGGCTCCTTCCCTCCTTCTGCCTTAACACGTCCTGGTATCATGCTGTCATGCAGTACCCCAGAAAGATTCTGAAACGTCAAGCGACTGTTTGATTCTACCAATGTCACTTTTTAATTTTTTTAATCACAAACCACATTATGACGATAGGAAATTGATGAATATATAAAACAAAAAATTTTAAAAATCTCTAATCCCATAGCCTAAAACACAAGCTACACGTGCAGGGATCTCTCTCACAGCAATTACCACAACAGGTTACACGTGTGCTGATTCCTGGTCTTTTGGCTCATCTGACAGACATTCTCCCCATTTGGATTACAGCTCTCAAAAGTATTTTTTTAAAGTTGTGTCATATTACATTAACTGGCTATATATATGGAGTCACTAATTTGGAGGACATTATAGATTCCTCCTACTGTCTTGCTTTACCAAATGTTGCCACAGTGAATGACATCATGCATTAAATATGTTTCTTTTTCTTTTTTGTGATTTTAAGAAAAAATTGCAGAAACGGGATTACTAAATTGAAGAGGAGAGTATGGTTTTGGTTTTTAAGCTTTACACCCATGACACTTGCCAAAAATAGTAGAAATTTACAAAGCAAATATCATATCAACTTTGTTGCAGATTCTCTAGTCATGACTGTTAATAATTTTAATACGACAAAATAAAATTTGATGTCAAAAACATTTTCCCCAAACTCTGGCCTCCACTCTTACCTACTCTATCCTACTTCAACTATGAGTCCTTGGTAGTATTCTCCACATCGTTTGCCCTTTGCCACTCTAAGTTACCCTTCATAGCAAGGCCACTCTTGTTCAGTTTCTAGTGTCATGTTTTATTACTGGCTGGACTGGGCAGGAGTCAAGACGGACACAGGTTGCGATTTAGTGCTGCATCCCAGTCTCTCCAAGACTGTTCATGAGCCAAGGCTGTTCACCCCAGTCCCAGGGTCTCTCTGTACCTTTTTACTCTCCTACCAATGAGTCACCCTACCAGAGGTTATTTAACAGAGACCTGAAATCAATTCAAGGCTTACTTATAAATTGTGCATGTTTCATTTATTTATATAATAGACTTTAAAACCCAAAAGATCACCCCAGAAAAAAGTCACTAGAAGAAAATCAACCCATTATTTTTCTTTTTCAGGAAGGAAAAATTATGAAGAATTTTCATTTTTTACTTAGAGATGAAAGCCCATTTCCTTGCTTTTTGATTTGAATATTAATATAGGAAATTTCTGAACTATAATTGTTCATATGGAATAAATCATCAACTTCAAAACTGTGAATCAAACTGCCAGTCCAGCTCGCTCATTCTTACAGAATCCAAATCCTCTAATATTATCAGCCATCGTATTTATTAATAAATAAGGACATCTCATGGCTAAACTAGGAAATGGTTTAGGAAACAATTCTACGCAAATTTTCTCAATGGTTAGGTAGTTAAAACAGCATCACTAAATGTTACTAATTTAGTATTTTCATTAATTTTACATAGAAAGGACAGCAAGAACAAGAGAGACTGTAGATAAAATCCAGTCTTCCTATTAAAATTGTACAGAAGAACCAACCCCTAGGTGCACCGTTAAATCACAAAGACAATTTTTGCCTGAAGTTGACTCAGTTACAATATGTAAACCTTTATTCATTACAAAATTCCATGCTCCCATTTGCATCTACATAAATCTGAATTATTTACACACTTACATACACAGAGAAAGAGAGAGAGATTAGAATATCAGGGAGTCCTATTTCAGAGCAAAATAAAATAGACCCAGCTAAATGTTCAACGTGTATGATCTCGCATTATAACTACAAGAATAAGTGGTCAATGAGCAACTATAAATCAGTGCTCTTTCAGCATGTAGTGTACAAACAGCATCCCCTCTTCCTGACACGTAGACAAAGCCTTCGAGACAATGTCTCCCAAACAGGAGTGGTTTTGCTTATGGAGGGACACCAGGCATCTCTATCTGGAGATATTTTTGGATATCCCTGTTGGATGACGTCACTGATGTCTAAAGGATAGGAGCCTACGCTGGTCCTGAATAGTCTAGAATGCAGAGGGGATTGCAGAATAAAAATATGTGGCCCCGCATGTCCACAGTGCTGAAGTTGAAAAGTCCAGACGTGTGGTTTAATTTCCAAAGGTAAAGTATATACCACAATGATAATAATAATAATGATAATGTGTTAGTTTTGGGGAAGAATGCTGTCATGTAAAATCTGGGAGTGGAAAGCTTTATCTCTGTATAATAACCACAGAAAATGGAAGAACCGCATTTGTTCTATCAGCAGCGACTCAGCATGAGAAATATGGAATGAAGGATCATCGACTCTTCAAGATAATTTGAATATTAATTTCATCAATATTTTTAGTAACAGGACTCTTGGTTTTAGCCAATGCTAATTCCCATTAATAAGAAATTACACATGAGCATGAAGACAGAATATCAAATATGCATATTTCTGGCTTACAGCAACAAGAGTTTAAGTGGTTGTTTCAATGTGGGAGTAGGGAAAGAGGAAAGGCACAAAAGGGGAACTGAAGAAAGCGGAACAGTGCTGTTCACATGGCTCACAAACAATAAACACCTTCTCAAAACAAAGAAACTAAGGCCAGGGGCAGGCTGGTATGGCAGGCACGTCTGCTCCCACCAGCCGCTGTGAGACAGGAGGAACACCAGAGGTCCAGAAGCAGCCAGAGCCCCCCCCCCCCCCCACAACTTTACCTCTCTACTAGAAACAAGGTTTTTTTTAGAACCAGCACCTTCCTGGTTTCAGTACCATTCAGGCACTCAGGGAATTGACTCTTAGCAGACAAACAGCTTTACACAAAACACTGCAGCTTGAAAGTGGCTACACTAATTGTGAATCTGAGACTGGCATTCCTAGAACCTGCTAGTCTTTTTCCAGGGGCTTCTGGAGGTTGGTCCCCATCAACACAAGAACTCTATCACAAAATTACCAGATTTAACAAATAAAAATATGTAACGTCCAGTTAAGTCTATATTTCAGGTGAACAACTAATAATGTTTGATATAAGAAGAGCCCATATAATATTTGGGGCATACTACGTTTTTCCCCTTATTTATCTGAATTTAAATTCAACTGGGTACTCTTGAGTTTTACCTTGTAACACCATCTCAGAATTTCAGCATCCCAAGATGAAAAAAGTACAGGACTAAATTGGTTTCATTACACAAATCATCCATACTTGGTACTTTAGCAGTGGCTACTGCAGATGCATGAGAGAAGGGCTCATCTGAACGTTCTAGAAAGAAGCTCTACGATGTGTTCGCCATAGGCATGGAGGGCGTGAAGCCAGAGTTGAGTAGGAAGCGGGGTATATCAATGATGTCAGCCCTTCATGCTGTCGAGCTGCAAAGCGGCCACTTCTAATGCTTTCACGAGAACCCATCAACGCTGAGGTGGATGGGGACACTTTCTCTTCTACTTTGTCATACCCGAAGGAAAAACCCATACCAGAAGCCCAAACTTACAAAGAAGAGAACTTTATCTTGTTTACCAAAAAAAAAAAAAAATGGCTTTTCTCTTTCCTATTAAAAAAGAAGTAGCACTGTAGCCTTATTTTGAGATAGAATTATAAGAATTAAATGTAACCCAAACAGGTAAACTAGTGACCACTTCTGGCATGCAAGGCATTGTCACAAATTCTGACAATTTCCAGATTCTGACACATGAGGAAAAAAAATCCTAGTCTATCAAAAATGTCAAGGAAGAGAATAATAACAAAAAATCTGTATCTGCTTTAAAAATCATTTCTACAAGTACTGTAAATATAATCTTTATGAAGTCCCCGGCTCCAACAACTCCTGAGTAATCCCTAGGTTTTGTTCCTTTTCCATCAACTCCAAAGTGATTCCCACCATGTTCTTTCACATTTCCATGTCTAGCTGGATGAACATCGCACTGAGCAAAAGAAGTTAAAGCTCCTACAAAAGAAGCAGGCACAGGTTCAGAAAGAAAAGGACCAGTTACAAAGTGAGCACAGCCGAGCCATCCTGGCTCGGAGCAAGCTGGAGAGCCTGTGCCGGGAGCTGCAGAGGCACAACAAGACACTCAAGGTATGTGCTACACAGCTTGGAATGGCATACTTTCCTGAACACTGCATGGACACAGCCATGTGCAAGGAGTGAGAGTCTTAAAGTCAGAAAGTATGAAGTTCAAGTATGAGTTCTACACCTTGCTTGCCTGTGACTTCCAGTAAATGGTTACCCTCCTTGAGTTTGTTTCCTCCTCCATAACATGGGTGTTATACCATCAAACCTTCAGTGGTTGAGGAATACTTGAGTGGTTGGGGGGAAATTGTATAAAGAGTCCACCTCAGCACTGGAAACAATGCAGTCCCTTCATAAAATACTTTCTTCTTAGGTTGAATACTTTTTTACGGTAACCCTTAGTTTACTCTAAAATATCTGTAAAAGCTCAACATTTTATACGATCATGAACTCGTCGTGACGCAGGATAGATAGGCACAAAGTTAACTGACACAATAAAATGAGAGTAGGAGCCGAATGTCAATAAACATCTGAAAAAAGAGGCGACTCGAAAGAACACTGCCACTCTCCAGACTTAATTATCCAATCTAAAAATAATAGACTGATCACTTCATTCAGTCTTCGTGGGTTTCATTAATTACAGTGTGATTCCCTACTAGTGTGGCTAATTTGATTACACACAGACACCAGCCCCATTCAATAAAGTAAGATGCAGGGCTCTCAAAGATAATACTGCCGGTGTCCACAGAGGCCTTTCTATCAGAATGTCCCAAAGGTTTTCGACAAACAGTAATTAAGTAGACACCAACATTCCTGAAGTAACTACTACTGCAAGCGTTTAAAAGAAGATACTTTAAAACAGAGAGACAGAGGCCAAAGGAATATCACAGCTATTAAAGATGTTGTCTAGCAAGCCCAAGGCCCTGAGTTCAATTCGCCAGCACCACATAAACTGGGTGTGGTGGTGCATACCAATAATCCTAGCACTCGGGGGACTGAGGCAGGAGAATTGTAGTGAGTCCAAGGCCAGCCTGGCCTACACTGTGAGTTCAGACCAGCCTGGACTACAGAGCAAGACTATCTCAAAAAAAGAAAAAAATACACAGCAATATTAAAATCATTGCTGAATTTTTACAATGAGTTAAAAAGAAGGGATAACAGTTCCTTGTATTCTAAATTGTTCTTTGGTGTCTGGGAAATGGGAGGACATTATGACAATTCTAATTCCCAAAGTATAAATTTGAGGAAATGAGATCCTAGGGGAGTTTGTTTGCTTATTTTTGCAGTGCTAGAGATGGAACTTGGGAGTCTTTGCCATAGGCTACATATACTCCCAGCCCATGTTTTGGTTTTTGATTTTGAGACAGGGTCTCACAAGGTCTCTAAGTCACCCAGGCTGGGCTCAGACCTGGGATCCTCCTTCCTCAGGATTCCAGAATGCTGGGATTACAAGGCCTGTGCCACCAGCCTTAGTATCTGGTTATCTTTTCAGTAACTACACTGAGGATAATTAGAAACTCAAGCTATTTGGCAAAATGTCTATTCAAGTGACAGAATTCTGTATTTCTGTGAGTTTCCTGGAGTTTGGTAACATAGTAAGAAAATATAAATTAAATCAGTTACAGGGGCTAGGAATGTGGTTCACTGGCAGAGACTTACCTAGCATACAGGAGGTCCTCAGTTCAAATTCTAGTACCAAAATTAAATCACTAAATCAATGTCAAATAGGATGAGAAAAGGTATCAAAGAAGAAATTCAAAGAGAATATGATAAGGCTTACACCACGTGGGTAGCATTCAAAGGTGGAGTGACAGACGTAGCTGAGAACCTGGGAGAGGGACTCACACATTCTCAGGAGTGGCTTCCAGTTATGGGCAATAAATTTATATAACGCCCTTATGCCAGGGGTTGTGATAGGGCATATGCTATTTCATTTAATCTTCACAAACCCTATGAGAGTTTAATACTTCCACTTCTGATAAAGAGCCTATGACTCAGCAATCCAAATCAGTTATCCAAGGTCATGCACATTTTATTTGTCAAAATTAGGATTCAAATTCAAAATACCTTCTAATTTCTCTTCATATTTTTTGACCTATCAGTTATTAAGAAATATTTAGTTTTTAAAGCCCATTACACAATTTATTATGATGAACATACTCTCTGTACTATTTCAGATATTGGTGTAGCATTCCATAAGTAACAATTTCTTTTTGAACTCACTATGAAGTCCAGGCTGGCCTTGAACTCACAGCAATCTTCCTGCCTCAGCCTCCAGAGTGCTAGGAATAGAGGTGTATGTTACCACACCCGGTTTATTATGTGGTGCTGTGGAATTGAACTTAGGGCAGTGGGGTGCTAGGCAAGTGCTCTACCTGCTGTGCTATTCCTCCTGTCCCAACAATTAGTCGTAGAAAATTTACATCTCTATTGAATTCTTGTCTATTTCCTAAAGAATAGTGTTTAAAAATCTCCTACTAAAATTGTGGAGGTGTCTCTTTTAATTCGATCAATTTTTGCTTCAAGTATTTTGAAGTATTGATATTAAATATATACACATTTGTGATTATTTTGTCTGATGGATGAATTGGCCATCTGAGCACCATGAAGTGAGCTTTGTAACAGCCTTTCCCTTGATCTTCAGCTGTCTGACACCAACATGGCCATGGTAGTTTCCTCAAGTTCGGTGTCAGCTAGTTAGTTCCTCGCATCTGTTTATTTACTCCCTGGGGCTCTACAGTCCATCGTTTCCTTATAGAGAACACAGAGGTACATCCGGCTTTGTTCATTTGTTCAATATATGCCTCTAATTGAGCTGCTAGACCACGCCCATGTAATGCAGTCACTGCTGTGCTTGGGTGAAAGGGCAGGCAGCACCTTAGCGTGTTTGCATAGTATTGCGCCACCCCTGTCCTCCGTTCCTCTGGTTTCTTTCCTGCCTTCCAGTTGGATAATCTGAATGTTCTTTACATTATACTTTAATTTTAAATTTTACCTCTTTGCATTATCTTCAGTGTTTTCTCTGTGATTACAATCTGCATCCTTAATTTTGCATAGTCTATTTGAAGTGAATACTGTATCATATCACATAATATGTAGAAACACTGCCAACAAAATAGGTCCATTAACTCTTCTGTTGCATACCTTTATAATTTTTTATTTTGACCATACCTGTTCCTTTAAAAAATAAAGGCCAATCTCGTCTTCTTTTCTTTACCCAGATACTTATCATTCTAATTATTTTTATTCATTCTAAACTTTCAACTGTCAGGTGTCACTTTCCCTCAGCTTAAAGAAAAGAATTCCCTGTGAATCTATCTGGGCCTGGACTTTTGTTTGTAGATAGAGCTTTTATTACTGCTTCAATTTCTGTGTGTGTGATGGGGTTGTTCAAGCTTTTTATATCTTCCTCATTTAATTTTGGTATTTTATATGTATCTAGGAAGTTGTCCATTTCTTCCCAGTTCTCAAATTTGTTAGAATATAGATGTTCAAAGTAATTTCTTATAATATTCTGGATTTCTGCAGAGTCTATTGTAATTTCACCCTTTTCATTTCTAAGTGTGCCAATCTGTACCTTTTCTTTCCTTTTCTTACTGAGGTTGGCAAGAGGTTTGTCCATTTTGTTAATTCTTTCAAAGAACCAGCTCTTTGACTCATTAATCTTTTTATTGTCTTTTTAATCTCAATCTCATTTATTTCAGATCTGATCTTTATAATTTCTTCTCTTCTACTGCCTCTTGGGTTAAGTTGTTCTTGTTTCTCTAGGTCCTTAAGGTGCATCATTAGCGAATTTATTTGTGACTGGTCTGTTCTTTTGATGTGTGCATTTATGGCTATCATTTTTCCTCTGAGTACTGCTTTCATTGTGTCCCACAGGTTTTGATATGATGTACTTCCATCGTCATTTATCTCTATGAAGTTTTTGATTTCTTCTCTGATTTCTTCTGTGATCCATTGTTTGGTCAGCAGTATGTTGTTAAGTCTCCATGTGTTTGTGTATTTTCTTCTGTTTCTGCTGCTGTTAAGTTCCAGTGTTATTCCACAATGGTCTGAGAGTCTGCAGGGAACTATTTCTATCCCTTTGTACTTGTTTAAGCATGACTTATGTCCCATCTCACTCCAGAGAGAATGGCCTATATCAACAAGTCAAATAGCCATCAATGCTGGCGAGGCTGTGGGGAAAAGGGAACTCTCCTGCACTGCTGGTGGGAATGTAAATTCATACAACAACTCTGGAAAGCAGTATGGAGAGCTCTCAAAAGACTAGAAACAAATATCCCCTTCGATCCAGCGATACCTCTCCTGGGAATATATCCAAAAGAGGCCCAAACAACACACAACAGAGATATATGTACACCCATGTTCATAGCAGCACAACTAACAATAGCTAAAACATGGAAGTCACCAAAATACCCATCAACAGACCAGCGGATACACAAATTGTGGTATTTATACACAATAGAATACTATGCATCTATAAAGTCCAACAGCATGGAGGCTTTTATAGGCAAATGGAAGAAACTTGAGAATATCATGTTTAGTGAAGTGAGTCAGAAGCAGAAGGTGAAACTTCGAATGGTATCTCTGATATAAGAGTCCCAGATTACAACTCATATGGAACTTGAAAAACAAAGTGAAAGAGGGGAGTAGGGTGGAGGAGGAGGGAGGGAGAGGAGGGTAGGGGGAGGGACAGAGAGTGGGAAAGCCCTTGTCACCATGACAAGATACATATGTGCACAAAATGCTTAACTCCATTGTAAACCTTGAATTTTGCACGTATACATGTCAATAAAATGGGGGGGGGGGGAAGAATCCCCTTTAGTACCCAGCAGGAGGGTTTATTTGGAGAATTCCAGGGGCTCCTCTTTCTGCCTTTCTCTGATCTCTCTGATCTCTCTCTCTCTCTCTCTCTCTCTCTCTCTCTCTCTGTATCTTTCTCTCCCTCTCCCTCTCTCTCTCCCTCTCCATCCCCCTCCCCAAACCCCCTCTCCCTGTTTCCCCACTTCACAGGAACCTCCCTCTCACTTTTCAGTGGTTGTAATTGCCCAGAATTCTTCACTATTGGGAGGTTTTCTATAAAAATTTTACCTGTCTCCTTCTGTTTCCAACTGCAGATTCCTATTAAGCCAAAAGCTACTAAAATGGAAAGCTAACATTATTTAAAAGTATGTTCAAGTGCCAGCTTTCTTCAGGAATCTGTTTGGTTTTGTATATCCTCTAGTGCCTTTAATTAGTGTTTCTTGCATTTTGTCCAAAGTTTATAGTTGCTATCTGTGGAACTTTTGACTTAGAATGAATTGCCTTGCTTGTACTACCTGATCTAAAATTCATGCTGCAGAAGACACAGAAAGAGAAAGCACAACCAGGTCTTTCCACCACCATATATTTTAACTGCATTCTTTATAAAATTCTTCTTCAGTGAGTTAAAACACACACACACACACACACACACACACACACACACACACACACACATAACCTAGAAAAGGCTAGTGAAAGCCTGAGACATGTTTGTTCCCACAAAACACTATTCATATCTGAAACAATCTGAGAGGCTCAAACTATACTGAAAAAGAACTTCCTAGTAAGCAATAGATAAGCATTTCAGGGAACATGATTTTTATTAAGACATGAGTAGCATTTGTTATCTGTAATTCACAGAATTTTAATATGAGAGGACAGTAGTAATTATCTAGTCCAAGCTACTTAGATATCTTACATAAATTAATAATGTATTGATTCACTAGATAAACATTTATGGAAAACCTATGGACCATGCAACAGACAGCACAGTTCTCAGGTGTATGATGATGCTTGCAAAGTTTTTTTTTTTTTTCAGGCTTTTTCAAAGTCTCCTCTGAGACTCTAAGCAAACTCTTAGCTGGGATTCCTCATAAAAATAAAAAAGAAAGTAAAATACTGATAGCAAACAATGGCACAAGGTAATATTCTCATTCTAGAAGGGAGAAAGATAGAATGAAATTAGACAAAAGGAAGAGCAAAATCCAGGAGAGAAAACACTAAATCCTGTAATTATATCATCTTGTAAGCTGTGATAAGACATGAACTTCAAAAGTCTTAGTCCAGCCTGTGTCACTGCTGCTTGTAGCCCACACGGCCTCTCTCTTGGACTGGCTGCATTCACTGCCTGTGGCATTTCTTGGTAGGTACTCCACATTCCTGGCTCTCTACTTCTGGGGTCTACACTGCACTTTTGACTTTACTCTCACAGTTTTATGCATTGCCCTCTTAGGGAACACTGCCTGGCCTCCAAGGCCTTTTTTTGTGAAATTAATTGGAAGCCTCCATGATTCCATAACTCAGACATTCTACAGGTCTGAAAAAAAATTAAAAAGCACTACATAGATGGTGACAGCTCCAAATAGAAGGAACAGTAGGACCCCTTTGGACCATGGTTGCTGTGCCCCTAAAATGTCTGAATAGCTAAACTCCAGAAAACACTTTCCTAAAGGACCAAAGCTATGTAGGGCTCTCCTCTCAAAGCAAAGTCTTTCAAGGTTGCTTACCCTTTTCTACCTTTGGGCCTGCAAAAGGTGGAGTCTGAGATGCTTTCAAGTCATCTTTGCTATTGTCCTGATGAAAAGTACTTGACTTCTTTTTAAGGTTAATATTTTCAGCAACCACACTTTCGCAGGCCCCAATTTTTCAGATGCTTCCTTTTTCATAAAACTGCAAACTTTTTTCACACCATGCAATTTTGCTTTTTCTTACTGATTCTTTTTGTTTATCTGGATAAAAGTAATCAATAGTACTTATGCCACAGCCTGAACACTAAACTTCCTTAAAATTTTCTTCACCAGATTAATTAATCAACCACTCTTAATCTCAATCTCCTGCAAAGTCTCAGGATATGAGAAAAATGAACAAAATTTTCTACCAGGGGGTAACACACATGACCTTTACTCCAAATGCCAATGAGGTCCTTGCTCCCAATTGAAACACCCTAAGCCTGTGGCCTTTGCTATCCACATTCCGCTTAGCATTCTAGTCTTCAGAGCTCTGACAAGAATTTCCCATCAATAACTGCTTACTTCCCTTATAGCATTCTAAGATTTTGCTAGCCAGCATCTCCAAACCTTTCTAAATGCCTTCTACATTCTTGTCAGTATGATCAACCAGCAGGGCTAGAGAAATGGCTCAGTGGTTAAAGCACTTGCCTTGCAAACACAAGGTCCTGAGTTCAATTCCCCAGCACCACATAAGCCCGGTGTGGTGGTGCACACCTGTAACCCCAGCACTCAGTATACTGAAGCAGGTGGATGATCCTGAGTTGAAGGTCAGCCTTGGCTGCACCAGTGAGTTTAGGATCAGCCTTGGCTACAGAGTGAGACCCTTTCTCAAAAAAAAAAAAAAAAAAAAAAAAAAAATCAGCCAGCAGTCCACTGGCACACTCAAAGACCAGTTCAGAGATGAGATACAGAAGAGTGACTGGCAGCTCATCTGGAGCTGAAGAAAGTATGTGAGATTATCTAACTGCCACACAGGGCAGGGACTGAAGTCATGTGACACTTGGTTGTGGTATCAAAGACAACAGGCATGTCTGGTCATTGGTGATTCAGGTATAGAATGTTTTTTTCCATGAGAAACCAAGAAACTTACACTGGTTTGGCAGTGGTCAGTCACTGTCCCCACGGTTCCAATGTGCCTTTTCACACATCCACCCTTCCTCCCTACTTGGTTGCTGTCTTAAAGGTTGCTGTTTTAAAACTTGCCTTTTCCCAAATTTGAATTTTTATTACAAATGAAAATCTCTTTCAATTTTATGCTGATTAAATAAGTATTGCAGTATTTGATTTTTAAAAAAAAAAAATCACTTCCAAAGTCCTCTGAACCACATAGGTATAGTCCAAGAAATAATCTTACTTCTGGTATGACCGTAGTCATTTTCCTAGCACTGGGACAAAATACCCGACACCAACAACTTAAAGGAAGAGTTATTTGGCTCACAGTTTCCAGTGGGTTTTGTCAGTGGTCACTTGGCTCCAAGGCAGGAACACTATGAACACTGCTCATGCTCCCTGGAAGCCAGAAAGTTGAGAGGAAGGAGGATACGGAATATATTCCTCTAGGTCATGCCCTCAATAGTCTACTTGCAAGGAGGCCCCCACCTAGCAGTGCATTCAACTAGTAAACTCATCAGCACGTGAATCCAGGTATGAATATGGTGACCTCAATACCTTTCCAGTTGCCTTCCAAACACATAAGATTTAAGGAGGGGATATTTTAGATCTAAACTATAACACAGCACATGGGATGATGCTTTTATTTACCTGTTCCTTAATAAATGAAAACCAAATTCAGATCATGGTCTATATTTCAGATCTGCTGACTTCTAAATATATAAGGAATAATGAAGTAACAATCACTACTATGTGTATATTTTTTTGGAGACAGGGTCTCACTCCATAGCCTGGTTCTGATATTATATGTATATTAAGTTGTTCTTAACTGACAGCCAAAATCATTTCTAATAAAATATATACAGTAAGCAGTAGTACATTAAATTTAATGGAAAACAGAAAACAGGTTTGCAATGTTTCAAGTATACATAATCAATAAATGTCTCAAATGATAATACAGCTAACAAAGAAATTAAGGAACTAATATCTTAGGTAATTAGTTTTTTCAAGTTAGGAAATGCAGGTATCTTCTACCACATCCCTGGGAAATTGTTTCCCAATAAAATTTTATAAATGAGTAAGTTATGATTCTCATGGCCACATCAGAGTTAGAAAACATATTATTATTATTATATAGGAAAAATGCAACCCAAGTTTTCAAGTTTTCAAGATCAGTTTTATAATGATCGCACTATTCAATTGTAATAAGATCTGTGCAGTTACTTCTGTTAAGGTATCTATTTCTTTAAAAAGAAATCCAGGGACATTATTTGAACTTGTTGGGCAACAAAATGCAGTATAATTTTACGGGAAAACAATGAAGCAAGCTTTCATATTAACAATTAACCTGAACTCACAGGAGTCCTAAAATAACTTATCATTTGTCAACAGTGTAAGAGTCTCTAGCTGTGTCATAATTTAGCAGGATCAAACCCTTTTATGCTAAAAGAATGAGAGGAACAACCGCAAAGTAGACAATTTTCTGATTCAGATTAGAGAGCGAATCTGAGCACATTGTTACTGGTTAGTAATGAATGGACAGTTTTGATTTGGGGGAAAAAAGAGAACAGAAATAATATAAAAGTTAATTTTCAATTCGTGAATGCTAACAAAGGGTAACAGGAGAAAATTAGATGTCTCATTTTAGCATTAAAAAGATTCGAAAATAGTTGTTGCAGACTCAAAATTTACATTGAATATTTCAATTATCCCATGTGACACACAGAATAATGATTCTTCCAAAAATAAAATGCCCCATACATTTGAAAAGATTTTCTTTTGCATTTTAATAGCTTACATTTATCTATAGTTATCTTAATTTCTTAGGTTTCCAATGAAACATTTTTTATAAGAAAAAAGTTCATATTATGATCACTTGTACTTACAAAATCTGGGCAATGTGTTGATTTTTATAGAAAAACATTGTATCTGTTGCTCTTCTAGTAACAACCCAAAGAAACCCATGGTCTGTCCCATCGATCAGCAGAGTCAAGTGGCCTTTATTCCAGGCCACAACCAAAGGAGCAAAAATGTGAGACCATGTGTTTGTCAGAAATCACTGCAGTTCATTCACACAGCAGGAGATCCATCATCTTTAAAGCAAGCCTCTTCGTCACTAAGATCAAGTTAAAGCTCCTTACAGCACCTGCTCTGAGTGAATCCTCTACTCATACATTTATTTCGGGCCTGAGAAACCTTAGCTCTAGAGAACTGGAAAAAAATACCACATGTACTCTGCACACTAACCCCCTTTGGTGACCTTATCTGAGTCCTCTACATCTGGGACTGCTTTAAACCAGCATGATACAACAGTCTGCCTTTCATCCACAGGAGGAAACCCTCCAGCGGGCACGGGAGGAGGAAGAGAAGCGGAAGGAGATCACGAGTCATTTTCAGGCCACTCTCACAGACATCCAGGGCCAGATAGAGCAGCAGAGCGAGAGGAACATGAAGCTGTGTCAGGAGAACACAGAACTCGCAGAGAAGCTGAAGAGCATCATTGACCAGTATGAGCTGAGAGAAGAGGTGAGCACCACATCACACAGTTTTGACCAGCACGCACAGAGGCAGATGTGGGCTGCGAGGGTGGGGATTTGGATAACAAGAAAGTTGTGGCCAGTCCTAAGAACTGCTTCCTAGCTAGAACTGACCCTTGTTGTCTAGCCAAAATAAAGACAGCTGGTACTACAAAATATCTAGCTGATTATCTGATGGGATTTCTTCAAAACTGGAATCACTGCAAACTAAAAGGAGTAACAGAAACTGGTACACATCCAGTTGTCCTTGAAAATAATATTTCTCAGGCCTTTATAAATCCTACATTGTCAGGGCCTCCCAGAGCTGGAGCCATAGCAGTTACTCACAAATAAAGTGTTTGCCTACCAAGCACAAGGCCCTGGGTTCTATTCCCCAGTTATACAAATTGGATATAGTGATAATCCTGTAATCCACACCTATAATCCTAGAACTCAGGAGGCTAAGGAAGGATTACTCTGAGTTCAAGGCCAGCCTGGGCTACAAGAGCAAGACCTTGTCTCAAAAAAAAAAAAAAAAAAAAAAATCCTACGTTGCCAAGAATAACCCACATTCTCTTCTTTAAAAATCATCATGTCACCTAATTAAGGTTCTATAGTCTACTCTCTGACAAGCCAACAGTATTAATAATGTAATAATCATAATGATGATACCATTTATTCATTTGGTGCTTAATTTGTGTCAGGCAGTCTGCTACGTACTGTACTTTACACACAATATGTAATTTAAGTGTCTCAATCTCCTCATGTATTAGACTATGCTATATCTTCCACATTTTATAAATGAGAAGTAGAGGCTTTGATAACAAATCACTCACAGTTACAAAAGCCAAGACTTTCGTTTTCAGAAGTTTATAACAGGGAAACACAAAGAGACTTTGCTTACCCCCAGATTATATTTTAATGATTTATATGTTTTTAAGACCCAAGATACCACCTTAGGAACCTGATATAATCGTTTCCCTGTCTTACACAAATTTTACACCTTTCTTACAGTGTAATATAACATAGTCAAAGTAACTTCATTAGCAACATGCTAAGATTAATCAAGAAAAAAATGGAGCCAGTGGCACATGGCCATAGCAGTTAGATAAACTAAGCAATTTGTCCCAGGAAACCAAACTGCCACACTACCATTTGATCTTGTCACAAGAGTCAATTCCACTCCAGAATCAAGATTCAAACTAAGGAATGTAGAAAGGAATTAAAGAAAAACGTCCACACTCTTCAGAGACCTAGATAGAACGGCCTGTTATATGTTCATGTAGTTGGTTCTATGTAAAGCCCAAGCCAGAATGTCACATTTACTTTTCCTAGTGGACCTCCTCAAGACCAAGAAGCTGTTCACACTCAGGTCGGACTGGCAGCTTCTCTTCATCTGGCAAGTCCAGAGGTCAACAGGTGTGAAGGACAGGGCATGTCTACCTATCAACTCACCTGTGAGCCTTGGCCTCGCCATCCCCACCCGTGCTAGTCAGCTTCACATTATGAGAACAAGTACTGAGATGACCAGCTTGTAAAGAGGAAAGGTGTAGCTTGGCTCCCAGTTTTGGAGGGTCCAGTCCACATTCAGCTGACCTCATCGCTTTGGGCCTGCTGCACCGCAGCCCATCATCATGATGTGGAGCACATGCTGGAGCAAAGCTGTTTATCTAATGGCAGCCAGGAAGGAAAAGTGGCAGGAGTGTGGCGGTATCTCATTGTGCCCTTCACGGGTGACCTCCAGCAACTGGAAGATCTCCCACAAGGTGCCACCTCTTCTATTTTCCACCATTTCCCAAAGACTCGAAGCAAGACACTAAGCCTTTAACACATGGGTCTTTGAAGGCTATTTCAGAGCAGTAAGTAGAATTCTAGTAGAATTTAGACCACACTCTGACACCTCCAGGCTTTTGCACAATCCTTGAGTTAAGGATGTGAAGTATCACTACGCTAAGATGTTGCAATTAAAAGTGAGTTTATATTCACAGAAAGAGCCAAGATACTAAGTGACAAGTCAAGACTACCTGTGCTGTCTAGCATAATAAATAACATCTTATCAACTAGTTGCCAAATTTAGAAAAATAAGGCCAGGACCTTCAGGCATTAACAGTGCTGAACCATGGTGTGTCCACCTTGTCCTGCTGGGTTTGTAGTATAAAGCATGGGAGTTTCCACCAATCATGGCTTTAACGTAAAGGCCCATATGATGAAAGTGCATTATATACCTCCTTTTGTAAAAATCTTAAAACCCAGAGAATGTGTGTGCATGTGAGTTATTTTTCTATTCTACACTTTTGAGACTCAATAATGAGCCAAGCTTTCTCTGTTGCTTTATTTTTCCTTAGCATCTGGACAAAATCTTTAAACACAGAGAACTGCAGCAGAAGCTTGTGGACGCAAAACTTGAGCAGGCCCAGGAAATGATGAAGGAAGCAGAGGAGCGACATAAACGAGAGAAGGAATATGTACTTATCCTTTCAGTCAGTGTTCGGTAGGGGGGCCAACTCGGGGTCAGAGACTGTCCAGGACAGTTGTTTTAGTAGTAACTCAAAAAGCGCTAGACTGATGGGAGAAAAGCCTGAACATCTGTGCAGAACTATCTGGGTCAGCCCAGTATGGGGCATCACACATACACTATCTCTCTCAAAACAGTCACTCAACAAATGGTTTCCCATGCCTATTTCCTGAAGAACACTACTATAGGTGCTGTGAATGAGTCAGAGAAGGGCCACCTTCCACCATGCAGATCATAGTTTCACTGGGAAGTGAAAAAGAATAAACAAGCAGACACACAAGGAATAATTCCACATAAAAGTAAGTGCTGTTAGGAAAATAAGGAGGAACCATGGAGGGGCCCACAGGGAGGACCAACTTTAGATCGGCTGATCGGGAAAGCTTCACAGAGGGAGGATGCTTGAGCCGAGCCACAGCCAATGCAGAGCCGCCCCAGGCAGCGTCCTCTACAGCAGCAGCATGGGGACCAGCTGGCACACTCCAGAAACAGGAATAAGTCCAAGCAAGCAAGAGCACATGGATCAAATAGGAAGAAGGTTCAAAATGAAGTTGCAAGGGGCTGGAGGAATGGCACAGTGGTTAAAGTGCTTGCCTAGCAAGAGCAATGCCCTAAGTTCTATCCCCCAGCACCACATAAACTGGGTGTGGTGACACATACCTGTAACCCCAGCACTCAGGAGGCTGAGGCAGGAGTATTGCTGTGAGTCCAAGGCTAGCCTGGACGACATAGTGAGTTCAGGACCAGCCTGGGCTACAGAACAAAATCCTATCTCTAAAAATAAAAAAAAAGAAGTCACAAAGGTATGCAAAGGTCAAATTGTGTAGTTTTGTATGGCTTGCGAATGAATTTGGATTTTATCCTAAATATAATGTGAAAGGACTAGGCAGTTTTCATAAAGGAAGCAATACAATCTGCTTTCCATCTGTAAAAGATTAATTTGGCTGTTGGGTGGAATATGGATCACAGAGGGGTAGGAAAACAAGAAAACACTTAGGAAGCCATTCTAGCCATCACGAGATGTGATGATAACTTGAACCCCGGAGGAGGCAGCCCGCAAGAGAGGAAATGGATAGAAATTTTGTGTGTAAAACTTACAGGCAACGCTGCTGACCTGCAGACAGTGACAATGAGGAGGTGGTGGCTGGTTGAGGACGACTCCTGAATTTTAGGTTGAAGAGACTGAATGGGGATGTTCACTGATCTGAGTAGCTCCAAGAATCCCCAAAAGCTTCAGGGTCATTCTGCAAATGAAAGAATCGAAGATTAAAGAGGATATGCAATTGCATATTGGTGTCACACACTAAGTGACCAAGATGAGCTTTGAATCCATATGCGTATGTCCACAAAGCCTAACCTCTCTGTGACAGCTCATCACACTAAGAGGTGTGTTTCAGAGGCATGAGTTGAAGCATGGATCAGCTGGCAGGAGGGCAGCGAGTTTTAAGTCACAATCAATGGACCAATTATGCAAATTTGATCATTTAACATTCTATCAGTGGTCACAAGGCTCTGGGTTCAATTCCCCAGCAACACATAACAGCTGGGTGTGGCAGTATGCACCTGTAATCCTTGCACTCAGAAGGCTGAGGCAAGAGGACTGCCCTGTGTTCAAATCCAACCTGAGCTACACAGTGAGTTCAGGACTAGCCTGAACTACAGGGCAAAACCCTGTCTCAAAAAAAAAAAAAAAAATGATCACAGACTTTTCACTTATCTAAACACAGAGTAGAATCTCTTTAATTTGTTAAAATTTCAATTTTCAAATAACCTTAATTTTCGAACATGGAAACAAAAAGACAAATTTTGGAGAATAAAATCTCATGACTATTTGATAATTTCAAATCAGAAATCTATATGCAACTAAGAAAAAGGTTAATTGATTAGCTATATCTCTATCACTTCTTGGCCTTTTGGATAAGATCAGGTAACTGTATCTGTAATCTATCTCTCAATATAAAAAATAAAACACTCTTTATTACTCAGAATCACAGAGAATAGATGTCCCACTATTGGTACAATTACTCTCTCAGGTACAATATGCTTCCTATAGAATATCGGTACTCTGATGTAGACTACGTGAGAAATGACAAAGGAAGAACTAGGCGAAGCTGCACATGACGGAGGCAGATTTTGGGTGACCCAGTGCACTGCCCAACTTTCCTACCCTAGCTTAGCAAAACAGCAGATCTGAATCAGAGGCAGCTACATCAGCTCCTCAGAGAGGGCCATCTGCTTGGGTTGCAGCTCTTGCAGCTCATTTTGAAAGTGGTGAGATAGTAATTCTAAATTGGAGAAATCTCCACCCTAACAGAACAGGCAGTCATCATCCCCATTTCAGGTCTGGAAGGACCCATCACAACAGGCCCACACAACGGGCTCAGAAAGCAGGGCTTGCAGCATTGCTACATTCCTTAATGGCCACAGGGACACTACTGCCTTCTACTCTGGAGCAACCCCAGGTCCCCCGGGACTAATCAGTTTTAGGTTCTATTTTACATGCATTCTTAGTTATAGTACTATTATTTTTTAAAAGAGAGAAGAAGAAAGAGAAAAAAACACAAGTTTTACATGACACATTATAGGTGTGAATTTTGTAAAATAAACTCTGAACCCCAAACAGAAGACCTTTACTCAAAACAGACCACATCCTTATATTAAAGTTGGCAAATAAATGAAGATATATCTTAAGTTGAAGCAGCTTTTAACATACATGTGTGTCAATTTTATGCTAAAATCAATTTTTTTCATGTCTGAGCACGTTTGGTTATATTTGAAAGGCTACCTTATAGGAGCAAACCTTATTTTGGAAACTTCCAGGAGGCAGGATTTAGGTGAAGTTGAACCTCTATGCAAAATGTCATTCTCAGAGCACCAATATCCAAACATCCAGGGTATCTTCCATAAGGACATATATCTCAACAACATTCAAGGTTTCCCAAATCATATTCTCTGAGTAGGATCTGACCTTTAACCTGCTCCCACTGAGACTCCAATGCCCGTTAAAAGCCAGGTGTCAGGAACGAGGAACAAAGACCAAGCCCACAGTTCATGCTGCTGTGATGGGGCATAGAGTCTAGGGGAAAACCTGGATTAATATAGAGGGACACTTTCTGGCAAAATACGCAGGTTCTAGAGATGTTCAAGCAGAGACTGATGATGGTTGAAAAGGTTGATTAGAGAAGCTTCCAGAATTTGGTAGGTGGTTCAATTTTGTATGATTTATGCTTGAGGTGGAGGCATTTTTTTCCCATTAAAACTACTGTTTTGGAGCTGGAGATTGCTGCTCAGTAGTAGAGCACTTGTCTAGTATGGGTGAGGTTCTGGATTTAATCCTTAGCACTGAAAAAAACAATGCTATTAACTTCACTGAATAAGAAAGAAATTAAGACTTACACACAAATTACAGGTATGTGTTAGTTTAAAAATAATAATTTGACGTTCTTTCCCTGCATTCTCTCTCCTCAGTTGCTAAACCAGGCGGCAGAATGGAAGCTACAGGCCAAAGTGCTGAAGGGACAAGAGACAGTGCTGCAGGCTCAGGTGAGGTGGGGAGACAGACGGGTGCGCGGGGTGTGCTCTCCCTACTGGTCCCTAGAGGCTGAGCCCGAAGCGAGTCTGCTTTATTTTAACATTGCAGGGGATGGAGGGGGACATGAGTGGAAAAGATTAAAATGAGGAACATCTTCACATTTTATTATTTTAAGTAAAAATAAAAGCAGAATATTATATATATATATATATATATATATATATATATATATATATATATATATATAATGCTCTGCACCAACAACCAAGTCAAACGTTATATTGGCAAGCAAACATGGCATCAGAATAGCCAGCCACGGGAAGCTGCTGACCGTGGTCCCAGCTATATATTCATGTTGCCTCTTTCCTCCTCCATCATCCTATTAAAGGAAGAAGACAATGGAAACTCTTCAGATGTACTATCTATAGCTGTAAATTCTTAAAATGTGCTCATATTTTGATATTACTTGTAATACAAAAAAGACAGAGAGAGAAAAGTAGGTGTCTGTTCTCTCAGAGGTTGGCCTTGTCAGTGGTAAATGACTAGAAGTGGCGGGCAAGAGCCATTTTTAATTGGTTTCATAGGGTCACTTGTGTTTTGATTGGATGACAGGAATTTTTGCTTCAGGCTTGAAAATAAAGCCTCCTGCCACAGCTGACTCAGGGGGCAAACTCAGGCTTATCCATCTTCCCCACCACCCTTGGGTATCTGCCCCTCCTAGCCAACATTTGCTGTCAGATTCCAGAACCTTCCTGCCACAGAGCACATGAAGGGCTCTCGCTTTGCTCCTAGGACAAGTGCCCAAGTGATAAAGGGCCTGTAAGAACACACAGCAAATTCACAGAAGGGGAGGAAATCAGAAGCCTTCCAGTTAAGCAGGATTAATTTGAGACTTATAAATGTTTATGTAATAACTGTAGGTTCCTGTTCATTATTTAAAAAACTCATTCATTGTATGAAAGAACACGTACATTGAATAATTTTTTTCATTTTAAAAGGTTGAAAGAAGAAAACTTACAATAATAAATCACACAATTACACAGGCAAAAAAAAAAAAATAATAGTTTTTCTTTTCTTTGTCCTGAACTCACTACGTAGCCCAGGCTAGCCTCAAACACAGGGCAATCCTCTTACCTCGGCTTCCCAAATGCTGGGATTACAGATGTATGCCACTTCACCCAGATTATATGGTTCTGGGGAATTCAAACCAGGGTTTGTGCTTGCTAGCAAACACTCAAGCCCCAATCCCAAAGAAAACATTTTTAATCTAGCTTTCCTAAGGCATACTTCTGCAATGTGTAAGGAGAGTACAACGATGTCCCCAGTATGACTGAATTACTAAAAATACATAATAGCTTTAAAAACAAATTACACAGAGGTTGGGAACATAATGTTTGTGACTGTTAATACAAATAAAAGGTTGTGAGTCACTCAAGATCACACTTGAGGTAGTCGCAGAACCCATCACATCACGGTGTAGCAGTGGGCAGGGAGTGGTGGGCTTCCAGCTGGGAGAAGGCCTGTAGAAAAGGAAGTCTGGGGGGAAGGTTAGCCTGAGCTTTCCATCTGTCCCTGCCTCATTCACAACCCAGAGCTAGGAAGGAACAATGAACAATACTTGAAGCCGTGCACTCTTCCTCTCATCATGACACATGCTCTCTACTCTTACGTGCTCAGTGAAGATGATAAACTTGAAAACAAGAGATAAATATCATTGGATTCTGAACTAGAGAGTAACTCATTCAGCTGGCATCAGAACCTTGGCTTTTAGTGATCTGTGAGATAAGAACACAAAGGCGTGATCCAGTCTCCTAACTATACCACCTCAAACCTGAAGAGGCATCTACTGGGGTTTCTAGATTTGTCACAGATCATCACCTATCCCTCAGCCCTGAACTGAGGCCATAAAACATCTTGAGAGTCCTGGCCCTTCTGCCCTGCACAACTCCCCTAAACTTCTCAGAACCTAAATTTCCTTGTCTATAATATGTAGACGCTGCAATGAATCGGTGACCCTTGCTAGAATACTCAGATCTCTGGGAGACCTGTTACTTCTCAATATTTCCAAAACAGCAGTGCATATGGCAGCAGCTACTCTAAAATGTTGCTCCTGACATCACATCAGATCTTGGTCTTTAACTATGAATAGCAGTTATTCAAACATTAAATTTTTAAAAGTAAAATCAGTTCATACCTTAACATATTACATTTGGTTTGACCTCATCAGAGTTGTTTCATAGGATGTCTAGAGTTAGTGCTTGTGTTAGGTCATTGGTTGTACTCAATCATTCCATGTCCTCTCTCCCCATCCACTTAAGAGTCCCTCTCTCGTTTCTCTCCCTTCACCCCTCTTCTCACGCCCTCTTTCTTTTCTTGCATATAAAAACTATTATAAAAACTTAATTTTTCCCTAGAGTATTATGAATAATTGTATATATAAGTGCTAAGTATTGCTTGCATTCTCACAGCATTTTACATTGTCCTAGCAGCTCCTCCCCCATGAAATGTTGTTGGTTAAGTCTTCTGACATAGAATTTCTCTTAGTTGAAAAACTGGATAAAGTCTTCAAAAAGACTGTTCTACTTTCTACTTTCTCAAACTTCCTCTCCCTCCTACCTTTTCTATAGGTATAAAAAATAATATCATCAAATTTACTTTCTTTTATCTGATTTTGTTTCTTTTTAGCTTCTTATTTTTCTCAATTTCTCTTCCTTTGGTTATTTTTAATCCTTTTTTTTTCATGTTCTATTTCTCAGCTCTTTCCCTTCCACTACCAACAGTGTGTACCTCTAGGTTATTAAGAGAGTGGAAAACTTACTAAGCTCTAAATTATATATCGACCTATGATTGGTTATTTGGATGTTGAGATTACCAATAGCTCTCTACTTGTGAATCAGTGCCAACAATCTCTAATATAGTGATAGAACTTTCTAGCCCAACTGATCTACAACATTAAACATAGAAATATAAGGAGTCTGAGAGGGAAAAAAAGGTAATAAGATGCCTCAAAAAATTCATAACTTCCCCAAATCTGATCTTCTGAGCACAGAACTAGAAGAAGCTTCAGACAAGTAACTCAAAAACTAAATGAGTAAAGTATTTGGAGAAATTTAAAAATATACAAATGAATAAACTGACAATATATTCAGTAAGCACAAAGATAATATAAATATACAATAAAGGATTTAATTGATAACATGCTATTTAAAGAAGAAACAGAGCTGATTGTATTTTTAAAAATATGCAGGCCATGAATGACCACTATAGTAAAGAATTTTACAGGTTATAAGAAAAAAATTAAGCAGAAATTCTAGAAATAAAACACACATTTGAGAGCCATTGTAATAAACATTAGCAATCAGAAGAGAGACTTTCAGGTCTACAGGATAGGAATAATGCAGTAGATCATTTATTCAGGGACACTCTAAAAACAATAAAGCATGAAAGATTGATTTGAGAGCTCCTAGATAACTCAAAAAGAACCAATCTAAGAATTACAGCAGTCAAAGAAAGGCTGGAGAAGGACACTAAAGAGATAAAAAGTTTGTTCACCAAAATAATTGCTAATTGCTTTCAAAATCTAGAGACTGAAATAGAGACACAGATAAATGAGGCATTGAGAACTCAAAATAAACACAGTAAGAAAAGAATCTCTCCATAACATATCATAGTCAAAATCTCAGAAATCCCGAGCAATGAAAGAATACTAAAAGCCACTAGAGAAAAATGCCAAGAAACTTATAGGGCAAGCCTATTAGAATAACAGGAGATTTCTCAACACAAATCTTCAAAACCAGAAGAGCATGAGGTTAAGTATTTCAAACCCTAAAAGAAATTCAATCGTCAATCTAGATTACTATATTCTACAAAATTGTCCTTCAAAATTGACTGAGAAATAAGTACTTTCCATGATTAAAAAATCAAAAAAATCATGACCATCAAACCACCATTGCAAAAAATACTCAAAAGAATTCTAAACAGTCTCAGCAAGGCCAAAATCACCAAAGAGCACAAAAGACCACATCTGCTGGGAGGATATCTAAACAAAATGAAAACAGAACAGAATTAGCATTGAAAATATAACACAATAACAGGCATTAATAAGTACCTACTAATAATAGTGTTCAATGGAAACAGTCTTAACTCCTCAACCAAAAGGCACAGATTTGAAACAAAATTCAACTATACACTATCTGCAAGAAATAATCTCATTCACAAGGAAGCAGTTAAGGCAAAAGTTCAACAATGGAAAACAATACTCCATGTGACTGAAGCCCCAGAGCAAGCAGCAGTAGGCATCCTATCAATAATTGCAGAAAAAGTGGACTCAGGTCAAAATTGATCAGAAGAGACAAAGAAGATCACCACATATTGGGGAAAAAAAGAACAAATCAACAGGAAGAGATAACAATTATAAATATACATGTACCAAATGTTGGGGCACCCAATTTTATAAAATAAAAACTTCTTGGCATTAAAACAAAAACAAATACAATCAGAGTGGAGTGCTTTCACCCTTCACTCTCAAATACACCGGTCAACTCATCAAAAACTCACCAAAGAAATAACAGAGTTGAACCGCACTACGGAACAAATGAACATAACAGATACCTGCAGTATTTCATTCAGTAACAGCACAATATGTACTTTTCTCAGCAGCCCATGGCACTTACTACAAAACCCACCACATCCCAAGGCTTGGGTGTTAAAAGGCATGTTTAAATAAATACAAAAGAAATAATCTCTTATATTTTGTCAAATCACAGAGAACAGAAACTAGAAATCAACAAAAAAAATCACAGAAACTACACAAATGTATGGAGATTAAATATTACATTCCTGAATAACCAGTGGGTCACAGAAAAAAAAAAATGGAAGAAATTTCAAAGTTGCTAGATTTAAATGGCAACAGCAATACAACACATCAAAACCTGTGGGACCAACAAAAGCAGGTCTAAAGAGGAATACCTAGATCTGAGTGCCTACATGAGAAAAAATATGCACATTACCAAAAACTAAAATAGTGATGCATCCCAAGATCCTAAGAAACAGGAACAATCCAAATGCAAATCTTGTAGAAGGAAAGAAATTATAAAGATTAAAGAATAGATCAATAAAGTTAAAACAAAAATACATAGAATTAGTAATTCAAAGAGTTGGTTTTTTGAAAGAATAAATAAGATCAGTAGACTTTTAGCCAAACTGAAAAGCTCAATTTTAATGCAATCTAAAATGAAAAAGGTGAAATCACAATAGATGCTACTGAAATTCAGATTATAAGAAACTGTTTTGCAAACTTATGTTCCAATAAATTTGAGAATCTATTCTAGAAGAAGTGCATAAATTACTAAACACATATGACTTACCAAAATAGAACCAAGATATAAAAAATTTGAACAAATCAACAAGAGACAATGAACATGAGAAGTAATAAAAACTCTATTAACTAAGAAAAGCCCAGGAGCCAATGAGTTCACCCCTGAATTTTACCAGAACTTTAGAGAAGAACTATGCCAATCCTTCTCAAACGCTTCTATGAAGTAGAAATGGAATGAACACTGCACAACTCATTCTTGAAAGCCAGGATAACCCTGAAACCAAAAATGGCTAAGGATTCAATAAAAAAAGAGAACTACTAGCCAGTATTCTTAAAGAACATAAACAAAAATCCCCAACAAGATATTTGTAAGTAGAAAGTAGTGACTCATTAAAATGGTCACATTTCATGACCAAAGCAGCTTCATCCTTGTGGCTAATATGGCTGTTATCAAGGGCTCAAACCACAGTGAAGGCTAGTGAGGATGTTTGTAAAAAGAAGCACTTCCACACCATTGGTGGGAGTGTGAACTACCATAACGACTACAGAAAATTGTATGGAGATTTTAAAAAAAAACTCAAAAAAGAAATTTCCTTTTACTCATTGATACCTCTCCTCAGTACCTTCCCAAAAGAGTCGAACTCATCATATGAGAGTGATGCATGAATAGCCATGTTTATAGAAGTGAGTTGCAATGCACAATAGGTAAATTATAGAAACACAGTGTAGCTATCCATCAACAGACACAAAGAAAATACGATTGTTTTGTGTGTGTGTGTGTGTGTGTGTGCATGCGTGCACCATAAAGAAGGATGAATTTGAGTTATTTGTAGGAAATTTCATGGATATTGAGACACACGGCTAAGTGAAATAAATTAGACATAGAAGTTAAATATCTATGGCTTACTTTATAAGAGAAAGCCAAAATACAAATAATTTCAAGAGCAAAATGAAGAAGAGACGATAGGAAACAGGGAAGTAGACTTTTTGGAGGGGGGAAAGGGGACTGGGAAAAGAGGGAGGGAGAAGGGAAGGGAGAGGAACCAATTTGACCAAATGTACTAATTCCCCAAACAACTGTAAATATTTTGCACTGGAAACATATTACTTTTAACAAGACACCTCTGTAAAAAAAAAAAAAAAAAAGGCAAAACAAAACAACCTTTTAAACCACAGATGATTCTGCTAGCACTCAAATACCTCCTTCGGTTTCACAGTTCTTCAAAATGATGGGAGTGGCAGGAGGCCAAGGCTTTCGTCCCCATCTCTGAAGCCTGAGCAAAAAATAAATAAATTTTTAAAAATTCAAGGAAAAATTATCTTGTTTTCCTAGGCTGAAGTCACTTGTCAGTCAGAAGACAACAGCTAGCCACTTGGGAGCACATTTCTCACTTAGGGAAGAGAAGTCTGGCTTTCAATTACACAAACCAAGGCAATAGAGTAACTGTCAGAGATGATCAATGGCATACAATTGTCACTACAAATAAAGAGTTCATCAGATCAATAAGGGTGAAGACAGCAGTGTATGTTCCACATACACTTTCCAAGCCGGCCTTGTCTGACAGCAGAGACACAAAATACAGCCCAAGGGGGAAGATCAGTGAGTAAACAGTTAAAAATGCATAATCATAGTATTTTAAATTATCAAGTATCTATGTAAGATGAGAGATAAGCCCTATGTGATTACTCTTGTAATAGGACTTGCTCCCATACTAAATCCCAAACATTTGCTAGGACAATTCCTGCACTCAGTCCTGATTCCTGCCCACCGCAAATTGTTTGTAATTAAAATTCAGTGCTTGGTTTAAAAAAAAAAAAAATGTGTGTTTCTCTTAGCCCATTTAAAAGTGAAATATTCAGGCAATTATCATTACTACTTCTAACCACTGAGCAGTTTGATTCTATTTTTGGCTTTGGTACAAAAAATACTGCCCATGACCTCTGAACTTCCTTTGTACGCTTCTAGGAAATCTTAAAGTGAGAGTAAGAATATTACATGTCAAACCAAACATGTATTATGTCAGCATAATAGAATGAAATTACCATCAAATAAATGTCTAGTTAAGAGAAAACCCAGGAAGTACAGATTTTTAGTTACTATAAGAAAGCACTGTTGGGAGCTGGTGACCTTAAAAATGTGTAACCCACAGTATTTTTCCCATCTGTGGCAAGAAACTGAGAAGAAGAAGAGCAAAATATTAAAGATTGGTCACAAAAGAGGACATAGAGAGTTGTCTAATGGGTAAAGAGTTTGTGAGACAGAGAGGTTCTGGAGACGTGGCTCACAGCAATGTGAGCGCACATACTACTGAACTATGTACTTTAAGTTGGTCAGATTGGTAAATTTTATGCTATGAGTATTTTACCACAGTTATTTTTTTCAAAAACCAAGGGAAAACAAAACCAAACAAAAATAGTCACTAGGAAAAGCCTGGAAGCTGTGGTGATGAAATGACACATACTTCTTAGCACTTGGGGTGTGTCTGGCTTGTCTGATGCTACTAGCAAACAACAAGATAACATGAGAAAGGAAGACATTCACCAATTAATATACCAAAAAAGGATATTCTGGAGTTTTTCCCTTAATGCCTTTACTTTGAGACACGATGAAAAAATCTTATGTGAAAAATTAAGACACGATTACAGTTGAGTACAGTCCCATCAGAAAACTTTACTACATGTCAACTAATGTTGAAACTGAAGTTCAGGGTGTGGTTGTTTGTCCCGGTTGTAGCAAGGCTGCCTGGGGGTGGGGAGGCCCATACTCTGGCTCACTCCTGCCTCCACTGGTCTGCTGCCTGCAACTTCAGCTGCACGAGAAGGCGTGGGAGAGACAGTCAGGAAACCAATTTTTGAGACCACACACTTCCCCATGTATCTGCAAGAATTATTGATGATATTTAAGGGGAAGAAATGGGAAAATCTTATAAAAGGAGTTAACAGGAGGAGCATGGCCAAGAATGGAAATGAATAGATTTTGTGGTAAAATATCCCAATGCACACTAGAAGTAGTTGTCACCGCTGGACACTGTGCAGTGTGGGCAGCCAGACCCATAAAAATTTACTGTAGCGTGAAGTATCCCAAACTAAGAAACTGTCACCCTACATCGCACATGATCTCCCGACCACACACAGCACCTTTGGCAAGGGGTATCTAAAACCAAAGGCTGACCATGAATTCCCCGATGCTTCTTGACTTGGCTTTGTGTAAAATGTTTGCCAGGCCATCATAAGAAAACACTTTTAGTTGTGCCACATACTCATGAAGTTAATAAATAACTTCGGAATAATACACTGCTGTTTGAAAGTTTTGTGTCCTATGGAAAGGATGTAGAGTAACTTTTTTGTCATTTACTTCACTAAAACTTCAACTATTTTGAATTAATTTGGGAAGAAATCGTTCTAGATAAGAAATTTTCTGGGCTCTATAGGTTGTTTGACTCACACACATTCCCCCTAACCCTTAAATCCAAGACCAAAAGCATGCCAAGCTGCTGGCCTTCATGCTGTGGGTTCTTTTCTACTTTAAGAGAGTCCCGTAGCTACCACCAAGTGGGCAGCTGGCACCTTCCTTCTGGCCCCATTTCAGAACACCAAGAGTAACCATGTGTTCCTATTTGTGACTGGATGCTTCATGTTTGCTTCTGAATGCTCCTAAGCACCAGTTTTGGAAATATGGGCTTTATTAACCAAAGTCAAACATATTAAAGCTTTCTTCAATCATAATATACTATCTAAATATCACTTTCAAAAGAAAACTTTATTATCTTATTACTGTTCGTTCAGTAACAACCAAGTATTTATCCATATTTTTCTTCCCTGAAGTTCTCCATTGCCATCCCAAATGGAAGCCTTGGATTTAAGGATGTGGGGGTGCAATGGCTCCTCTCCATATCACTACAATGAACCATATACTCAAGCATGCTAACTCATTTGGGGTTTTTTTGGTGTGTGTGCAATTTAGAAAAAAGAATTTCCCCCAGAAAAGACCCAGAATGTCTAAAGTAATTCTGAGTAAAAATGGCAAAGCCAGAGGAATCACCATCTCAGACTTCAAAAAATACTACAAAGCAGCAGTGATTAAATCTACACTGTACTGGTATAAAAACAGATAAGAGGACCAGTGGTACAGAATTCAGGACACTGAAACAAACCCAAACACCCTTAGTCAACTGATCTTTGACAAAGGGGCCAGAACAATCCAATTTCAAGGGTGTGGATGAAAAGGAACTATACTCCACTGCTGGTGGGAATGCACTCCGGTACAACCATTAGGGAAAAGACAGCATCTTCAACAAATGGTGCTGGGGAAACTGGATCTCCACATGCAGGAGAATGAAAGTAGACCCACCTGTCACCACACACTAAAATCAGATATGAGTAAATAAGACATGAAAGTTAGGAAATTCTGAAATAACCAGATTTGCCTTCATGTCTGTCGCTTTAAGTATATTTATATGGTATAGATTTGACTTCATTTAATGTAGCAGTGTGATATAATTTTAACTTTGTTTTGTTGTAGCAATTCATTTATTAGGTCACTAATGAAAGTTTATCCTAAAGAAACTGATTGATGTAACGATAACCTTGTGAATGTACAAATAGGCACCTTCCAGTATTCAGCTAAGGCAATCGAATTTTATGTATTTATTTTTTTTCTTTCCCAAATTAACTAGTCTTGAACTACATGCTTATAGTTTTTTTCTAATGTGAACTGGTGGGTAAGGCCAGGTTTAACAATAACAAAAAAGATATAGGAAAATATGGAAAAAAAAACTTTTGGTGAATATCCCAATGAAGGGATTGGTTGGATTCAGAGAAGAGATATCAAGATTTAACTACTGTGAACCCATTAGAGGAATAGGAAGCTGAGGTAGAGTGGTGACTTAAGTGAAATGACTTAGGCACGTAAGATTAATATGTTAAATACCGTATGGTTTCTCTGACTTGGAAAACCCAGAACACAGACATTCTTTGGAACCATATGAAGTGATAGCCGGAGCCCGGGGAAGGGATAGGGAGGGAGTGGGAGGGTAGAAAATGGGAAGGGATTGTAAAGTCAGTATGATACATAGATGTACAAAACACCCAAATTCATTGTAAATTCTATGTATTACATTTGTATATTAATAAAAATAGTGGGAAAAAATAACATTGAGGTTTCACCTCGCTCCAGTGAGAATGGCCTATATCAAGAACTCAACAACAATTGCTGGTGAGGGTGTAGAAAAAAAGGAGCTCTACCCCACTGCTGGTGGGAATGCAAGCTGGTACAACCATTATGGGTGGCAGTCTGGAGGTTCCTTAGAAAGCTGAGAATGGAAATTCCATTTGATCCAGCTACTGCCCTACCAGGCATGTGCCCAAAAGAAATAAAGTCAAAATACCAAAAAGACACATGCATATCCATGTTCACAGCAGCATAATTCATACTAGTGAAATCCTGGAAACAACTTACCTGCTCATCCACAGAGGAATGGTTAAAGAAGATGTGGTACCTATACACAATGGAATACTATGCAGCCATAAAGAAAAACAGATATGAAGCATTTGAATGAAAATGGGGCCACCTAGAGTCAATAACGCTCAGTGAAATGGACCAAGTCCAAAAGACTCACAACAGATGGTTGTTCCTATTATGAAATGCACAAAAAATGATATAAAAAGGCCCCAACATGAATGACAGTGTGTAGAAAGAGGAGCAATAGTCAGCTACAAAAGGGGTGAATCTCTGACAAAGGGGTGGACATAGACATTCAGTGATTTCTCCACACCCCATAGTTGTAATGTATAGAATTTAGAATTCATGTATTTACAAAAAAAAGTTAAATTTCATGTCATGTGAATTTTTTATCACAATAAAATTAGTCTAAAAAAGTCATTCCCTCCCCTAAGACTTATATTTCCATCCTAGAAAATTGGTGCAGTAATCTGATTAGCTGATTTTGATAGAAAGGCCTTTGTTGAACTGCTATTAATTTGATCACTGTGTTCAAAATTAAAGCATTCATAAAGCTCTGATGTCTAAAACAGAAATGACAATTACTTAGAGTATGCCACTGCTCGTCCTTGTCATGCCCTACACCCATTTCCTTTACCACATTTTCTTGGTGGTACTAGGGATTGAGCACAGAGTCTTTCTTACTCACATGAGCCAGTGCTGTACAACTAAGGTACATCCCCAGCCCTATCACTTATTTTCATTTGCCCATTTCTCCCTTCCTTCAGGGCCATGTGCTCAACAGTCACATGGCTCATCGGATCTGCCAATGATCACACATGGTACTTACTAAGTTGGTATTTTGTATTCACTTTCCCATGGTCAAGTTGTGTTTGGAGCTGTCTTCCTAACAGGAGTGAAAATTCCTCAAAAGCAGGATCCATGTTTTCGTACATATGGTCCATGCCCACATTCAGTATTCAATAAATGCTTGTTGGTACAAGCTATGATACAATGAAATAATGACAACATACTTTCTTTCCTTTTTCTTTAAAAGAGCACTTCGCTCATGTTCAGTGACCTAAATTGATCTTACACAAACAACACATGACTAACACTGTACTAAGACCCTTTCAGTTTTCTTCCCACATAATGAGCAATGACACATTGTTTTGTTCTGGAAGTATTCTAAAAGCTGACTTAAAATAGATGCTCTCTATCCTCTGTTTACAGCTTACTCTCTACTCAGGAAGGTTTGAAGAGTTCCAGAGCACGCTGACAAAGAGCAATGAAGTGTTTGCCACTTTCAAACAGGAAATGGATAAAGTGAGTACTATTTATCACCCACAGAATATTGACATTTTCTATTTTGACAGGGAATTATCCTTTTTATTCATTTTTTTCCTTGCTAAAATATTCTGATGAATTTAATGAAGTAATGAAATGTTTATAGATAATGAAATTTGGACTGTATTTTTTATTGGAAATAATCAGGTAAATTAATCTTACCAAGAGCCCAAAAAAGGCTGGGATATATTTTTAGTATAAGAATATTTCTTTTGCTACTCTACGGCCAGTTTTTAAAAAAAGTCAATATTATCTTGAATAAACTAAAAAAAAACTTAATCTTATAAAAGTTATAAAAGAACATTCATATAAACATGTAAAATAGAATGTTAGAACAGAAAAATACCATTTGATAGGATCTTTCTTAAAAGCAAACATATTTAACAGGATATAATTGCACAAGCCCTAACAAAAAAATGAAGCCTGAATTCAATTTTTGAGTGTGTTCTTACTTAACAAATAGTATTAAGCAATTCATTTGTCTTCCCTGAGTTTTATTTATTTTCCCTATAAATTGTGAAATTATTTTCCTTGTCTTCTTCACAAGATTATGGGTTCAAAAAAAGTTAACTTATTTTAAATGGGGCTTAAACTTTTTGAAAGTCTTTTACAGCTAAAAGTTACTAATAGTATTGGACATAATGTTTTAATCTTGTAGAATTCAGTGTTTCCTTAATGCAAAACTTGCACTGGAATTGTGTTTCTGAATAAGCATTGACATTAATCATTTTTAAGTATAAAAATCATCCTTTAAAAATATTTTCATGAAATGATAGAACAAATTTTACAAATAAGTGAGCAAACTTAAGAGTAATACTTATTAAAAAGACTTAAGATTAATACTTACTAAAAGTCATGGTTTTCTCACTTCAAAGTGACTCTACCATCATGCTTTTTAAATTCTAGATTGATTGATAACAAAATAAATAGCTTTTATTTCAAAATTGTATATTTTAAAATTGAATATGAAATCAAGAGATCTTAATCTGAAGTCCATTTATGAACTTTAGAAGTTGACCTGAGAAATAAGAAAAAAAACCTAGTACATATATTTGCATTTCTATACAGTCCCACCAAATTCTTACAGTGCTAAATAACCTTAAAAGCTTATAAACTACAATTTGGTTAAGGTATGATCAAAATAAAAAATCACTAAAGGCTTACCTACCATGTCTTAGAGCCAGGGCTGACGTTTGGGCCCACCCTTTGGCCTTCGTTGGTGCCTAGCCTTGGCCAGCTTGGTCCCAAGCAGCAAGTACCTACATGTGCATCTAGGAAAACCAAGCCTGTTTGTAAGTGTAGCACTCTCCCTAAGCAGAAAGGAGACCTCACACTGAGGAACCGTGAGTACTCTCCAGTGTCCTGCTCAAAAATGAACAGGTTACCTGTCTATATCTTCCATGACCATCGCAGGGTCTGGCCTCCAGCATACACTCTGCATATGATGCATGACACAAAGTGAAATACTAATAGCTTCATCCCCATTCCTCATTAACTCGCTGAATATCGCTTCGCCTCTTTGAGACTCATTTTCCCCATTTGTAAGGTAGAGGTGAAAATGAAACCTTATCAAAGAACTGTCTCAAAGATAAAATAAAATCACATTTTGTAAGAAGTCCCTCCCTCTATAAACATAGAGACAGAAATGAAAAACTGCTGCTTTTGTGTGGACACTTCTCAAATTGTCCGTATTATCAACATCTTAATGGCTAAAAAGGACAGCAAGTTTCTCACTTCTTCTCAGTAAAGCAAATGATCTAAACTGCAAGGTTCTTCATGAGTCTTGGTAAGGATTTTTGTATTGAAAATGAAAGAAAAAGTGACCACACACACACACAAGCCCCTCAGTGGTTTCCTTTCTCCTGAGTTGGCTCTGGTGCAAATAAGTTTATTCACCACTGACCTGAAGGACTCAAGAAATAAATCATGACTCTTCTGTAATTTCATTCTTGACACTGAACATTAGTTTGCTTTGGCCACCTGGTGACCAAAGGACTGCTGTGATGTCACACGTGGAACTAATGGCTTCCTGGAAACATTAACTCTCTAGGATTAAGCCTGAAGCACTCTTAATTTTTTTTTAGACAACTAAAAAAATGAAGAAGCTGGAGAAGGACACAGCCACATGGAAAGCTCGGTTCGAGAGCTGCAACAAAGCTCTACTAGACATGATTGAAGAGGTAAGGAAGTTTTTCTCTTGGTGTTTCTCCTCCTTCTAGTGCAGATTCCCATCCTTTGAGTATAATTGAGCCTAATGTACAAGTGATTAGGTTTAAAAAAAAAAAAAGAGCCAAATGATGGAGAGGCGGGACATGCTAAGCTGCAGTAAAAATAATAAAGGCAAAAGTCATCTCAAACCCCATCCTGACTCAAAAAACAACTTTGTAACCCTACATCACACACTAATTAATTCAAAGGCTGTCCCCAGAGAAGCATGACGCCTGCTGGACTGTGCACTGCTTGTAGGTAGGATAAGTGTCTTACTTGGCCTCTAATTTTCCCTGTGCACAGCACCTAACTGCAGGTGCTAATTAATTGGTTTGAGTATACTGAGAGAAAGCATCAACCCAAGCACTGAAAGTACATGGGATTTTATAGGCAGATATGGGGAAATCTTTTTTCCCTTCATTTCTTCAACAAGCATTTAAATAGTAATATTCTGCAGGATCTGAGCAGGTTCTGCAACTCGAAGGACAAAGATACACAGTGCCTGACTTGGGAGGCAGGGCTTCCAGGTGAAGAAGGCTTCCTGTTCACAAGTGAAGAAAAGGTCCTACAGGTGCAGAGTAGCTCAAAGATGAGGCAAAAGAACATGACCGTGCACAAACACATTGCTGTTTCTGGGGAAGAGTTTGAGCAGCTAACATCATTGATCAGTGTGTGGTGAATTTCTGCGGTTATAATGACTGTTCTAACAGTTTGTCCTAAGTTGTAAACATTTCCACACATACGCTTATTTCCTCATAAACATAAGTTAAATCATTGGTGGGACTAACATTTAGCTGTTTATCATCTGTGGGTTATACTGTGTCACGGCTGAGGGCCAAGTCCCAGAGCAACTCATTCACTTTGCCACCAATTTTTGCTTACACCTTTTCGATCTTAAAAGCAGAAATTTTACCTACTTTAAGATTTGAGAGGCTCTAAAACTAAAAGCTTTGCCATTTTTCTCCCGTGAAGTACAGGCTACAGTGATTACACGTGGACCAGGGCCTAGCTCACAATTCCTAAAGAGAAAGGCCATTTGAGGTGGCACAGGCCTGCATCCCAGCACCCTGGAAGGCTGAGGCAGGAGGATCCCTAGTTCAAGCCTCGCCTCCACAACCTGGCTACCCAGTAAGATCCGGTCTCAAATTTAAATAAATAAGTAAAAGGGTAGTGAGTGTGACTCACGTGACCCAGCGGAAGGTCTTGGGCTCGGCCTCCACAGGAGGAGGGGCAGTCCGGCGGCCGTGGCCGGGCCCAGGCGTTGGTCGACGCCTTGGGTGAGTCTCCAGAAACTCTGCTGGAAATGTAGACGTGCTTGTTGTTTTGTGTGTTCGCGTCACAGAAAGCGCTGAGAGCGAAGGAATACGAGTGCTTCGTGATGAAAATCGGGCGGCTGGAGAGCCTGTGTCGCGCTCTACAGGAGGAGAGGACCGAACTCTACCGAAGAATCAGGGAGGCAAAAGCTCCGGGCCAGGACGGCCCGAGCTCCTCGGACGACGAGCCGGCGGCGGCCGCCCCCGCGGGGCCAGCGCCGGCCGCGGAGGGGCCCGAGGCGGGCTGCGAGCTCGCCGCCCGCCAGGGGGCGGCAGCCGGCCCGGACGCCCCCGCGGCTCCGCGGGCGGAAGCGGGCGCGCGCGCGGCCGGCCCCGCCCCTGCGCCCCCGGGCGGGCCGCCCCGCGGGGCGCTCGCCCGCGCTCCGGCCACGCCGCCGGCCCTCGCGGAGGCTGCGGGCGCCGCGCCCCCGACGAGCCAGGGGGTCCCCGCGGGGGCGCCGGGAGGGGACGGGGCGCCGCCCGCGCCCGCGGCCCCCGGGGAGCCGCGCCCGGAGCCCCGAGCGGCCGGCGCCGGGCTGCAGGCCGGGGACTAGGCCGCTGGCCGCCGCGTCTCGTGGCAGCAGCGTCGGGGCGGGGGACCCCGGGACAGCCAGGAAGCAGGCGCCTTTATCTCACGCTGGGCACATGCTGCTGCGCCTGTTCTCGGTGTACGATTTCTGAGGATGGTTTCTATTCAACACGGACTGATAGTATAATTTTCCCCACTGGCAACAAGACGTACTGATAGTAAAATTTACATTGCTTTTCCATTAAGATGGCCTTTCATTTTTTAATCAACAGCTAAGATTTTGTGCTTAAAGGCCTCGACTACAAGATAATACAATGCGATGTTATATTTATTTTTACAAAGTTTAACGAGTTTCATAGTAATTGATGGATACCCAAGGTTCCACTTCAACAATATATGTACATAATATATGCATATGTGTTTATATGTATGTACACATATGGATATGTGTGAATACATACATGTGTGTGCATATATACGTGTGTGAACTTTATATACATGCATACATGTTTATGTATTACATATTTCTCAACCTTTATGGATTTTTCTATATGCAAAATATTTTAGATGCTAGTCAAAAAATTTTACTTGTATCTGGGGCTAGAATAAACTAATGCTGTATGAATCAAAAGTAGCTCCAGAACACAACTATTCAGGCCATCAGTGTGTTGTGAAAAAAATAACCCAAGTTCAGCCAATTGAATAAATAAATGACAGTACCATTTGTATTAGACTGCAAAGCCATGCAGATAGCCTGACACAAAGATGGCCACAAGAGGCTCTGAACATCGAAGAAAAAGACTGTCAGCTGGAGGTGGCTCGCTATTTCCAGCCATGTTTCCTATACTCCTCAGCCAGCTGCTTCATGCTGGATGGGTGGGAGTGGGTGCAGCCCACTCCTGGTTTCCTGTGAGAAAAGACTGGAAGTGGGAAGGGATCTAGGGCTTGAGCACTGCGCCCTGGTTCCTTGTCTATTGAGCCTTCTCTGGTGTCTCCAGATAGCGTATTCTCCTCTTGCTGTCTCTGACCTCGCCTGCATTTTCAAGGCACCTGCTTTTTCCTTCCAAATTCCCAACTTTGTAGCACGAAATTATACCTAGCCTTCATCTCATTTGGTGGTAAATACCACTATTATTTTTCAAAAATAGTAACCCACATAGGATCTCAGTATAACTGATAAGGAATACAAAAACACACTTTCTGCTTTGAGAATTTTTCTACAGGCCAGAAAATACAAAGTAAATGAATACATGTTGAAAAATAAGTGAGGATTCAAGAGAAAGCCAAAAGTAGGGCTGTTGACATGAGTAGCCCATTGTCACTCCTGGAAAGAACCCCCGGGAGTACTGACGACACAGAGTCTACCTGAGTAGAAGGAGACCACAACAGTGACATAAGGAGAGAGCAAAAGGAAGAGAAGGAAGGAGGGAGATAGAAGGAAAGAAAGAAAATATGTCTAGCCTAGCCCTACCTGAAAAGACTGAACTAAAGCAGAAATGGATAAAAGCAAGATTCCCCACTACTCATCCAGAAAATCCTTCTTCAGGGCTGCATGTGGCCCACTGCCATGGCACATGAGGAGCTTGTGGGCAGCAGCCATGCATTACAAGAACTGTAAACTCTAAAATTTGTTTGAAGTAGACAGTAAGGGTAATAACAAGTACTAGTCAAGAGAAAAAATGTCACTATTTGAGAATTCACGTGTTTTTAAAGTCTTAAAATATTATAATGACAGTGTAGGTAGCCACATGAAATGTCACAGGGAATTAAACATTCATGTAGTTCAGAGCCAAGTATTCACCGTAACAATCCAGGAGGGATTACTTTCCCCATGTTTACAAGCCGAACATCCAAGAATGGAGTAAGATTAGATAATCAGAACAAAATCTCAGTCTGAATGTTTAGCATGAGAAACAAGAGATGTGCCATAATCCAGTAAATCAAATATTCAAACACCCAAAGTTCAGTATTTTCATTCAAAAGGCTTTCCATTAGCCACTACTGTATGTATTTTGGGCAAAGTTTCAGATAAAATCATTTATGTGAAATGTGTAGAACTTCACATAGCTTTGAGAGAATTGTTTTAATATTCAAAGAGTGTTTTATTATTATTTGTGTTAGAATTTGGCCTTTCTAATTGTAACAACTTATCTGAAAGAAGAAATGTCTACTCTTTATCAAGTTTGTGTAAATTTGTTTAGAGACGCCATACCTACTTTCTAGAGACACTATAATGATTATTGTTTTCTAAATTAAGTAAAATAATCTATGTACTTATTAAATAGGTACTTCTGTTCCCAAATTTTCTAGTAGTGGTTTTATTTTTTTTTTTCATTTCCAATTATTTTTCTTTTTGATACTTTTATGTTTCAACAGACTATTTCCTAACAAAAATTATGGTTTTTATTCTATTTGAATTTTTTCTTTCTGTATAGAATGCATGTAGAGTTGAACACACTGAAAACACTGTGAGCGGGTGTGTGTGTGTGTGTGTGTGTGTGTGTGTGTAAGAGCACAAGGAGAAAACGAACATAATAAGGGTACAGCCTAAAGCCACTGCGGCTTATAAGACAAAAGATCTAGAAACAGAAGCAAACGTGCCTCAGGACCAGTCTCCAGTCAGCACGTGTTTCCACAGTTTCTCTGCCATGTGTCCTCTCAGAAATACTTAGAGGAGGAAGGGAGACAACATTCATTTCACCTCACTCCAGTCCTCTACACTGCTCCAAGATGTTCTTCTAACAAGACCAAAGAATCGCAGCTGTCCTGACTTTTAATTACGCCCTTTCTCAATTCATATTGACCTCGGAGGGGCTTCCTGGGTCCAGCATTTACTGATGCTGTAAGAAGATCTGTTAGCAAGAATACAGGGAAACATTAACTTTCGCCTTATAGACACACATTTTTAAATAGCTTCCTTTTTGAGGTTGCAAAAATAATGTATGTTCGTTGTAAAAGTGAGGTGGTTTTTCAGTAAGACCAATTAAGAGCAGGAGAGGAAGGTTGTTTTAGGAAATTTTTCTGAGCCCATGCTGAGAAAACTCATAACCAGTATGGAACCGCCAATGCATTTTTAACAAGCAGTTACAAAAAAGTAAAAATAATTTAAAGTATAAAGAATTTGATAAAGGATGATACAAAATAAAAATGATGATGGTAGCCTCTGAAGTATTATTTCCATCATAAAATAACAGAGTGGTTAGAAAGCAAGTAGTATCAGAACATTAAATTTTCAAAAAGTTCAAATAATTTTCACTCTGAACATTTGAGCCTGAAATAAAGTCATTATTACATCAACCACAAAAGCACTCCATCACAATAGAAAATTTCCTATGCTAGTCATGAAAGTTTTTCTGACTATTAAGTTGTGTCTTTGATACCTGAAGTATCCTATGATAGAAGTTCTGCAGATGCTAGCTGTTGTTCATGTAAGAATCCACACATGTCCCACACATGGACACACACGTAGAGAATTTGACCCATTTACTTCTGTTCACACATACACATGCATAAAATTTGACCAGGGTTTACTTCTGTTTCTGTAAATGAGACTTTTTAAAAGATGGTATTGTCTTTCCTGCCAAGGACAAATTATAAAGAAACCATTGTTTCTTGCATGAATATGGACATTTGACAGAAACGTGTAACTAGCTAAATAAACCTGGAAATTCATTGATCCATGGCACAGAAATTATACATAGACACCGTTTCACTTTAACAAGAGATGAAAACAATAAATCATCGATCAGGCTTGGCTCAATCCAGTTAAGAGTATCTCTTCTTGCTGAATTTTGGAACCCAAGATTCCTGTTAATACCAATGCCCATCCCACTTTACCCTGAATTGTTTTAAAGCGACAAATTGCAATATTCATTAATTCATGTCATAAGTAAAACGTACCTACATGTAAAACTCATTATTTCAGAAGTGTCAACCATACTACCAAAGTTAGCCAATCGGTTTTCATGATGACATTTTATATCATCAATGATACAGAAAGTATCATAGAAGTCAAGTAAGAAGGCATTATGTTAGGAGAGGAAATGGAGGAGAAAAAAATCCCTTTCAATCTGATAGATACTAAGTAAAAGGACAAATAAAAAGATAAAACCTTAAGACTGTTAAGAACAGGGGCTGGAGGAATGGCACAGTGGTTAAAGTGCTTGCCTTGCATACCAAGTATAAGGCCCTGAGTTCAATTCCCCAGCCCCACATTAAGCTGGGCATGGTGGCACATGCCTGTAATCCCAGCACTTGGGCACGCTGAAGCAGATGGATTGCTGTAAATTCAAGGCTAGCGTAGACTACATAGTGAGTTCAGGGCCAGCCTGAACCATAGAGTGAGACCCTGTTAAAAAAAAAAAAAAAACACCTATTCGGAACAATAGAGGAGGAAGGACATAAACAGGAACGTTTAGTGAGGACAGACTGGAGACGAAGACCATCCAACATCAATACAATTCAGCTGCATATCCCTAAGCTGGGAAATTTTTCCAAACACGTTTTGGTGTTAATGTTTCATTGTATTTCTTTGTGTTCACCATTCTTTTAAATAAATGCATTTTCCTATATAAAAATAAAATTATATTATAAAGGGGAAAAAGAAAAGAGGGAAATACATCCACAATTCCTAATTTACCCACTGTTAGCATTTATTGTATTACAGTATATTTTAAATGATATGTGTCTTTTTCACATTGGCATAATGTTTGTCTTCTAGGCACAGCATGGTAGTTCAAGTGGGGTTCATGACTATTGGTAGCTACCAGATTTGACTATTGTCACCATGTGTTTAAATTGCATATGCTTTGCCATATACATGAAAACATACTACATTATTCATAGAATACACGAGGCTATATAAACACAGATATGTGGCATAATTATACAATGTTTGAAAAGGGCTGCTGTGAATTACATCCCTTTTCTGTTTGTCCCAAGAACATCTGTTGGAATTAGCATGGTAATAACCTCAAGATTATCTGTGGATTATAGTCTCCATCATTGGACCAAAGTTAGCCACAACATAGATCAATTTATTGTGATTTTTCACATCACTCTAGTTTGGCAATGAAGGACATCATGTTATGGATAGCACTCTCTTTTTAGTAATGGTAGCAATTTTCGATCACTAAATTTAATAGAATGCTGGCAAGGGTTGTCTTTTTTTTTCTAAATGAAAAATGGATTAACCATTCCACCAATACATGCACAGTTTTTATATACCAGACATGAAGTAGGGCGAGATGTCAACCCAGCTGAAAAATAAAACCTGAACAGATAGCTCTAGAGAACCACAAATTAAGTAAATAACAAAAGCAAGAGAAGAGGCCAAACTCTTCGATTACAAAATAACAATAAACATAATGCCATATACTTCACAATACAGTCTAAATAAAGGTCAAGGCTTGAAAACAAACCTAAGCTCTTCCAAGCTGGTAAAGAGAGTTAGTGATGGTTTTCCTGTTCTTGGGAAGTGATGACCCCCTGGATTAGTTAAATGGAGCGGAACAAGTAAGCATAAACAAAATTAGACAGCAAGAACAGAGAGAAAGAAGATAGAATAAGTACAATAGAACAGTAATGTCCAGGCTACAAACTGAAATATGTGTATGGGGTGTTACTTGGCAAAAATATTCTTTTGCTCAAAATCATATGTATGCTGTATGTGTACATGTTACATATAATGATATTTATCCATTCTGTAGCTTGTAGGAGTAGTTCATTGGTATTTGTCATGTAGTAACCACAATACGAACACATCACCATCTATTATACATTCCAGTGTGATTTACAAGTATTAATTACTACAATAAGGTTGCTAGGGCATGTACATTGAAGAAGAACTGATGGGTTTTATTACATGTGTCTTTTCAGATTCAAGAGACATTACCAGTTTTATAAAGACATTATAGCAATGATTTAATTATGAGAGTTCCATGTCTCTATCAACACATGATACCATCATCAGTTTTAATTTTAGGTACAGGAGGTGTATGATAATATCTCACTGTAGTTTAAATTTGCCTTATGTTGATGACTAACAAACAACTTTCTGTATAGTTATTGAACAGGTAGATGCCTTCTGTTGTGACAAACATTCAAGGTCTGTCCTTTTCCTATTGGGTCATCTGTCTTTTTCTTCTCATTGACTGGTAGGAATCCTTTTATATTTGTGGGAAAGAGTACCTTATTAGTTAATAAAATTGCAATCAATTCTCCTACTGTGATGGCAACATAAAACCCAGACTAATATATGCTTAAGTGACTCCATTTTGTTCTTAAGACTGTGTGAACAAGCTGTTAACTGCTTAAACTACTAACCACCTCATTCCTGCCCCTCCGTATCTGCTTGCTTGCTTAGCAGGATGTGCCTGGGGTCAAATAATAAAGTCCCCAGGATATATCCCCCACAATTCCTGATCCAAGAATTTGTAACACGCCCGCCAAGAATAATGATGTAACAGCTCGTCAGAAACAGTACATGGGTGTCAAGCTATGATTGGTTGCTACATAATGATGTAAAGTCACCCCACTTGTACCCCAGAAGCATCTATAAAAACCCTCTGTTAAGCTTGCTAGGGGCTGCTCTCTGAACTCACTCAGAATCCAGAGACAGCCCAGCCATAATAAAGAAACCTTGACTTGCTTCTTGCTTCAGTTGGCATTTGGTGGTCCCTTAATTTTGGTCCATCACACTATTCTGTGGCTTGTGTCTTTGTTCTCTGAATAACATGTTTTGACAAGCAAGACTTCTCCATTTTAACAGTGTCCAATTTGCCAATCTTGTATTGATTGATTGATTGATCTTTATACCGGAGATTGAACCCAGAATCTCTACACTGAGCTATGTCCCTAGAGATTTTATTAATTTTTTATTTTGAGACAGGCTCTCTCTCAGTTCTCAATTTAGGTTTTAGGTTCAAACTTGGAATCCTTCTGCCTCAGGCTTCCAGAGTGCTGGGATTACAGGTGTGCACCACTACTGGCCATTTTTGGTATTTTTTAAAAATGCATTTGAGTCCTATGCAAGAAATTCTTTCAGTCCTAAAGTTGCAAAGATTTGCTGTAATAATATCTTCTAGAAGTTCTATTGTGTAATTTTTACATTTAGCTATAAAAGTAGCCCAGAATTGACTTGGAGTTTAATATGACATACAGCATCAGTTTTTCTTTGTGGAGAGACAATTGATCAAGCTCCATTTGTTTAAATAAAACATTTTCTTCTGTTGCTTTTGTAGTGAAATCTTAACCACAATTATATGTTCATACATAGATGATTCTTTCTCCTAAATTCTTTATTTTACTCAATTGACCCATTTGCTTAAACGTGCCTCAATACAATGTTATTTTAATTGGTTACTTTAGAGTAATTCTTTATAGCTGACCATGTAGACCTTCCTATTTTCAGAAAGTATTCTATCTTAAATACAGTGTTCCTTAAGATGATACTAGCTGTGTCCAAGGTTCGTCACGATAGTATTACTATTCTTAACCCTTTTGTTCCAAATGTAATTTAAAATCAATTTGCAATTTACACATACATGTGTGTTCATGCACACACATACACAGAGGGATTCTACTGGAGACTGGATTTACTCTGTTAATTAATTTGGGAAGAACTTATATTTTCACCAAGAACGAGTTTTTAACTTATGACTGTGGCAAATACATTTACTAACTTACATCTTTGATTATTTTTCAATATCATTTTATAGTTTTCTAGCCACCTTTATTCACGTTTAGTTGGGTTTAATTTTAGATGACTGGTATTTTATGATCCTATTAGAAACTATCATGTTAAATTTTACTTTCTAATTGTTTGCTGCTGAAACATAAGCAAATAATTCAACTTTTTAAAAATAGACATGTAGCTAGCAACCTTACCAAATTAATTAGTTAATTCTGAAGTTATTTATAGATGCTTTGGGGTTTTTTTAGTACACAATCATGTTATCTACAATATCTACTAAAAATGGGCTTTATTTTTCTCATTTCATTATACTTTTCATTAAATTTTCTTACACAAGATAAAGGCCTTTGGTAAAATTCAAATATATATGTAATGAAAATAGGTATTCTTGCTCGTTCCTAGTATCAAGAGAAATTTTACAATATTTCCCTTTTAAAGAGAATACTTGCTATTGAATTCCTATAGATATTTTCTATCAGCGTAAAGACATTATCTTCTATTCCTGGTTTACTATAGTGTTCTTCATGAATGAGTTTTTTTATCAAATGCTTTTTCTGTATCTTGGTGATTATGACTTCTTTTTCTGTAATATGGTGCAGAGTACAGCGGTCACTTTTCAGATTTAAGCTAATTTGACATTTTTGGAATAACGCTAAGCGGGTCATGAAATAATATCTTCTTACATATTACTAAATTTGGTTTGCTAACATTTTGTTTAAAATTTTGAATCCATGTTCATGAAAGAAATCACCTGCGATTTTCTTTTCTTACGATGTCTTTGTCATTATAGGCTGAAAAATATGCTTGAATTTTTTTTTTTGGGGATGGAGAAGCTTTGTATATGTTAAGTGTTCTTCCTTTTTTAAATGCTTGGAAGAATTCTTTGGTTAAGCTGTCTGGTCTAGAGTTTGTGACAATGATTAAAATTAGAGATTTAATTTTCTTTAATAAACTTTCTGTTTTAGTGTCCATTGTATTTTTTTAAGAAGCTAATTTACCACATTGACAACTTCATATTTATTAGCACAAATTAGACATTTTATGTTCTTTACTTTTAAAATTCTGTAAGATTTTCTTCTTTTTCAACCCTGACAGTGGTAATTCATGCCTTTTCACAATGCCTTTTATTAGTCTTATTAGAAATTTCTTAATTATGTTACATTGTTCACACACACACACACACACACACACACACACACACACAGACACACACACATTAACTTTCAGTTTTCCCTACTTTGATTCCTCCGTTGCACATTTGTCTTTTGTTTCATCAATTTCTATTACTATCTTAATGTATAATTTTCTGTTCCTTTTTAACTTCTTGAGTTAGATTATTACAACATTCATAACTTACCCTTTTCTTCTTTCCTAATGTGCATTTAAAACTATGAATGGCTATAATGACATCCTCCAAGTTTTTTTCTAGTATGTTATTATCATTCAATTCAAAATATTTTTCACTTTAATTTCTTTTTGACATGTGTTTAAACAAATATTGACATATTTCTAAACATTAGAAGTTTCTTATTTACATATTAGTTTTTAACTAAGTGATTAAGTCTGCTACAGTCCTGGCATTCTCTATATAATTTAAATCTTTTGAAATATGTTGAAACTTTTTTTATATCTCAGCATATGCTCAATATTGGCAAATGTTCCATGCACGGGTGTTGTTTGTGGTGTTGACAGGTTAATTTTGTTAATTATATTGTTCACATCTTCTTTATCCTTATTAATTTTTTATTTTGTTATTTATTTTTTGTCATTGGTTCTATCAGAGCTTCTGCTGCTGCTGTAGGTTTTTATATTTATTTATTTTGTTCTATGAACTACTAACTTCGTGTATGTCTCAATCTTTGTTGGAATGAGCATCTCATTATGAAATATTTCTTTTTACATTTAGTAAAGCTTGTTACCTTAAAGTCTACTTCACCTGACAGAAGTATAGCTAAAAAAATTTCTTGTGGTTAATATTTGCATATTATATCTTTTCCTACTCTTTTGCTTTCAGTTTTCCTGAATTATTTTAATTTTCAACGTGCACTTGTATACAACAGAGTTGTTTTGTCTTTGTTTTATCAAGCCTGATAATTTTTGTCTTCTAATTGGAGTTTCATTTATATAGAATACATATAATATGTAGTATGTATATTATGTGTAAATTTATGTGTAACATTATAACCTACATATGATTTTTATATTTCCTTCATTTTTGTGTTTCTTTTTCTTTCTTGTCTTGCCTTCTTTTGAACTATTCACTTTTATTATTTTGTTATCCCATTTCCTTCTCACTTAGTTATTTTTAATTATAAAATTTTTCACTATGCATTTAGTGTTTTCATGAGAATTTCAACACTCATATTTGACTTATTAACATCTCAGAAATGATATCCACTTCTCAGCCAAAGTAAGGCCTTAGAACATTTTAACTCTAATTCCTTTTTATCATCTAATTCAAATTCCTTTTTTGGAATCCCTCTCTCTTCCACTATATCTAAGCTATTGGCTATTGTTAAACAAACGTATTGATTTGTTAATTTCAATTAAGGTGTTTCCAGTTTGAAATACTCTATTTTTTATTTTATTTATTTATTTATTTAATACTGGGGATCAAGTCCAATTCCTTCACCCTGCGCTATACTCCCTGCCCCTTTTTGTATTTTTGATATTGAGCCAAGGTCTCACTAAGCCACCAAGTTGCCCAAGCTAGGCTCAAATTCCCAATCCTCCTGCCTCAACCCCTCCAAGTGCTGGGTTTACAGGTAGGCACCACCAGCCTAACTGCCATTTCTTTTCCTTACAGTTTTCTAGGTCTCTTGCACAACTCTGAATCTCATCACTTAATTTTTTGAAGATACTCATCACAATTATGTTTTAAATCTATGTCTGCTCTTTGCAATATCTATATCTCTCGAGAAATTATTTTTCTAGATTTTCACCCATTTTGCACAGAAGCACACTAGACACTTTTTATTTGAATCCAGGGCATTTTCGGCATACAGGTTTTTTTTTTTTTTTTGGGGGGGGGGGGAGGCTAATAGAAAGCTCTGGGTGGAATTGTTTTTCTAAAAAGAATGTTTACTTTTGCTTCAGGAAATGAAGGGTGGGTAGTTTCCTCGCCCTCACTGAAAACTGAGATGAGGTAAAGCTGGACTCAGTCTTTCTGAGTCATCTCTTTCCTATTATATTATCATTTGAGTGCCACAGTTAAAAACCTGGAATGTTGTTACCTTGGCCTGAACCCTCTGGCTTTGTCTAAACTTTAACTTTTGTTCCTGATGGCCCCATAAAACCGAAGAAAATTTTGCTTAGCTTCTCAGCCTCTCAGTCAAAGCCTGCACCTTGAAGGGGAAAACCTGCCTCAACATTGCTTCCTCTTTTTTCTGTTCTTGGCCCTTTACATGTTCATTGTCTAGCAGACACTCAAGTGCCTTCAGACAGATACTCTAGTTGTTTTATAAGCTTCCTGGCTCTTCAGTGACAGAGGGTGGCTCTGCCTCTACTGATCCAGTCCTTACAAGGAGCACAATTTTCAACTTGTCTTTCGAGCATTGATTCACCATTTTTGAGATTCTGATGATTTATCATGTTTTCTTTGAGATATAAAATTAAATGATTCCCTGTAACTTTGACTCTTCTGAGTTTCTACTTCTTTTCAGAGCCAGCTATGGAAGATTTGTTTCATTATTTTACCCTTTATCATGATCTCTTGTAGTAGAAACATTAATAAAGGTCAACCATGGTTGGAACTAGGCACGTAAGTTTTATCCCATGTGCCAAAGAGTTTGAGGCTACGACTGACCTAGGAACAAAAGGTGTCCTCATAAACTAACAATGTGGCTGGGCCTGTTGGTATAGGCCAGTAATTCCAGCACTCTGGGAGTCTCAAGTAGGAGAATTGCAAGTTGACACCCACCCGGGGCAACTTAACGACTTGCTGAGACCCTATTTTAAAATCAAAAATAAAATTGGGTTGAGGATGTAGCCTAATGTAAAGGCCCTGACCTCAATGCCCAGTACCATACACACACACACATGCACACACAAACACACACGTATAGAAAAGAGGTGGTCCCAGATACTACTCAGAGTAAGATATGGTGGTCCACAAGACTCATCTCTCTACAGAGTTGCTTTGTATTCACCTGAGTTTCAAAGAGACACAGTTGCTGATAAGGATTTGCTTACAGAGCAGATATTCACCCCATAAACTAAAAGGTCATCGAAAATAGACCCTAATGGTTGGTGATTTCCCATAACTTTTGTACTGGAGTTTAAGAAGTTTGAATTAGAAAAGGAAGGCATATTTTTGGTCGTCCATCAGGCTGCTATCACGAAGATACTATAGACTTGATGGCTTATAAGCAACAAAATATTATTGACCACTATTTTGGAGGCTGGACAGTCCAAGATCAAGGCGACAAAATATGTGGTATCTGGAAAGGCCCACTGCTTCAGAGCCAGCCACCTTCTCACCACATGGTAAGTGAAAGCAGAGAGGAATTGTCTTAGTTCCTTATTCATTGTTGGGACAAAATACCTGACATCCACAACTTAAGGGAGGGAAAATTTATTCAGCTCATGGTTCCAGAAGGTCTCATACCATCCATTCATGGGCAGCCAGTGTGGTGGCAGTACATGGCAGAGGCTGGAGGGCTGCTCTCCCCACTGCAGACAGAAGCCAAGTAAGTGAACTAATGTCTGGAGACTCAGGCGAGGCCAGAGCCTTCCCAGGAAGAACCTGTAACACTGTTTCTTCTTCTGTCCTTCACTGAGTTCAAGCCACCAGTTCAGCCTCCTCACACCCACCTCCTCCCTCATGTCCTTGTCCAAAAGTCAATAACAATTTGCTTGAAGCTCAGCCCTGGGCAACCTGCAATCTCAATAGATTGATGCAGTCCATCCAGGTAAAACCCCAAGCATCCACCCCTTCTATCCAGGCCCCATCTCCCAAAAGCACATGGCTCTATAGGTTTCCCACTATGTCCAAATATACGACCTTTTTAGGGGACACCCCAGATCCAAATCATAGCAGCAATTAATCCTATTCATCAGGGCTCTGCTTTTGTGTCCCAATTAAGCAAAAGGCCCCATCTCCTCATACTTTCATTTGCAGGAGAAGGCTTTCAACACATAAATTTTGGTGGAAAACATTCATTCAGCAGTATGAGTAGAGACTCAGCTGTAAGGAAATGAAAGTAATCATGGTAACCATATTTTCTAAACTCTGAGTAGAGGCACTATGTGACAAGTCTAATGTCCTTCTATCAGCAAAAAAAAATGGAATATAAAAAATTGTGATTGACCAGGAAAAGCCTGCACCTAGGTATCATGGATACAATTCTATTACTGGCTCAAGACAGTGTTGATTTTTGGTAACTTGGCTCTAAGGGGGCATTAAAGATTTGACTATTTATTAATTTATTTTATTTAGAAACAGTCTCACTCTGTAGTTCAGGCTGGTCCTGAACTCACTACGTATGTAGTCTAGGCTGGCCTCAGACTTACCCCAATTCTCCTGCCTAATTAGATCTTCCTAGGTGCAAGTACTGGGAGTATACGTATGTAACACTACACCCAACTAAAAAAATTTTTTTAATGTATGGCTGAAGAATCAAACCCAGGGCCTTGTGCATGCTACACAAGCACTCTAAACACCGAGTCATGCTCTCAGCTTAAATTTGGCTGTTTGCAATACCAGAGTTGCAGGAGAGAGGTCTTACTCGCTGAATAAGGCTCCCAGAAGCCCCAAGACATGTCTGCAGGGAACCAGATAACAGATTCCTATCCTGCTTATTTTAGACCAACAACTTGACATCTCCAATCTTACCATCACCTTCCAAAAGGCACCTTTTCTCTGAAACATCATTCAAGAAGCAGCCACCACACTGATAATAGGTCTGTCAGGCTGCTTGCCCAAAAAGGCGGTTCTGTATTTGCATTCTTGCCTGCGGAGCACAGTCTCCGCCCCCCTCCTCCTTTCAAAGACAGAGAACAGCAGTGCCACCTACTGAGCTGCTGGAGGCGTAGCAAGTGTCTAAGGCAGGCCAGACTTGCTTGTCACTTAATCTGGCAGGACTGCTGTCCCCCACAGTAGCACTAAACATTACCTTTGGAGACTGATTGAGGAGGTCTCTGTTTCTGCCAGTTCTAGTGATTGTTTGCCACTGCCAGGCTGAGGAAGATCTCAAGGGTCTGTTTTGAACAAATGAAACTCAAGTGCAGTTGGGATCCAGGCTATATGTCACTTAAGTGAGAACTGGACAAGCCAGACAAAGCCGACGTGAACCCCGACACAGTTCTTGAGTACTTATCTTATACTGAGTACCAGCTGAAGCAGGAGGGATAGAAGGGGGAGAGGGCTACACCAGAGGGGCCGTGGGAGGACACCTGACAGACACCTCTGCACCACAGCCACAAAATCCACTCACAGGACTCAGGCACCTTGATTCACAGGGAACATATCCCCAAGGATGGAATTTGGAAGACACAGATTTTCTATTTTTCTCTGGATTCTATTGCTCCTTCACTAAGCTTAGATTTAAAAGCCAGGGTGACTTCAGTGGTTTGTTTTGTTTTTCTGAATCACCAATTCACAAACAGTACAGTGTGTTTGGAATTTTGTTCTCAAAAAAGCTGCTATGCAGATGCCTTAAACATCTGCTTGGCCTGTCCTTTGGAAAATCTTACCAGAGGAACTCTCAAAGTACTTAATCTTGTCCCTATATTCATAAGCTCCTAATAGTATACTTCTGACAATGATCAATAAAATATATTTTAATATTTTGAGTATCTAATGATATCAGAAATCATATTTCAATTTTTAATTTCAATCTTACATATATATATATATATATGCCTATTTTATATAAATAAATACACTACTATCAAAGAATCTAAATCCTCCCAATTTGGTCACACATTTGCAATGGGGCACCAGAATCTGAACACCCTGAGGTGATCCTCGGAACTACTGCAAGACACTCGTCCTTTGGCCACTCTGCAGAGCTGCCGCCCACACGTGTATGTGAGCCTCCTCCTTTGAGAGGACAGCAGGCAAAAACCCTTGGTAGGACGTATGAAAGCAGTGCCCTGCTGGACAGCAGATCCATAGATTTCAATATTTATAAACTAAAGTTTCTTCCACTACTGCTGTGCGAAATATATGTAAGACAAGATGCAGTAGCTATTATTTCTGCTTAAGTTTTGGTATTTTGCTGTTGTTTTACTTTTGAATATAGGCCAGGTGAGCAGGAAGGTAAGGACTATGTATTAAGTGTGACACGAGCTTTTTATTTTCACCCATGACATTCCGTCATCGCCCTTCTCACCCATCTCTGCTCTCTCTCTCTCTCTCTTTTTGGAAGCTTCCATGCAAAGTGCAAAGTACTTTTGACGATATCTTCCCCATACCATCTTTCAGCTGCTGAGCTGATAGACTTTTCTTAGCCACCTTTCTCCTATATCCGCCAGATGCAGATAGCAGGAGATTTAGAGTACTAAACATGTAAGCACCAGACTGCTGTCAACTGCCACCAGTCCATGGTTAGCCATCAGGTGCATGGCTGGGAGAGCAGCACACACCATCTTAGATATTTCTCAGAACCTCACGCCGCTAAACTCTGAAGCTGTGTGCCTTAAGTGACTCCATAGTAAATTATCCCCACCCTAGATACACAGTGGGCTTCTAGGACCCCTGAGTACACTTCACATTTATATATCTGACAGTTACCACCTCATAAGGTCATTTCTAATGCAGGTTGGATGATAACACTCACTATTATCTTCATAGGGCACAGTAATGATATCATAGTGATACACATAGCAAATGTTTATGGAAGGACAGTTTACTAAGTGCCAGGAATTGTATCATGCACACTCCAGCAATCCATATACACTCATTTCTCTTGACGACTGTCTCTGGTCTACTGACCAGACTGCCTTCCACATCACAGAAATCCTATACACGCAGGTGCACGTGTGTTCATGTATACACAAACATATGCATTTATACAGAACGACCCTTGAAACTTTTTATTTACACACCAGCTTTTAATCTAAATTTGCATTCCTTCATTCAGTCACAATTATCCTTGCCATCTAAGACCATATTTTAAACATGTTCACAAGAATCTTGTGAGAGTTCTTGTTAAACCTTCTGTGGAAGCAGTATCTGTTAAACACTGTCCCAAGTCACCTAACAGCCTTTTAGGATGAGATCAGGTGCACTCAGGGTGGTATGGCTGTAGGCACACCAAACATCCCCTTAAGAGACAGAATGAGATGGACATACCATGAATTCTTCTGGAATTCATCTTGCCTTTAGGAAATATTTAGTATCTGTTCCCCCTTAGTAACTCACTGGTGAAGACCACTTCCCATCTCCATCAAGAAGAATGTAAAAACTGAGAAATTAAAAGAAACTTTGTTGCAGTAAGCACTTTGTCATCACAAACAGGGTAAAGGGAAACATTTAAAGCTTAGGCCAAAGATCACTTTGCAATAAAAAATAAGACTTTGAAACCAGGTGTGGTGGTTCATGCCTGTAATTCCCCATTCTGAAGCCTGAGGCAGAAGCCTACCATATGCAACATGGCAACTCTGTGAAAACTTGGCTCAAAATTTTTAAAGGGTTGGGGTTGTAGAGATATAGCTGAATGCAAACAAAGACCCTCAGTTCAAGCCCCAGTGCCAGGAAAAAAAAAAACTTTGAATAAAACTGTTTTAAAATTTTTCATCAGTACAATAGACCATCAATGAGATATTTTTTTTTCCTATCACCTAAATTTCAACTGAAGTTAAAAGTGCTGAAGTACCCCCATGTTCTAAATAGTGGAGTCAGACTGTCTCTGCAGAACTTTCTCAGGTGTGGCCTCAAACCATGCTCAGAAGTCTGCCAAGCCCCTTTGGCTTACATTGGAGAAAACAAGAATTATGAAACATGGATGGGTACCAATGGCAGAAGAGCTGTCAGACTGTGCCATTTCCCTTTCCTCTCTATGACAGAGTGTGGGGCATGAGAACACCAAAGAGATAGGTAGAAAAAGGTGGGAGAAACAAGAAAGTACATTGTCATAGAAACCAAGGGAAGAAAAGTGAGTAGGCAGCCTCCTCTGTGCTGCTGAGAGGTTAAGATAAGGAATGAAAGGCATGTATTGTATTTAGCAATAATGGGCCACTGGCTTCCTTGATTGGAGCAATTTCCCTAGAGTGGTAAAGGTGGAAGGGAGACTGAAGGAAGAAAAGCGAACCGACACAAAATTCAGACAATCCTCTGAGAAATGAAGAGAGAGAGAGAGAGAGAGAGAGAGAGAGAGAGAGAGAGAGAGAGAGAGAAAACGAGAACTGAGGGTAGACAGAGAAGAATTCCTAAGATTTAAGAGTATAAAGCGCTCTCTAGGAAAATCAATATGCCCTTCTATATGTACTATGTGGAAATCAGATGCTAATGTAATAAGACCTATGGGTTTTAAAAAAGCTATATGCACATCACATAATTTTCAATAAGCTTTTAAACAAAGATCACAGTTCATTTTTTAAGTCCCATTATATCAACCAAAACAAAAACAGAGAAGGAACTAATTAAACCATGGTTACCCAATCCCTTGGCCTGTGTAGGCAATGGTGAGTGAAAGACATCACCCCGGGCCACATATATGAGATATAATACAGTTAATATAGGTAAGAAACAAAACTTCATCTTTTGGTATTTTAATTATATCTCAAATAACATAAGCCCAAACTTAATAATTATATAAGGAAACTTATGCAACTACTTAATAGCAGTAAACATCTGTGTTTATAGGCTCACACACATAGGTTAGAATATTATTATCAGTAATCATTATGTCTCACTCACCAATCTGAACAAGCACCGTAATGTCTGACACATGTGGGTTTTGATGTGACTGCGCATTGCAGTACAGAAGGCAGAGTTAGCACTACCTGCACCCACTGCACAGCGCTCCGGCTTCACCTCTGCAGACCATGCTCAAGTACTGTACAAGTGAGCCATGAAAAATACTGCTAAAAATCACATGATGGTATTAAAATTTTAGGATCTCCTGGGGCTGCGGTATTAGCTGTCCAGGGCCACATGCAGTCTACAGGCCTTGGCTGGAAACACCTGATCTATAGAGTTTGTACCCATCCTAGGCCTCATCTAGCCTGAGAGTCACAAGTTGGATGAGCTTGAACAAAATGATCATTTGAAGCTTAAAATTCCTAAAATGTTTAATTAGAACAACAATAGAAGATTAAGACTTTTCTGAGAAATTCGAGACTGTTTCAGCTAAACCAGAGAGCATATGATCTCATCACTAAAAATGGTCCTGAGCTAGTCCAATAAAATAATGAGAATCCACAAGCAAGAATACAATCTTTGCCGGTTGGATTCGTGATCCGGTCAGTCTGAGACAGGTTCTCTACTAAACACATTTCGGAAACATTTGAATGAAAATTTTATGTGTTTAATGTCATTTTAAAAAACAAAAATAAATTCAGAATACATACCACTGTTGGAAGAAGCCATGGTCATGGGACACACATGACAGTGGGTGGTGGGAACAGCAAGTTAGGATGTCCCCAGCAGGAAAAGTCTAGACTCTCCCTGAGGCTTTCAGCTTAGAAGCCAGGCTATGAGTTTCTCCAGGGCAGCTGTCCAGCACTGATCCCCTAGAGCTGGAGTTGGTTAGTGTAAATAAAGTGTCTGGACTTTCAGGCTTCTAGTTCTTCACTCACCCAGCTAATTAATGAAATAAACAAACAAGCCAAACACTCAGGAGCCACTAGAGGGACTGCTGAAGACTCAGGATTGACTCTCCAAAATGGTGGAAGAAAGTAGATAAATGTGTTTGAATGAGAGAAGCATCAAAGATAACAACTCACCAAATTTAGTTAAATGATCTAATTGGCTTTTTTTTTTTTTAATTCATGAATCAGGCACCTTGTCATTTAGAAATGGAGAGGTTCTGGGCAGAACAGAAAACCCAGATTTATAAACAAGCATCCTTTACCTCGTCGCTCATCTTCCCACACCCTCCATTGATCACAACATCCGGAAATTTATTCTTAAATGCCTGAACCTCTCCTGCTTTTGCTCACTCAAATCCTTCCATGGTATACTAGACAAGGTACTAGGTAATCATGTGATCCTGCGGCCACATTGCATGTTTTTCACATGCAATGGTTTTTCACTTCTCTTGCCCTGCAGGACCTCTCATCTGACAAGCTTCAGTTGGCAAATGTCCCTCTTAAAATACATTGCCTAGATCCTAGACACCAAGGCAGAATTCAACAGGCCAGGATGTCATTAGAGAAAATAGCTGTGAGAGAAAATAGGGACTCAGAGGAGTCTTGGAGAGCTACCAAACCATGAAACAAGTGTGACCCAACTGAAGAGAAGAGGGAAGGAAGGTGAGTGAAAGGGCCCCGGGCTGCTATGGAATCAAACGAAAATGTGGCATGACCATGGGGAAATCCTGGGGCTAACAACAGTCTCCCAGAAGAGCCCTGTCTCCCAGGGATGGGTCTGTGGTGATTACACTGCTTACCTGGGTACTGGCCGGAGCTACCTGTGGCAGCCTCAGAGCACACCCTGGAAGTAGATTTCAGAGCTCAGCTCTGGGCCCTTCTACATTTTCACTCCCTGTCATAGCAGTGGTAGCCTTGACTACCACAGACAGCTTCCCATTACCCTTGGGCTAAGTCTGCAATCCTTTAAAAAGCCTCACAGACTATAAATTTCCCACACATCAGCCCTTTCCTCCCCATCATCTTCTACTCCAGATATCCTTCAATTCCAGAAGCACACCATGCTTGGCCTCCTCAGTGAGGTCTTTTATGTTACCCCTACCAGGAAAGCTAACCCTGATCCCATCTCAACCTTTAACTCCTGTCATCACTCAAATACCATCTCCCAAGCTCCCTGTCTATATTCCTCACCTGGGTTGTATCCCTTGTCCCCGTTAGAACAGGTCACACTAACATGGTTCTGTTTGCTGTCTGACCCCCCTATTAAATAAGTCAGCTCCATGACAGCAGAGCCTGTTTATCTTGCCCACCAATGGACCTCAGCACCTTACACAGGCTCATGTTCAAGAAATGTGCAATAACCCATTTTGACTGACAGCCTAATGAAAGGACATCAGTAGAAAGGGCTACTAGCAAGAAGTGAGAGCTGTCCCCGGTCCTGCGTGTTAGGTTCATTTGAGATTTAAGAGGAAAAATACCGTAAGAAACTCAGAACAGGACTGTCAGAAAGGAAAATCAAAAAACTCATTTAGATTTTGCAAAAAATAAACAAATAAAGGTAAAGAGCATATTCACAATGTGATCATTTTATGAACCGTTTGTGAATCTGAGATCTAAATATAGATATTTTTCAAATCTCCTGGTCCCTGTAGGCTGTTACAGTCAGGATTAAATTTAACTGGATGCAGCAGGGAACCTAAGTACAAAGCTCTATCAGTTGGGGATCCCAGCATGAAACATATGACACATTCAAAAGGGTTTAACTGGAAAAAAAAAAACTTTGAAGAATCCACTATTTATAGATATGTGCATAAGGTTACGGAAACCAATAAGAGGCGGCGGAGCTCCCTGGAGTGAGCAGCAATGGGTGGCCATTGCTACCCTAGGCTTCAGGGACACAGGGAAGGATGGTGTTCGTAATGCCATGGAGACCTGGAGCCTTGCAAGAGAGGCTTCTCGGCAGATGTGAGGATCACAGAGGAACAGAGCCTCTCCTGGACCCCGAACTCTGCAAGCAGAGAGGAGGCAGGGAGAACAATCCACACTGATCCACAGCCGGGCTCCCCGACAGACCAAATCCACCTGGAGGTCAGAGGACACAGGAGCCTTCTAGGGCACAGATCATGACTGAGAGGAGTAAAAATAGGTCTCTGGGAGAGTACTACAGAAGAGGATAACAAGCAACTCGGTGGCTTAGTCACCCCACATTATAGCAAGTCTGAGGTGGACACGATAAGGACACAGAAGAATCAGTATGCTAGCTCCACGGCTCCAGGAGTCCAGGCTCCTGCTGGCTTTCAGATCTATCCTCTCAACACGCACCCATTCCTCAGAGTCTCCTTCCATCCCAAGGGGACTTTGGAAGCTCCTGATGGTCAACTACTACTGTAGAGGGAAAGAGAACAGGGAAAGGGCCAAAGTGCACATTCCATTTAAGGAGGCACCTTTAAGGTACTGCACAGTGGCCCTACATAGGCCTCCCTTATTTCGTGACTTGTTTACTTTTATCTCATTTCTTGTATAGAAATGATAGGATGGATATTGGGAAGGCATGAAACAATGAGGAAAATTTGCCAGACATTGATTTACTAAGAAATGGAATGAGTTTTCTTAGGGATTTTATTTTTCACTTGTACACCGACTGCTACAGTTGGAATGGTCATCCCCTTTCAAAATTCATGCTGAAATTTTCTTCACATTGTAATATTAAGAAGAGAGGTTTTCAAGAGGTGATTAGATGATGGGTAGGAGGGAGGCTTTTGCCTTTGGCACTTCTGCTTTCTGCCCTGTAAGGACAGCCTTCCTCCCATCAGAGGACTTGGCACATAAGGTGTCATCTTGAAAGAAGAGAGTGGCCTTACCAGGCACCAAACTTGCCAGCACCTTGACCTTAGTCTTCCTGGCCTTCAGAACTGTGATCTAATAAATCCCAATTTTTATAAATTACTCAGACATTTCATAGCCCAAAAGGACTAAGATACTCACATAGCCAAACATCTGTTTAGGTTGCACTCATTTCTGTGATTTCTCTACAATGTTTCTAGAGACCATTTGCTTTATATCTTTTTAGACACATAATTCTCAAAGAATAATCATCAATCAAGATTGACTAACACAGTTGGTTGTAATGCATCCTACCTTCATCAGTCAAAAGATGAGAAATTTCCATTATTCACTCAACAGAGTATTTATTGAGAGCTTCCTCTGTGCCAGGTACTGTTCTTGATGCTTGGGTACAGCACTGAGCAAAACAGACAAAAAAAAATTCTGTATACCTGAAGCTTCCATTTGAGTAGTCTGAATAGACAAGAGTAGAACATATAAGTACAATGTAAAGTATGTCCTAAGTGCCTTGGAAGAAAATAAACCTGGAAATGTAGAAGAGAGATTAGGTAGCAGCTGTGACTTACAACAGACAGTCATAAAGACCTCACTGAGTAACAACCCTGAAAGAGGTATCATGCAAAGGTCACTGAGGGAGAAGCAGGGCAGGCAGAAAGGAGCAGGGGCAGCTGTCCTGAAAGGGCACACTGGGCGGAGCAATAGCCCACCCCTCAAGAGGACCATGCCCTAGGCCCTGCAGCCAGTGAATAGTGTGCAGATTCTGGAGTTTTCTGGCCTTACACAAACAAGTATGTCTTTGAGACCTGGGATGCCCAAGTTTCTTAAAATGTTAATTAGTTGAATAAATACATCAGAAGTAAAAAACTGAGATTCCATCTCCACTTATTTCACTGTTATATTTAGAATAATCTAATTCGTGCTCTGATCTATCAGAATCACTCAAGGAAAAAATGATCTGGAATTAATTTTGATGAAGATTCAAAAGGGACAACTCAAAAAATCATTAATATTAGATTATTAAAAGCTGAATTACCTGTGTGTGTAGATCCTTCAGAAGAAGATAAATTGAGCAAGGATGTCCAGGAAGTTATTCTCACTTAACAAAGAACTGAAATTAACATAGTATTTCTCGTAAAGTATATAAGGGTCAGGTCCTTTCTCATTTTGTCTGATGAATACGGCCTTGTGATTACCTACTTAAGGCTGACAATCTGTGAAATAACTACACACATTTCCTGAGTCTCCTAGGACAACCAAAAATGAAGAAGTCACAATAATGTTTCACACATTCTTGCCACCTTTAGAATATTCAGTGAAACATGATAGGGCACCTAGGGTGAAATGACTGACTAGGAACCCATTCATTAAGATTTTCATGGTGGAAAAAAGAGGGCTGCAGAGTAAAAAGTCTAGCATGGTCCAACTTCCCCAGTGATGGAAATGTTTTATGACTGGCACTGTCCTGTGTGGTAGCCACCACCTATATTTAACTATTGAGAACTTAAACCATGGCTAGTAAAACTGATATTTTATTTAAAATCATTTTACATTTAATTTTAATGATTACATGGGACTAGAGGTCATGAGTCTTACTAATCCTTGCGCCTGTTTCCCCGTATTGAGAAGGGGATTTTCAAAATGCTTCTGTCTCTAATATTCTTTTTAATCGTAACAATTTAAGTCATCTCATACAGGGTCACTGTCATGGTCTAAATAGTTGCATGCCCTCAAAATTTGTAAGTTGAAATTAACTTCCATGGCTGACAGTATTAAAAGGCGATTAGGAAAAAGGCAGGCAGTGTTCACGAGTGGATGCAGCCTTAGTCAGACACTGCAGTAAAGTGCTACCTGTGAGACACTGGGTCTGCTGGCATCATGCTCTTGGATTTTTATAGCCAGTAAAATAGTGGGAAATAATTTCCGTTTATTAATTACCCAGTCTAAGATATTTTGTTATAGTAGCCTGAACAGACTTAGAAGACAATCACCTCTCTTCCAAACATGGGAGATGAAGTGATTTTTACCAACGGCCCTGAATAGAAGTTAATTCTTACGATCTAGGTTTTTTTTTTCCACCAGTAGTATAAGTAATATTTATTATTTGACTATAAGCATGAAAATCACTAGTTTCTTTAAAATGTTATTTTACTAAAGGTATTAGTAATCTATTTAGTGAAAACCTGGGTTAATTAAAAATGAAACCAGTGCATTACTTCAGGCACAAATTTTGGAAACTATAGAGTTTATGGGTTACACAAGTTTTTTTATACATATAATATATATATATATATATAATGCAATACATAATAGTTACAATGAACTGAGTATTTTGTGCACATACATATTGTGTCAAAATTGCAATCCCTCCCCCTCCCCTTTCGGCCCTTCCATGCCCTCCTTATCCCCTCTAACTCCCACTATCACACCCATTTGGTTCTATAAAATGACGTGTATTGTGTGCTTCTCATATTAGAGAAATCATGTGATATTTAACTTACTGCAACTGACTCACTTCACTAGGTATAACGGTCTCAAGTTGCAACCACTTACCAACAAAGCTTCAAATCCACCATCTCTGTGTAAGAATAGCACTCCATGTGTACATACACCACATTTTCTGCTGATGGCTAGCTTGACATCTTCCAGTTTATCTGCTGTCAAATGTGCCATTATATGGGTATATATGCATCGCTGTTACATGTTTTTTGATTTTTTTGGAAAGATACCCAGAAGGTATTGCTGGATCATAGGATTTTCTTTGCTGTAAATATTCTGACATTTGACTTTCTAAAAGAAATTCCCAAAGAAAAAAGAAAATACAAAATCAGAAAGAAAAACTTGTCGAAATTCTTCTACAACTAATTCACGTGTCCCTAGTAATGTAGAGCTCCTAGTACACTCTCTTACTTAAACAACAGTAAAAGGGCACGGCCCTGTAAAAGGTACAAATACAAGCTGTCAAAAGAAAAGTCCTTGTCTTTTAGGAAAGCTGTAATCAGTGATTTTTACATGAAACCCTCTTACATGATTCCCAGAGCACAAGGGCATAGCAACATCTCCGTACTGCACATGTGAGTGACTTCCTGAGCCCTGAAATTATACTGAAATCCTGCAAAGAGCAGGCATCATCCACCTCTTCCCTCATCCCACTTCCACCTCCACAGTTGCAAAGACAGTGTAGTTGGCCCTTAGGTATCCATAAATTCTGCATCTGTGGATTCAGTCAACTACATCGAAAATGGGGGGAAAGCTGTCTGCACTGAACATGTATAATTTTCTTGTCATTGTTCCCTAAATAACAGAATAGAAAAACTATTTCCACTGCATTTACATTGCATTTGGCATGAGAAATAATCCTGAGAAGATATAAAGTGGATGGAAGGATCGTACAGATCACATGCAAATGCTATGTGATTTTTACATTGGGGAATATCTTGAATATCTCTGGATTTTCATGTCTGCAGGAGACCAGGAGCCCATTCCTCATGGACACAGAGGGATGATTATCTGGTCCTAGGGGAGGTGAGCATTTACTTCCTTAAACCCAACTAGAAATCTAAATTGTAAGTCTATATTTTCCCATAAGAACCCATCTCTACAAGTTGAGAAACCCTTTTATATCAAGATCTGATCTCCTTTCTTTCAGGCTTAATAATAAATCCTGAAATCTTCAGGCTCATAATTAATATCTTGTTATCTAAAATTATATGCAAACCCAGAAAACTAAGTACCAAAATACTACCCCAATCTCAAAAATAGAGGCAATTCTAATAACAGAAACCATCAATTTGACAATTTTGAACATTATTCTTCTTAGATAAAATCAAAACTTTTGAATTTTAATGCTCACCAATTTCAAGTTATGCTTTTTTATGTAACTAGATTATTTGCTAGAGATTTTTATTAAAACTATCAAGAAATGCCTATCTAAATACACAACATGAAAAGCATCAGGTTTTAGAGAAATCATACAATTTTAGCAATAGAATATGCTTATCACCTCCCTTGCAATGCTTTTACCCTGAAAGTTATAATAAAGCATTAGTACTTCTTACACTACACACGATATGAACACTTACTGTTAAAACTTCAATTTCAAAAGAATAGTCATCACAGCTTACATGCCACCTACAGAGAACACCAGATGAAAGACATCTGGAAAACGATGAAAATTCAAACCCAATTCTTCAAAAAGCTCTTGCTTCCCTACACACAAAGTCCTACATATGCATTAAAATTTGTGACTAAAATGTAAATGAGGAACATAACAGAAATGAAATTTCTTTCAGCATTTTTTCAGTCCAATAAAATTATTAATATAAAAATGCAAACCTGTAAATCAAATGTTTTGTTACAATTTCAATTTTTTGAGACAGGGTCTCGCTCTGTAGCCCAAATTGGCCTTGAACTCACTATTTAGCTGTAGGTAGCTTTGGACTCCTGCCTCGGCCTCTTAAGAACTGGGATTACAGGTGTGAGCCACCATTCCCAGATTTACATGGTGCTAGGGAATCACACTCAGGGCCTTGCACATGACAGGAAAGCGCTTTAACTGCTGTGCCATTCCTCCAGACCCAGGATTAAAATTTTTTTAAACAGATCTAACAGTTAAACTTGCACTTCAGTGTTAAGTTAGAACATCACAGATGAACATAGCAATTTTCAGCAGGAACTTTTACCTTAGCTGTATACACCACCAACTATACATACATGTCATAGAATGCTGCCAGTAGAATTCAGCACACATTTTTAAAAGTTATGCACAGCCACTAAAGATGATCACATCAACCTTCAAAAAAAATCATAGTTTCTTCCACAACACATAGTATGTACTCAACTAATGTTAAATAGCATTCAGTAATGACAAGTATGACATGCGCAAAGACTAACTTTGGCCAAATAGCCACAATTAACTCCAAAAATCATAGGCACGTGGGAGAGGTGCTACTGAAATCTTTAAAAAATAACTCCTCATGACTATTTCTCATTAAAGAGTTTATGTATTCTTGTAAGTTATTATTTAATCAAATCTCACTATAAGAATATTAGAACGTCGGTATTTGTATATTAATGCTTCCACCAAAACATGATCTGCAATGTTGAGTGATTTGCTTGAGTGCAGAAGAGCTAAAATTCATCCCCAGCTTTCTAACTCCAAGACCAGCGCTGTTGCTACAAGTTACACTGGCTATAGACGGCTGAGTGTTTGGGGACATGCCAAAGGTTAGCAACTTTTCAGCTTCTCACCAGGTGTATCTTGCAGCCTGGATTCCCTGTCCTAGTCTATTCAGAGTGCTGTAACAAAATACCACTGAATGGATAATTTGTGGAAAAAAAAAAACAAACAAACTACTGCTCACCATTTTGGAGACAGGGAAGTCCGAGCTGTCAGCACCAGCAGACTTGATGCCCACTGAGGGCCCTCCTCATAAGTGGGCTGGACTACATCTTTCCTGCTGAGATGACAAAAAGGGCAACCAAGACCCCTTGGAACTCCTTATAGCATACGAATTCCATCCGTGAGGGCCGAGAGTTGACAAGTTACCATCTTGTTGAGGATGGGTAAGGCCTTTATTCAACGCACCGGTGCATAACAGGGGGCTATTTTCCTCATCAGTACGGGCTCTCTAATGTCTCTACTGCCCTAACATTGTAAGGATGCTTCCAGAAATAATACAAATGATCTTAATAAGATGCATTTTTAGAACTTACTACACACCAGCAACTATACAAAACATTTCATATGCATTATTTAACCCCTAAAAAATCCCATCCTCAGCTACAGACTCAATATTTATGGACCGAGAAAGTGAGAATTAGAGATCTTGAGTGAACAGTAGAATTCCTCTCAACAAAACTTTACTTAACTGCCTTACAAATTAAATGGACTCCAATTCATTTTGTAAAACTACACTGTAATGAATGACCTCGGGAAGGTAAATACTAATAGGTGGAAGGCTCTATTATATACAGTCTGCAGATACTGCTCCCTTCAGGGAAGCTGAGTGCTTCCCAAGTAGTCATGTTTGTTCTCAAACTTGTTTTTCCTCATGACAGTTGTCACTGTGACGATGACGTAATAAAAAGGTGCAAACCAATAAAATTTTTTAAAAATTTGTTTCAGTAACTCCATAGGATACTTTGTGTAGAAAAACAAGTTCTTCAAAAATGTTTAATTAAACCTGGGAGAGAAAACAAAAAGATTTGGAAGTAGGAATCCTAGAAATCTAGATAGGCTCTATATTTATACTGCTTCTCATGTTATTTACGTTATTTCATTTTAAAGAGAACTGAAGAGGAAGTATTCTCAGAGATTGGGTCACAGATGGAGATTTCTGCAAGAAAGGCAGGACAGTCTCCCAACTAGAGGAATCACACCCTAAAACAAGGGTCAAACTTGTCAAATGAATGTGTATTACTTATTCAAACAGTGTTTATGGCATGCAAATTGTCCCTTCTGGGAGAGCAGAATATTTTTTCTGATGGAGGTATAATTAACATTTACTAAACATACTTAGAGTTTCGTAAGATTTGACAGATATATATTTTGTGACACTATCACCACACACTAGAACCCATAAGGAAACTCCTGAATTTTCCTCATACTTTCATAATAATTTTCTTTTTCCACCTTACTAGTATCTCTCTGACCACCTCCAGGCAACCACTCATCTACCACAGAGTCACCTGCACTCAGAGATTTTCATAAATGGGATCATATAGTATTCCATTTTCCCTCTGCCTTCTTTCACTCCTGCATAATCATTTTGAGATTCATCTGTTGCTGCATGTATCATGATGCATGTTCCTTTTTACTGCTTCATAGCCTCCATCACAGACATTAAAGTATGAGTTTACTGTGATTTATTAATGTGATGAAAATAACGGAAACAAAAGTAAAGCACTTCTTGCCAGCCCAAGATATTGAAGTAACTTGGTCTGTCACTTATTAGTTAAATGGATAGCCCCTAAATCCTCTGAGAAACACGTAACCAGGATATTTTATGTTAGGGCTACATGGAATTCAAATAAAGCAATCAGGCAGAGCAACCCGAGATACTACAAGGTACAAAAGCTTCAGACAAGTTCATAAAAAACTGAAAATGGAGCATGACTAGAAAAGCTGTTTGAAAAGCTAATCAAAAAGAAAAATTCTACCCAAACTGGATAGATCAATGCTATCAGATCCGACAGCTTGACACGTTTGAATCCAAAAATATCTCAAAGTTAAATCCCAAAGAGAATAAAATGATGGATTTTTAGGTTATTAAAATGTCACCTTACACTCACAGTTCTCCTCAAGCAATAACTTATCCTAACAAATGTCAACAAATTAATGCATGAAAAATAACCTAAGACACAATTACTGATTTCAAGTATTTTCCCATTAGAGTCAAAAAATAAAATGCTTTCCAGCATCTTTGTTATGTGTGTGCATCTTTCTAAACTCATGTGTTGTAAACTTTATACCCAGTGCACCGGCACCAGGAGGTGGGACCCAATGGGAGATGGGTAAGAATGGATCAAAGCTACTAATGCTGGCTTCCAGAGTGCATTCACTTTGCCCTGTTCTCATACCATGTGAGGATGCAACACAGCGAGAGAGCTCTACCTTTGAACCTCCTTGTCAAAACCCAAATTAGCTTCCAACTGAAAACAACGTGCAGAACCGCTGATGTCTGTAAGAACCATATTTACCATTAGCCACAGTTCCCTGACCAGGCTCCACCTACTTCCCTCTAGGGAGTCTGCTCCACAGAGGTTCCAGTCACTTCTCCATGTTTTGTATTATTCCCACCACCCAATTCATATTTTAAATCTGCAGCATCTTCCTATTTACATATCTAGTAAGTGTATATTCCTATAATTCACACATGTTTCTCTTAGGGCAAATATATCAGCCATTTATCTAGACCTCCAGATTTGCTGCTCTTCATATCGGAAAGTGGAAAAGAAAAAGTAGCCACAAAATGAAGGCAACAAAAATTAAAATTTATTCCACGATCTAAAGAAAATTTTCTAAAAAGTTTCCCAAACAACACAGCCTATCAAAGATCTTGTCAGGCATCTACTGTCTAAACCAGTGTGCTGAAGGTAGTTGTATACAGATACTAACAAGAGAGGACAAATTGGAGAAAAGCTCATGGTGACTCCACGTATTAAACACTGTAAGCTAGCTGAGTGTTTGCCCTAATTTCATTTTGGGCACTAGAAGGAATACAGATATAATTTCTACTTAGTCATTAACTACATGGAATTTCTCAGACTTAAGTTCTCTGGACCTCAAGCTTCTGTCTAAAATGAGCAGTCAACTCAATTTAATAAACATTTATTCTGTGAGTAAAATGAAAGCATAGGTCCTTGCCCTAAATATGGCAACTCCTTACATTCTACCGCTGTGGCAGTTATGACACTTTTGCTTCTAGAGGAAATGGGTTTATTAGGAATGTAATTAGTTCTAAAAAAAAGCACTTAAATATTCTTTGTTGTCCCTAAAGCTCAGCAATGTCAGATAAATATTATACAATTACCAAAAATGCTAAAGGTTTCCACTAGAAAATATACATTAAAATACATTTTTTCAACTATGTCATTGATACCAGACTTTACTATCTATGTTCAAAGATATTTCAGATTCATTAGCCACAGTGTGGAAGTCTGAGAGAACACGAAAAGAATGAAAGTTCCAACACAGCTTTTTCCCTTCCAACTTAACTCTTTACTAAACTGCCCACATAATCAATAATCTAATTGCTAATCTAATATAATCTTAAATTGTCAAATTTAACTCAAAACAATATGAGAGCACTAAAAACAAGAATTTTCTTCCATTAGACCTTGGGGGCGGGGGGGTTGTTGCTTAATATTGGACCCAGGGCCTTCACATTGAACTACATCGCCAGCCCATGCTTATTGTTTGATCTTGAGACAATGTCTTGCTAAGTTCCTACATTACCCAACCTGGGCTCAAACTCATGATCCTCTTGCCTCTGCCTCCCACAGAGTAAACTTAGTTCTTATCAATCACTATTCAACCACTACAGTTAAGAACTGTACTTCCCTTAAAACTGCAACTGAATTCTGTCGACATTACATTAGTAGAAATCACAATAACCTAAGTCTTCCATAACTTTCAACAAAATAAAATGTATGCCTGAGGTGACAGCACAGGCTTCAAATCCACTGACAGACTGGATTCTTTCTACTCCTGCTGCCACATCTTGCCCTATGTTCTAATATGTTTGTGGGTTTCAATACACTGTCTTGGAATAATAAAATTAAAGGGGCCCAAGAGATCAGAATGATAACTTATCTGGTAACACTACACACAACGTAAGAAGTTTAATTATTGCTTAATTTTTATGATTCTTAAAACAAAGAGGCAATCTAGGCTTTCCACTATGAGCATTATTCCAAGCCTAGGGGCCAAAGGAAAAAATCTGTAAGTTTATCTAGTATCATTGTTAACATTAGCAGTGAGTTCAAGGCCAACCTGGTCTCCACGGTGAGTTCAGGACCAGCCTGGACTACAGAATGAGATCCTGTGTCAAAAAGAAATTAGTATTAGATCAAGCTGGGCCTTGTGGGATAGACCTATAATCTTTGTACTCTGGGACTCTGAGTCAGAAGGACTGCAAGTTCAAGCCCAGCCTAGGCAATATAGCAACTTAATGAGACCACACACACACACACACACACACACACACACACACACACACAAACTCCATAAATTTTAAAACTGTGAAAGCTTATCATGCACACAAAATAACAGCTGGCAAACCAGGAGACTTCAAACAAACATTGGGAAGAGGGCTGATCAGGAAAGTTACAGCACCCATATTTATAAAGCATAAAACAGTATTTTGTCTTCTGTTACTGCCTGTTTTACATCAACATTTTCCGCAGACAGAGCAACTTACGATTATGATTATGCGTCTACAGCTGACTTTTAATTTCACTGAATCCCACTGACCATCACATAAAGCCTACATTTTGTGTTTTACTTACTACAGCTAGCACTTGGGGAAAATTAGGATGACCTATGTGGCTAGGCATGGTTGGCCCTGAGGTGCATCAAAACTGTGCTCTCCCTTTTTATTTCTCTTCAACACTATATTAATGTTGGTCTACCTATGGGGAGGTGATACACATGTTCATTTTTGTTGAAAAGTTTACATATGATATACAATTTGCAAACAATATTTCCCCATTTTATTAATGTGTATATATATGCAATACATGTTTACATTGAGCTTGAGTATTCTCTGCACATATATATCACACGCATATATATTTTGATTAGCTCCAGTACTGATGGTTTTCTGAAGTGTTTTCCCCTTTTTATTAATATATGATACATGTTTATGTTGAAACTATTTTGTACACACATATGCCACAGCAACACTACAATCCCTTACCTCCCCATTTTTGCCCTTCCACCCTCTCCCTCCTCCTAACTCCCACTCTCACACCAATTTGGTTCTATAGAACGCCTGTATGCTGGGTTTTCCAAATCAGAGAAAACATGTGAGATTTAATATATTTGATCTTCTGCATCTGACTCACTACACCACTCAAATCCCCACTTTTTAGCTCAGCTTCTCACCCCTAGAATGGGCTGCTGTGGCCGTATCTTGATGTCTCCTTTCTAGGTCCAGCACAGCCCTCTATTGGGATGATCTCCCAAATTTTCTTTCTTTCTTTTTTTCCAGGCATTCTTCCTGAACAGTGTTTTTTAAAACTCAGAATATCTCTACTCTATTTTTTCTGAACAGACAATTCCATTTCTAAAAAATTCCAACAAAAGTCACACACTGAAGACAAAATACAAGGTTAGTTTCTGAAATTTTATTATTTTTCATACATACATTTCACAAACAAAAAGCCTCTAATCCCACACACAATTCCATAGCCAAATGTTCCAATTTTATCAGCATTCTTCAACTATTTACAGTCCTCCCTCAACGAAAGTGCAATCCAAGACATCCTGACAAGAAATCTTCACCAACAATATTTTTGAGCTAGTTTTAATGGTGCCCATCCATTGTATTTTCTTTCAATTACCTGAAATAATAAACAGCCAACAGGATATGGAAATAAATTCAGGTAGGCATCACCCTATTAGAGGAACTGGAACACTAAACAAGAGCACTTCCTTCTCTTATCTCCCCCCAACCTCCAACGAAAATCACTCAACAGATATGACCAGGAGACTGAAAAACAAAACAAACTGGGAGAATGGGCTGCATGGTCATCACTGGTCTTGCAGGACCAGATGAAGATTTCAGTAGGTTATTTTTGGTGTCTAATATGCATCAATCTGCTAGCTTAAATCTATAGTAATATTCTGTCTTGATTGTATCAATCTGCTAGCTTAAATCTATAGTAATATTCTGTCTTGATGAGTTAATTTTCCCAATTTCATTTTGAAAATGTTCCTTTACAAAAATTGGAACTTACAGAGTGTTTGGAGAGCTCCTTTTGTAGATAAAAACAGAATAATTCACCCACCTTTGAATTTCATGATAATATCTGTCTTTTAACAAATCCAGTTTATCAATTGTTTCAGATGTAACTAGAAGTGGATACCTGAGATGGCCTGAAGAGACAGTGATCTATCAGAAACCATCTTCTCTCTAAACTACAGCAGAAAATTGTATTTGTTCAAGGTTTGAAACTCTTAAAAATATCTGATGAAAACAGTTAATGAAAAATCACTTTTGAACGTATTAGTCACTCTTAAGAGTTCCTTATATTATCCAGCACTATTCATCAGAAAAACAGAAACTGATCTTCTGACTGATTCTTTTAATATCCTATGTGCAACAAAAAACAGTTTTCTTGACATATTCTAATTATGATCAAGATACTCAGGGCAAGCTTGGAGAAAACATTAAGGTTAGCACAAAGTAAGATTTCTGTAGCTGCATGCTCAATTGTATTTTATAATCAAATTGGCACAATTGTTCTTTTCAGACAAAAAATGTAATGCTTTAAAGATAAAAGATATTGCACATGATACTCAGGCTTCTCTTGTTATAAAACTACATACACCTACAGAATTTTTACCTCATTAAAATAATATCCAAAAGCAAGTTTTACTCAATCCCAGTGAAACCTCACCATCTTTACTTTCATGGGGCGGAAAACAATCTTAAACAACAGGAAATGGAGTGTACATACATCCGCAGTGGTTCTACAACAAGGAGCTTGTTGAACGCAGCATGTAGTTCAACTTTAAGCTACAAAACAATATAATAAGCCAGTTTCACTAGAAATATGTAAATGGGTTAAAAGCAGCATTATAAATATTTTTACTTTTTATTTTAAAATCAGAAATAAAATCCAAACGGTTCTCTGAAAACAAGAGAACACCATTTTTATACCTGGGTACATAAGAGAATTAACAGGGAAATAGTTCAATTACAGCTTTGGGTAGCAAAGACAAATCTGCAAGGACTACATCTTCTTGTAACTGCACCGAAGACCACCTAGCTATAAAAATCATGTTCTGTTTCTTATAGGCATTTGACCCACTCCCCCGTGAAATATTTTTCAGATCAAACATCAAATCAAATGCAGCAAACCAAATACCAATCATCCAAAGTGAAAGGTGAAGATACTAGTTGATGCACTGCTTATTCAATGCTCTGTCGTTTCAAATAAATCACCAGTGCTTCAGTAGGAAAAGTACAACTCCATTACAGTATGCCAAAACACTTCTGAAAAGAGAAACTACACTGACAAAAAAAGATTATAAGCCAAATGAATATACAATACTCACATCCACCCCAAGTCTGGCTAGGCATTCATCTCACAGAAATATTTTTCAGTAATCTTTTAGCATAGACACATTTCACATTTGAAATTATCAAGTTCATATGAGACATTGTATTCCAATTACAATTCTTAAGGGGTTTGGGGCACTGCTGTACTAGATCTAATAAACAGAAAGCCGAATTTCAGAAGGCTTAAGGCTCTGACTAATCCAAGTCTATGTGTATGTTTTTTCTTCTGCAAACATTAAGGTGTCACAAGGATCTTTAGAGTGATTAGTTCTCCAAATATGTTATTAGGCATTTCAGCAACGATTTTCCAAAACACAAAATACTTTTAAATACTAAAATTAACAATACTAATGTCTTCACATTCTCTCAAACAATTTTTCCTGTTCCCTCCTCATGTCAACTCTTTGATTTTGGAAATTCGGTATTCAAAGAGTTAAATGTGGTTAAAAGATATTATGGAAAAAATAAGTGTGGTAGGACTGGTTTTCAGGCTCATCAGTCAGGTTGTATGGCCATGAGATTTACCTGTAGGAAATCTGATACCTAAGAGCACTGCAACAGCGCCATCTGTGTAAGGAATCAGTCCCAACCCCGTATGCAAGGTTCTCCTCCAGAGCTGTTTTAGCCAACTTCAGAGACACAACTCAGATGAAAGAGCTCTCTGCCTTTGTGCCCTCTTGATTCAGACTGCATCATTTCTAAATTTATTTCACATATTCTGTTATAGGTCAGCATAGCTAAAAATGTTTACAACATCAAGAGCTTTCATGTCTTACAACTTGGATATTATTTTCAGTATGAAAAGTGACTGTTAAAGTACAACAGTGAAAGAAACGGTACTCATGTCCATTTTCAAATCACCTATAAAAGTAAACTGCATGCCAGTATGTGCTGCAGAACACTATGCAAAGCCAGCATCACAGTTAGCTCTCCAACCTACATTCACTTGTCACACACTCTGTCCAGGCCATGGAAGATCTTAAGAGTGGGTAATTAGAAAGTTAATATTTTAGTAAGAGTTCCCTTCCCAACTCCTACCACGCTTTCAGTTGACAGCTGCATAATCCCTATCCTATATTCATTCCACCACTTTAAAAGGGTATCAGAGTCCAGGTGAAAGTGGAACCCTACCCAAACTCACACCATCACCCACCCGAGCGCTGGTCCTGACCACAGACTAACATTCGGGAATAAGACAGGGGAAAGAGCAGCCCCCAATTTAGTGGCACAACATAACTGCTTTAAATTAGAAAAGAAACTAATGTCACAGAATGTTTCCCTATAAAAGATATGTAATAAAGTAATATATCAATAAAATAGCTATTACTAAAGCAAAGCTTTCATCAATAAGCTTCAAGAACTTTGAAGGAGGAGAATGGCTTCACGAAATGGTAGTCCAGGTTCCCACAGTGTGGACACTGCTGGACGTTGCTGTACTCAGAGAAGTACTGCATTCCAATCCGCACATCGATCACGGGCTTCCCACAGTGCTTGCAGTTCAGGCGAGCCTGAGAGAAGAAGACATGGTAAGCCGAATCTTTGGCTCCATGACACTTGTCGAAGTCATTCAAACCAAAACACTGGGAAAATGGTCCAAAGTTCAGCCAACCATCTTTTTCATTACCACACGGTATGCAAAGCCTAAGACACACATTCAAATATTCATCCTCATCAGCCAGAATGATTAATGACTCCAAATTCTCCCTTGACATGAGGCTCTGCTAATACTGTCACCTATTAGTGGAAAGAAAATTCTAAACTGGTACTGCCTAAACCTAACCCAAGTAGCATCACACTTCCCTTAACAAGCACCTTGAATTTTAAGAGAATGGCAGAAGCTCATCTCTCCCACTTACACTTGCACAATACTTCTTTGAAGATCCTGGGTTTATACCAAAAGTTCATAAACCTTTTTAATTTTAGTTCATATTATGTGAGGTTTTTTTTAACATAGGGTTTTGCTCTGTAGCTCAGGCTAACCTTGGACTCATGGCAACCCTCCTGCCTCAGCCTCCCAAGTGCTGGGATTACAGGCATTTACCACCACACCCAGCTTTACATGGTGCTTGGGAACTGAACTCAGGGCCTTGTGCTTTAACTGCTGTGCCATTTCTCCAGTCCCCATGGTGGAGTTTTTATGTAAAAATAAAATGTCCTTAAAATACTCAAGAAAAATTAGCAATCCAGGCAGAAGTACTCATCTTGAGGCTTTTGAAGAACACCAGCACACTGGCACATTGCCTCATTCACACCCTGCCTCTCTAGCTGTACAATCCTAGAGCCTTTCAGCAACAGGCCCAAGACCAATGTGGAAATAACTGGAAATTATAAATAAAACAGACTTTTAATTTAGATTCCTTCTGAAAATGTTCCAACAAAGTATAATCTCAACTTGTCCTCAGAGCACTCTTGTGAGGTAAATCGTCTTGTCTGAATTTCAGCTGACAAATTGGGGAGCACAAAATGATAAAGTGCCATGCCCAAGATAACACAGTGAGAAAGCAGAGAAGCTGGAGTTTAAACTAAAGTTGCTTGCCCCGGAGCCACGAGCCATGCTCTCCGCTAGCACCTGCACTATCATCCTGTAAGCTGAGTTTAACTCCCTATAACCACTTCATCCCTTTGCACAACAATGAAAGCAAGAGTGTAAGCAAACCACTCTGTCATTACCCTGTAATCTCTTTCTAATAACCAATTACTGCTCATTTTTGGCTCACATCATTGGATTCCTTAGTGTCTAAGACTGGTATCCTCAAAGTATTTTCAATTGATTAAAAGTAATAATAATAATAAACAGTAGCCAAACATGTTTTCCATTTCAGTAGAGGGCCAGAAAATACAGATAGATACGTGTTTAAATCATTTTAGGAAAGAAATATATAGTGTGTACCACTGGACAGGTGTGACAGGATGCCATTCTGTTTTTTTCTGTCTAAAGATATCGAAATAATCCCATGGTTCTTCAGTAGTATAGTAAAAAGAACACTAGCATGGGATCTGGCCTTGAGTAAAACATCCAAATGTTTGAGGCCTCCATGGTAAGCAGACAACCAGGAGGCTGGGCAAGCTCTCCCAGGTTCCTTCCAGTGCTAACACTCTTTAAGTTAACAGGCCCAGAGAGTCCTTCATTTCTTTACTTCTTTAATTTAGAAGATAACTCTAGTGACATGCGTAGAGAAAAGAGACATTTCCTTCAGCTCCTTCTGAGTGCTGGTATTACAGTACCACAATGATTATAAACATACTGTGAGTAACCAAAAGACAGTGACAACTCATTTCCAAGGCTGAGCTTTAAAATGGAAGAAGAGTGTAAAATTAGCCAACCCTACGTGGAATCTGAGAATGGGCCGTGGGCAGCCATTTAGGTCTCTTCCAAGCACATTTCCCTTCTGAAACCACTAGAGTAGACAAGTAAAGCCCAAGTACCTCCACTGCCCACCTTTCAGTTCAATATAGGAACTGACAATTGGGAAGTATTCTCTTTAAAAAATCAAATTATAATGTTAAGGATATAAAACTCTATGGTATTTAATAAAGTATGCACCAGTTATTTGTATTAAAAGCCAGCCTTGCACACTGAAAAGCAAAGGAAAATTTCTTCTCTATTCATGAATATCAAAGCATTATATAAAAAGGGATTTTCCCGCCAAATACCAGTAAATAAATCAAGATTTATATGAAGATTTTAATCTCCTGTTCTTCTATGATCTTAATATATTTTAGATGTTAGTATCTCCGTCTTTTCCTAATCACAGCTAAGTTTCAGATGCTCTCTTAGCATCAGAAAATGTCTCTTCTTAGTCGTTCTAAATATTACAAATCTGAACATCAACCTCATATACCTTACAAAATAGGCAATTCCTGGGTAAATAGCACTCTCATACAGAAAGCAAGAAAACTCCTATTTCCTAAAAGAATCCGAACATTCTTATTCCTTTTAAATCATAACATTTTATTATAAATTTAGAGTAAGTTAGAGAAAAATATAAGAAAAAGCAAGGAAGCAAAAGGAAAATTAAAGGACCCGCTCTGCATCCTTCCACCCAGGCCACCTGGCCGCCACTGAGAAACTACCAGGCCCGCCACATGGTATTCACAAGTGGAAGTAAAACATGGGGCCACTTAATGTTTCCCCATTTTTATCCGTGTGTATATATATGAGACACACAATGGTCACATTGAGCATATTTTGTGCACACATGTATCGCATCAACATTATAAGCCCTTCTCCTCTTCTTTTCTTACTCTCCCTCAATAGTGCCATTTTAAAACCTTTTCAATATAACAGTCAGGAAATATTCTACATAGATTATTTTACAATATTTCATTTAGGAACTGCAGAGTATTCCACCAAAACTTAGTAACTTAGCCATCACTAATGGACTTTGGGGGAGTTTCTGGCTGAATTTCTTCTTTATTCTCAGAAGCAACTTCCGCAAGCTCTCGTATCTCCCGTAAGTAACTGTAACTCAGCCTCTAGCTCCTCTACATTCTTGCCGGGACAGGAGTCTAACATCATCCACTGCTCCTACGGTGGACTTCATACCAACCTGACAACAGGGGGAGGCAGCCAGGATGTCATAGGTGTACATGGTGCCCAGCTGGTGCCAGCTTCCATCCCACCGTGACTTACACTTGATGCAGATGATCTTGTGAACCCCTTCCAAGCAGTCCACACACACCGCATAAAGATGCATGAGCCTCCCTGTGCACAGAAGACACAAAGCTGACTGTCAGCATCATGGCAATCACATTTTATCTCCACAGGACAGTAAAAAAAAAAAAAAAAAAAAAAAAAAAAAAAAAAAAAAAAAAAAAAAAAAAAAAAAAAAAAAAAAAAAAAAAAAAAAGTCTCATCTACCAATTATAAGCAAATGTTTTCTCTTTAGATAACTACAGAAAACAAAGTAGATGGCATCTCTCACACATCTCTAAGCTTATAAAGAATTACTATTATCAATAGGATAGATACTCTAAGTAGTTAGAAATAAATACTTGCTTCAACTTTTACAAAAAAGTACTGCCATGTTTACAAATCTGTCCATCCTCACTGTAATAACAAAGCTACAAATGCTCACAAACAGCCAGTAATCATGCAGGACCCTCTGCTCAGAAGTCTATGTGTGGCTTATGGAGAGTGAACTAACATTTCTCTCATCCATTAAGTCTCATCAATAAAAAAGTTAAAAATCTGCTTTGGTTTTGACAGTCTGGAATTAAACCTCAGCAAAAATTACATTAACTGCCCTTGTCTCCAGAATTGCTCAGCCATCGCATCTAATTTAGAAACAAGAGTTATATCTTACTTGTAAGTGGTTTATTAAAAAGTTCAACGTCTTATTATTTACTGGGCTCTTAAAAGTCACAACCTTATTCTTTCCTTATTTACCAACATCTTAATGCTTATAAAAGGGTAGATGCTATCCTAATTTATATGGAAGGGTCAGGGTTCAAATAAATGGGAATGAGTCAGAACGTCTAGGAGCTGCCTGCAGTACTGCCACTCTCTGTGTGGGGACAGAGAGCTCCTGCTTTAAAGCAGTCGCCAGAGCCAGGCCAAGCGACACAGGCAGGAGAACTGCAAGTTCAAGCGCGGCCCAGCCAACTCGGCAAGACCCTGTCTCAAATTAACAGTAAAAACAGGCTGGAGATGTAGCTCAGGGTGAAGGTCCTGTGTCCAATACCAGCATCAGTCACACACACATACACACCCCCCCACACACACAAATCAATCACTAGAACACATACTCCCAAGTGGCTTCATATTCAGAACATGCTGCTCACTGTAAGGCAGAAAATGGATCTTCACCAATCAGCAGTAGGGACCACCTTATCCACTGGAAAGACACGAGTCCCTTGACGGACCCTTTTTCTTGTATTTGCTTATATGACTCACTCATCTCCTTGGCAGGAACCATATCTTACCTTGTAGACTAAGTCTCCACCCAATGTCTAGAAGGTAGAAAGCACCCCGCATGTATTTGCTGGGCGAAAGGCCGAGGCATGCCAATAAAAAACACTATAACCTGAGGGCCTCTACGCCAAAACCAGGAAGGGCAAGCAATAGCTCTTGCAGTACGGCAACGCCTCTGCCATCGGACACTGAAAACACGGTCTCGACCCACAAGAGAGGCTTGGTGCGCGTCAGGAAGTCAGGTCAAGTTTTCAGGACCCACTTTCTAGTCTCCCAGACCTACTGCTTGCAATCCCCAAACATGCAATGTCACAAAGGTTGCTTCAAGGAGGGTAGGGGAAAGGGACAGCCAGCGGTCACATGTTGACAATAATGAGGAGGAAGAAGATAAGCGACTTTTGTAAAGTATTTATAAGCGTTTTCCCTGTGTTGGGCGCTCTACAAAATCATTTAATTCTCAGTGCAACACTATAAAGTGTGCACAACGGATATTTCCACTTCAGAGAGGTAGAGCTGAAATTCACAGCATTTGAGCAGCTTGCTCAGGTTCATAAAGAAAGTAAGCGGTGTGGTCCAGACTCAACATCATGTTTGTGTGATTCTTAACCTACAGGCCAACTCTCGGAAGACCTGGCCCAGAACGTCTCTGGATTTGTTTCCAGTTACTATTATACAATGTCCGAGGCACAGAGGATTTACATTTCTAAACCCTAAGACAATTTTTTGTGTAAGTTCAAACAAAAAGCAGATTCCTAAGAAAACAACAACTTGCTCAACTAAAAAAGAAGTCAAATAAGTCTAACTTTCCTAGCTAGAAAACCCTTAATAAAATATTAAAACTAGACAAAATGTTTTTCCAGAGGAAAAGTCTGAGTAGAGGCCAAAAGGCGGAATAAGGGAAGAGCAGGGGCACAACAGGGTAACATGGCAGGACAAGGGAGTACGATCCACAGGGCCCACCGCTGACAGCAGCACACAATCAACTGCAAGCCACGAAATCCCGCGGCCCGAAGTGTGGCCTTCCTACTGGAGTTGAAAACACGAACGAACACATGGTTGCGACTCTGTGACAGAGAAAAAATGTACACAAGCTTGCTACAAATAGGATCACCCAGGCCTTTTGGAGAGGCAGCAATAAAATAACTGACAAGAGTATTTTCCAGAACGGACAGAAGAACAGGACTTTGAATGTTCTTAGCACAAACAAATGACGTGTACAAGATGACAGACATCCTGAAAACCCTGATCTGATCACCATACAGTACATCTATACACATATCAAGACCCACACTGTATCCCATACTAGTGTTTCAGGCCAGCTGAAAACAAAATAAAGTTTTAAAGAAATACAGACTAGCCTCTTAGAAGATTAAAGATTATATGGGACAACAATAAGCCATTCTAACTGAGGCCTGAGGCCACCAGTCTGCCAAATGCTAAATGTGTGCACATGAAGGCATCCTAACAAACCAAGCACAAAACTGGAAAAGGTCCTCAGGTCATCACTTCTTTCCAGTTTTGAAATTCTCTGCCTTTTTTCTTTTTAAAAGATAGTTTCTCTGTAGTTGAGTCTGGTCTAGAACTCACTATGTAGCCCAGGCTGGCCTTAAACTCATGGCAATCCTCCTGCCTCAGCCTCCCAAGTACTAAGATTATAGGTGTGCACCTCCATCCCAGCTAGTAATGATGTTGGGGAAACAAACCTGGGGTCTCAGACTTCCTAGGTAGGTAAGTGCTCTAATCACTACACTACATCCACAGCCCTGGAATGCTCTGCTTTATAACACAGGCTGAAAAAACCATGGGCAATTAAGTAAAATACTCAAAATAAAGGAGATTACTACCTTTAACTTCAGCTCCCTTTTCTTTCTCAGAAAGATAACTAGAAATTGCATCCACCAAATTAGGATGCTATTAAGAAGAAAAGAGCCCATGGATGAGGGGAAAAGACCTCTACATTGGAAATTACAAAAACATTAAAGAAAGGAAATGAAGAAAGCACCAAAAGATGGAAATACCTCCTACAATGTGGCTTAGTATAGATAGTATTTTTAAATGGCCATAATCCTGAAAATGATAGATAGATTAAATGAAATCTACATTAAAATTCCAATGACATTCTTCAAAGAAAATACAGTACTCTAGAATTCATATGGAAACATAAAAGATCCCTAATAGCCAAAGTAATCCTAAGCAAAAAAGACCAAGACTGCAGGCAGCACAATAACTGACATGAAACTACACTACACAGCCACAACAGCAAAAACAGCATTGACACCAGCACAAAAACACACACATGAATTCATGGAAGAAAAGAGGGCACTCAGATATGTACACAAGTATGGCCATCTAATTCTTGACTAAGGAGCCAAAACTGTAAGTTGGACAAACATACAATAATACAATAATATATGCATGCAGGAGACTGAAAACTAGTCTCTCTCTCTTTCTCTCTCCATCTCACTCACTCAGTCACTCTTTCCCTCACCCTGTACAAAAATTAACTTAAAATCTTTTAGAAGACCTAAGTGTAAGACCTGGAACTTTGAAATTGCTATAAGAAAACATCACAGTAACACCTGAAGCCATTAGCATAAGGAAAGGCTTCTTGAATAGGACTCCAATGGCACAGGAAATAATGGTACTAAATCAAATTAAAACATTTGTGCTGGCAAGGGAAACCACCACCAGTGACAAAACAGCCTACAAATCAGGAGAAAATCTTTGCCAGCTACTATTCCAACAAAAATTAATATATCAAATAAAGAACTCAAAAAACACCAAAACATCATATAGACCAAGCAATACACAGACAAATGAATTGACTGACACTTCTCAAAAGAAGTACAAATGACTACTATGTATATTTTTAAAAAACATTCAAAATTAAGGAAAGGCAAATCAAAACTGCCTTGAGATTCAATCACATCTCAGTCAAAACATCTATAATCAATTATACAAAAAAAACAAGAATAAAACAAAAGTCAAATGCTAGCAAGCATGTGGAAAACAAAGAAACACTTTTATACTGCTGGTGGGAATGCAAATTAGTTAAACCACTACAGAAATCAGTATGAAGGTCCCTCAAAACATTCAAATTAAAACTACCTCATAACCTATCTATACTACTCCTTCACATACACCTGAAGGAATTATTAAAATCAGCATACTATGGGAATAGGTGAACACCCGTGTTTAATTCCAGCACAATTAACACCTACCAAAACATCAAACCATGCTATATGCCCATCAACAGATATATAATATACATGCATACACACACAATGTAATACTATTCAATCATAAAGACTAAAACTGTACAATTTGAAAGAATATGGACAGAACTGGAGATCATCATATTAAGCAAAATAAACCAGACTCAGACAAATTTTGCCTGTTTTCCTAATATATGGAATTTAAAAAAGATAAGCCAGGCACAGTGACAAATGCCTGTAATTCCAACCCTCTAAAAGAAAAAAGGCAGGACTGGAAGGTTGAGCACAGCCTGGACAACCTAGCAAGACCCTGTCTCAAAATAGGGTGGGGATATATCTTAATGTGAAGGCCCTTAGTTCAATCCCCAGTGTAAGAACAAAGAAACAAAACAAAACAAAACAAAACACCCTGTCAAGTACATGGAAATGTTTTTTTAAAAGTTGTTTGTAAAACTGCTGGAGAGAGATGGCAATTAGGCACTTTTTTTAAAACAAACTAAGGAGTGTGAGTCATGAGTATTACAAGTTTGAGTCCTACCTAAGGCTATTTAGTGAAATGGTGTTTCAAAAAAATAATAAAAAATAAAAAAGGAAGGGCTGGATATGTACCCTTGGGTTCATATCCCCAAAACTTCAACTAAACAAACAAAAACAAAAACACCTTAAGCAAGACTGGGGATAAAGTCCTGCGACTCCCCCCCATCAAAAGCAACCAAATAAAACACAAAGAAATCAATGAAAACTAAAGATGTCCTTATTTGAAACTATCTCTGTAATGAGAAATATCGCTATCATAGATTTACATGCAAACAACATATTAAAAATTTAACCTAGAATTATAACATATTAACACAAAAAAACGAGGATTTGTAGTCATTCACCTGAAAAATAAGACCATACGTAATATCTGAAACCTGAGACTGAAGATGACAGTATTTAAAAACATGATGTTCAAAATCTGAAGAATCAGTTAAAATTTAAAGTAGTTTGTCCATGGGGATAGTGAAGGAAAGTCAGTTGTACATACACCATTTTTGCTGCAGATTTTTTAGCATACTTTTAAAATTATAAACATTACATTCATATGTTAAAGAAAGCTCAGAAATTTAATAAGAATGAACAGATTTCATACTTGTACTAATCAACCTCATCATTCAATTTATGACTGAATTATGCTCTCGTTCTTGTATGCCATCCACACGCATTACCAACTTCTACTACTATCACCAAGGTAATGTCTGAGCTTTTATTAATCCTCCATTTCCTTTTAATACTATCGAAACAGTCACCATGAGAAAGTTTCAAAGTTAATTCAACTAATCTGAAAATATACTGGCCCTACCTAATCTCTCCTTACTGTCACTGTTATCTTTATAAGGATCAAATAAAATATACAGAACTCTAGACACATCAAAACAGGATTAAAAGAGACTATTTTAAAGAACTATGCAATTCCTTTTATAAATGTCATCCCAACTATGAAAAACTGTTCTCTTCAAATTAGAGCAGAATAAGAACATAAGATTACACACCAGGCCCATGTACCTGGGAGAGAGACATCAATTCAAAAATAACCACCATACTACTGGATAAAGATGAAATATTCATATTACCTAACACCTGACTAAAATGAAAGCACAAGATCAGTTAAAATTATTCCCTAAGAGGGCAGTTCCATCTCTTGCATTTAGGAACTGAACAAGCAGAAAGCAGGCAAGGTGAATCAACACCTATACCTTGGAGGTGACAAGGAACATCATATTCAATCTCATCGTGTCTTGAGGGACTTAAGAACAGAGTTCCATCCACTAGTGGGAACTGTTCGAAGACAGGGAGTGCCCGGTGGCACAGAGCACAGTTTACAACGTTTCTGTGGCTGGCACTGAGAGCCGCAAGAATGAACTTCCGCAAATCCTCGCCCTGGCCCACTTGGGCATCGTCTTCCATCCGCACGTGGAAAGTGTTCAGCTTATGTCTGGGGATGTGAGTGAGGAGCTCAGAAAGGTCCAGCCGCCGCAGGAACTGTACAGGGGTGTCAAAGTGCCCTCCCCGGTGAACAGATAACCCAGCAGGATTGTAATCAAAGTGGGCATTTCGGAACACATGGCCCCCAGCCATGGCTTTTTTGTGAGGCTCAAGATGAATGGCATTCTTTAAGAATTCCCCAAGGTACCTGGAGGAGCGGGGACCACTGAAGTGGGCGGGGGAAAGGATGGAGTAGCCAGTTGGGGGAGACTGGCCCGGAGAGCCACACGGGGAGCGGCCACCATAAGCTGAGGCACTGACAGCCTTCTCCTGGGAGTTCTGCCGGTCCATGGAATGCCGCCGAGGGAGGTCGTGACTCAGGCCTTTTTGAGGCTTGTTTGGGGGCCTGCATTTTTTTGCCTCCTCTCCAGCCTCCCCAGGCGGCCTCCCTGTGTTCTTCTCTGACCCAGACTTCTTCTTTTTCTCGTCCTGCATCCGCTTCACCTGGTACCAGTCTGTGTCCTTCTTCAAGTGGCCCTGCCCACAGCGGCAGGAGCAGAAGCGGAAGGCCAGGTCATAGCCCTTCTTGGTCCACATGTTCTGGCGGCACTGCTTCTCGTTCCAGCTGCGGGCCCGGCCGATGCAGGTGAACTGCGCCAGGATGCTGCTCTCCCACTCGTAGAAGCACTGCAGGTGCATCCAGGTGCTGCAGGGGCAGTGCTCGTTGTTGCACACCACCTTCTGGTAGTCGTCCTTCTCCAGGTCCACGGGCCTCCCAAAGCTGCAGATCAGGGGTGTGGCACAAGGGGCTTCTGGGAGAGAAAGAGACCAAATGAGAAGCAGTGCACAGGACACCAGGACTCGAGCAGACACCAGTGCAGACAGGAAAGCTGTCCTCTGTGCTGGCCACTATCTAGCACATGTCCCCAGCAAGGATAAATACCAGACAGAACGCCTGGAAGTTTCTTTTGGTAGGATGTTGGCCCAGGAAAATTTATTTTCTGTTCTCTGTTACCTACCAAAAACCAAACTAACAAGTTTTAAAATCCAAATCCTTCACAGTACAACTGTGTGTCAATACTTGCGACAGTGTGGTCTAAAGTATTCTTACATGTAATGATAAGGTTTCTTTGAAAAATAAATCACTCCAGGGAACTAGGAAATAATACAAAACTTTTAGTACTTCACCAAACCAGTTCTGGTAACATTACCAAAATAATCCTGTACCACAGGCTTTAGGTTGTCCTCAGTATCACACAGAGGCTAGAAAAACAGACTAGCCTTGACTTCAAGTCTCTAGACGGGCCTGATACTGAATGGTAGGAATGTCTGGTCACACAAATCCACAGGTGAGTTGTAAAAGAAAAAAAAAAAAGAGTGCGAGTTCTCTGAACGCTCAGGTAAAAAGTGAGGACAATGAGATATTTCTACACTGTCTTGAGCACGTGTCCTACTAACAAGACCCAAAGGGTCAGGTATATTCCAGAAAGGAAGAGAAAACATGAGGGCATAAAGCAGAAACTATTTCTTAGGAATTAAATGTCACATATGGAGATTAAACTCCACTGCGTTCCTATAACCCAACATCTGAATTTAGAACTTTTAATTTTCAAAAAGATATGTGTTGGAGACAGTTAAAAAAAAAAAAAAAAAGACGATCAGTGGTGGAAAGCAGGACTTGGTGGCACATGCCTAAAATCACAACAGTGCAGAAGGCCAGCCAGAAGGATCCGAAATTGAGTCCACTCTGGGAAACTTAGCAAGACCCTGTCTCAAAAAATAAAAAATAAAAAAATAAAAAATGGGCTATGAATGTAGCTCAGCATGAAGGTCCTGGGTTAAATTCCCAGGGCTGCAAAAAAAAAAAAAAAAAAAAAAAAAAAAAAAGTGCTGGGAGAACATGAGGATTTTTAGGGCAATGAAGCTTATTCTGTAGATGACACTGGTGGATACAAGACATTACCCATTTGTCAAAGTCCACAGAATGTATAACACCAACAGTGAACTGGAATGTTACCTATGAAGCTGGGTGATAACATGTGTCATTGTACTTTCAGTGGTTGTATGACTGCAACACATGTCCCCCTATTCAGAGAAGGCAGACAGAGGGAGAGATTACCCATGTGTGGGGTGAAAGGCATGTGGAAATGCTGTTATTTCAATTTTGCTGTGAGAATCTAAAACTGCTCTTAAAAGTAAAATATTTTTAAATATGGAGGTGAAGAAGCATGTGTACATCCCAGTTCCATGGAATACCAGCAGTGTGAAGTGAAATGATAATATGATAATACTTTACTCCTCAACTTCTTGACTATAAATGGGCATAACTGCAGGCAGTACCTTAGAGAGCACTGGTGAGGATTACGTAAATTCTTATACAGAGTTTTGTGCAATATATGATGGGTAGCCTTTGCTAATAATATTGTCACTGCTGTTCTTATCATTAACTGAAACTCATCAGTACAGCTTGAAACATCTTTGTGTGTTAATGAATCTGTGTGGCCAGCAGTCTAAACCAAAGATAGCAAAATAGATCAAATATGGGGCCAAACTGTGGGACTGAAAGCCTGGAGGTACAGGAACAGAACAGAGAAGGTTCCAGGCATGCCAAGGAAGAAGACCTGATGTCACATGCCTAAACTAGCAGCTGCCAATTGTGTGGAGGAGAGCCTGAGAATGATTATAAGCCTACAGATGTAATTTCCATACATCACACCCTTATAATCCTATAATCCCTCCCTGCATTTCTGCGCTATTTTAGTACCATCCAGTTTTTGCCTCCCGGTCCCTAAAATAAATATTTCCCAATACTAGTGCTCAGAATTTCTCTGTTTTCTCTAAGTAGAAGCTAAAAACCTGCCACTCTTTTAACAAGGGCACTGGACAGTTCTTTGTAGAGTTAGACTGTCGAGTATTATTACAGAAAGGATTACTGAATTTTGAACACTTAATATATATAGTAACCACCTACCCTACTTTCCCCAGGGGAACCTGGAGTCCATAACACTGTCAAACGGCTCCTGTGGAGGGCAGTACTAGCATCACTTGGAAGCCAGGGGGCCTGACCATGAAGGTTCCATGTGATATGCATGAAAGTTCAGACCATATTTGTTGTAAATGAGAAGCTAAGGAAGGCATTTTAGCCTTGAAGTTCTGTTTTAGAACACACTAGGGTTGTTCTGCCGGGCTTGGGATGGGAGGGAGAGGGGCTGAAGGCCAAGGTTGCAGTAATGGGTGAAAGGGTGGTGGGTGGGTGGGGGGTAGAGGAGTGATGAGTGCCTGAGCGTAGGCTGCAGAGTCACATGACTCTAAGTAGTGGGATGCTAATGGGAAAGAAATTGGAGGGGCAGGTTTGGAAGGAAGACTTTTTGTCTGCCTTGTTTTGAACTTGCTGAGTTGGAAGCACCTGTGCACCACTAAACTGGAGAAAGATAATGATCATGACTAGAGCTCAACGGTGCTCAGGCTAAGAATACAGATGTGGCATTACTCAGAGTCAGAGGTTAAAGTCTTGTGACCCATAAGATACCTAAGAGGAATGTGATGAGTATGCCGAAACAAGTCACCCAGATAATAATCCTGGGAAGCAAAGACTGGCACTAAAGCTGCAGGACAGAAGTCCTCCCCCAGAGTGTGATGGGGAAGGAACTTGGAATTCACCGGAAGTCAAGTCAGCAAAGAATTAAGTCAAGGCAGTCAGGAGAAAGTTTAAGAATGAAAGAATGTACATTGTCCCAGAATGACAAGATCAATGTTTCTCAACCTCTGCACTACTAACATTTTGGGTCAGGTGATTCCTTGTGGGAATCATCCTGTGCGCTATAAAATATTTAGCAAAATCCCTGCCCTCTACTTAGAGCTGCCAAAAGCACCATCCCTTCAACACTTAACACCCACAGTGTTTCTAGACACTGCTAGATATCCCCAGGATGCAGAGTCACCTCTGCGTAAGAAAAGCCTCGAAATCCTTGCTAGAACATGCACTGGGCTGGGCACCGCCACCCCCCCCCCCCATAAGGACAGCTCTAGTGGCCTGATGGAGCACAGGCAGGGACAGACAGCAAGGAGCAGGCAGCAAGGCCAAAAGGAACAGTGTGTAGACGACTCTCCAGGAAGCTCTTTGCACAGTAGCCGCAGAGGGAAGCAAGGAAAATGAGTAGGGGACAGCAAAGACTGAGAGTGAAGCACACACAGCAAACTGGGGTGGGAAGTGAGATAAAAACTCAGGACAACCTGAAGATACAGGAGAGGGAAGAGCACTGTGATTCACCTCCTCCACATCACCACTGCCCACTGAATACCCACTACAACAGCCCAGCCCACCAAAGGTATGATGAGCACACATGGGGGGACCCTAGGCAAATTTCACTATAGCTATTGCATGGTGAAATTATCTCCTGCTACAGATTCCAGGGCCTCAGCAAAGAAGCCCATTTATACCTTGTGTAGCTCCATACACCTACTCACTATGGCTTTACCATCTATTTAGTAGAAGTCAACAATTCTACATTTATTTATTTAAATCCCATTCTGTCTAGGACAGAGAATCACCGTATTAACTCTGTAGCCAGACTTCCCACATACCAGTACCAATAACACATATGAGCTATGTGCCCTTGGATAAGCTACTCCTTTTCCTGTTTCTCCACATAAAACACAAATAATAGAATGTACTTTTATATAGTTATTATAGGAATAAAAAATTATATACATATTATACACACACACACACACACACACACACACACACACAAATATATATACATATACATACACATATGAAGCACATACAGTGCTTCAGACCCAGTCTGGTACCCAGTAATCACAGCTTCTTCCCTCTGCTCTTTCAAGGCCCACCTGCACAGTAGGACTTCCCTTCATAATCTGATTCTCCCCACTATAGTATGGTCTGAATCTTGCTGGAATCTGTCATCACGATCCCCATCAGGTGACAACTCAGGAAAGAGAACCTCTTACTCATCTTTGTGCTGCTGGAACTACTGGGCCCATGCCTTTTACACATCAGGCGTTGAATAAAGCTCCCTTAGACACACAGAAAGCCTACACAGGACATAGTATAAGGCAGAGAGAGCTGAGGATTACCTTACGGAACTGTATGCACTGAAGCACACTGAAAAAAAAGTGTGTGATTTGAAAAGCTAAGTGAATTAACTGCAGACACCTGGACTGACCTTTGGTGTCCTTTAAAATATTAATTAGTTAATTAAATGACATTCAGCTGCTTTTACGACTAGTCTTTCAGAAGAATAACCTTAGAGGGAATGTTTCTGAAACATAATGGCAATAATTAAAATACATTAACACAGGACTAATAAAATCGAAGAATTAACCATACGTTTACAATCACAAAATTCACAATGTAAATATAAAGACTGACTTGATATTTCTTTTAAAAATACAGACTAAGGTACACTGAGATGGAAAAATCCTACTTATATCTTTTCAAAAATGCAGCAAATGTTTCATTTAATGACTACTGAGCTCTTCCTACATACCAGATATGTGGAGCTAAAAAGATTTGGCAAATTATGTGAAAAGCTCAACAGAAGTACATGCACAGAACACAAAGGAGTTATCATGGCTCAGCCCACGTCCCTGTCCCTCTAATGTTGTCACAATCACAACTCTTGCTTTCTTCCTCCCAAGCCTCACTAAAATGAAGGACATTCTATGATTTGGACATAGCTAAGAGTTCCTCCAAGGTTCACAGTTGAAGACTTTGTCGCAAGTGTGACAGTGAGAGAGTCATAAAGCCTTTAAGAGGTCGGGCCCAGTAAGGTGGCTCTGCATCTCTGGGGGCACTGCCTGGGGAAGGGAATACTGGTCTCCTGGAGTAAAGAGCTGTTTAAAGGCCTTAGCCTGACCCTTGACTTGCTCTCTCCCTTGCTTTTATCTTCAATCCTCCAGAGACATAGCCATGAAGGGGACATCTCTGAAATGCAATGACAATGACCCGGCTGACCATGATGCTGTGCTCACCTGCTCCCCCACCTTGCTCCTGCCATTGCCATCACCACATGGTGCTCCAGCAGGCCCTCCCCAGAGCTGAAGATAGGCAAGCACCACACACCTGAACCCCAAAACTGGGCTAAATAAATGTTTTTATCTTCAAAAGTACCCTTCCTGAGCTATTTCATGACAGCAATGAAAAGCTGCCTAATACAGGCACCTAATCTAATTACCCAGGCAGACTTAACATATCAGCCACTTTGATGTGGCCTTGGAGCTAGATCGCAAACACAAAAGTGAAGCCAAGAACTTGAATATTGAGTAAAACACGCAACAGACACTGACCTTTGTGACAAACCTCCAGTTTAAGGAAGGCAGGAGGTTCAGGAATCAGGTGATTAGGAAGAGTGGGACTGTGAGCCTTGAAAAACACCTGGAACTCCTGATAGTGCTCCCATGACTCGCATGGCCTCCCCCACCGTCCACCACAAAAAGGGAGCATGGAACAGTAACACAGATAAGAAGGCGTGCCAGTTCCACTGCTGACTCCAGTATAAATGCTTGCCTTAGGGCTGGGTGCTTCATGCAGCAGGGCACTTACCTAGCATGCCTAAGACCTCAGCAGATGGAGGTCAAAAAGCTTTACCTACTTAGCGCAAATGTATGTGGAAACACTTTATAGTTTCACAAAATGTCTACTCTTCTATGCTGCTTCTACCATAACTTCGTACCTATGTATTTGACTCCCCAACTAAATGCAAATTGTTCCAGTATTTCTTTTTCTAATCTTTTGGACATACCATATAAAGGTGCTTAAAAATTAAATAACATCACACCTCTTTTTCAATTCCCCAAATCTTATAATAAGCCAAAACACACAGAAAATGGTTTTATAACTCTAAGAAATACTTGCAGCATTCCAAATAAGATCTGAAACAAATGTGTTATGTTACGAAATCATTTGATTCATTCACTGCTAAAAGCTATAAATTCACAAGATCCTTAGTTTTTTCTTTTTTTTAAGAATAAAAAGTACCACACAGCCAGAAGTGGTGAGTTCTGCCTATAATGCAGGACTCTGGAAGGCCAAAGCAGAAGAATCTCAAGTTGGTAACCAGTATGAGCAACTTAGCAAGATCATGTCTCAAAATAAAAGTGTTTTTTAAAGAGCTGGGTAAGTAGCTCTAGGTTCAATCTCCAGTACCCCCTCCACACACACACACACACATACACACACACACACACACACAAATAATAGTGGAGGCATGTGCAATGAAAATCACTTCAGACACTAATCTAAACCATGGTCACATAGCAAGCAATACAGAAAATACCCTCTTACACAGTCGGCATTAGATTTTTATATATATAACTCACTGACATCATTAAGCATTTACTACTTAGATTCCATTTCACCCTGCTCAAAATGAAAATAAACAAGGCACGTGTTATTCTACACAAAATTCTCAAGCTGTTTCAAGTCTGGACAACAGGAGGAACTGGGTCAAGGTCCCCTGGCCAACCTAGTCACTCTGTGTCTCTACCCACGGCAAGTCCCCGCACTTCTTGACTACTGAGGAAAGGCTGTAGTAGCAGCTGTCTACACTGACCATCCCACAAATCCAAACCACTTGACAAAACTCACTCTCACGAACTCTGGAGTCTCAAAGGCCAGGCACTGCAATGCTTAGAGGTTTTTCTTGTTTTTTTCTTTTTCTTTTTGGTGATACTAGATACTCGAGGACACCAGAGGTGAGAATTACGGCTCCTAGTGTCTTTCCTAGGCATGCTCACTGTCCTGCCCTTGAGCATGGTTTCTAGTACCAGGAATATATTAAAGATTACAAGGCCCCTAAGTCCATTTCACTCTCAATTTTTTTTTTAAGTTTCTTGAACTACCTTCTATTTGCCCCAAGTGCAACTGATGCTGACGACAACTACCGTGCTAAACAATGGCTACTGTCTTCAATAGACACCCCAGGAACAGTGCTTTTTCACCAATGGATGGCACTGAATCACATAGACATGTTCTACAAATACGACTTTACTCATTCCAAACAGGTCAAATAGTGAAAGTTCTCTGGGGAAACTCATACGACCCTTCTTCACCCTCCAAGTCTACTAGGCCACTAGGTTTGAATGCTACCTCAGAAGTAAAAAAAGGAAATAGGAGTAAGATGTCAAAATACCATAATACTCAGCTGTTCTTATGATGATCTAGTCATTTCTCTTGAATCAGCTCTTAGAATTACTGCAAGACTTGAGTTAATTTCCAGAGCTTAGAACCTATTCTGAAGACCCTTGTTCTGCCAGTAAAAGTCCTCCTTAATGCAAATTTAAGAGGGAGACAGAGAATATGTGTATTTTACCATAGAAAAATACGAAAGGGTGATCAATAAAAAACTTTCAAGCATGGTAATATCCTTGCAATCAAATTCTTTGTAAAACCAGAATAGAAAGAAGTGGAAAGTATTAAAAATATATACATATAGTAAATAGATGATAATGATATAAGTCACTATAATTTAGATTTTACTTAAATGTAAATGACAATATTTATAATAAACTGGAAACTTTATTCTCTGCATCTATTTAAGCTTTTGAGGAACTGTGACAATTTAAAATGTAGATGAGGGGAGGGACACACAAGCAAAATGTATCACCATCTTCAGATGGGCATTCTGAAAACCAGACTGCAATCATGTCAAATAGACACTCAAAAACCCCTGAAACTCTGTAGAAAGTCCCACACCCCTAGATTATGTTCAAGGAGCCCTATAATCAGACTCCGTGTTGCCATCACCACCTGACCCCAACCTGGGCACATGCAAAACCTCTGCTTAATCCCTGGGTGCCTGTTACAGCTTCAGCGTGAAGGCCAAGTACTGGAGAGAAGCAAGCTTCAGCCCACAGGTACTCCACAGCACCTCAAACTCAGTGGGTGCTTAACAGACCAGTTCATAATTAACCGGTATTTTTTAAGTTAAAACCAAAAATGATTTAATATATGTTTTCTTAAATATTTCTAAGACATTAAGACCTATCCATTTATGAAAATATTTTGTCAATTTATTTTAATATAGGAGCTACAACAAAATCACTGAAAGTGTGTACATGTGCCTTGGCCCCTGATTCTGCTTAAGTTCCCTCATGTTATTTTTGTGTGAGAGACTGCTACCAAGTGGGTAGCAACTGAGTGCACAGTAATTATATTCAGTGATTATATCCAGTCAGACATGTTTTTATGCTTAGGGTACAGTCTAAAACCAAGGTTTTTCTACTCAGGCCATTCCAGCCAAATAAACATAGATGTTTCATAAACAACAACAAAATATACAAAACAACCAGCTCTTCAACTATATTTAAAAACTTGGCCTTTCAACATTCTCTCAATATATTCAGTTTACTCTCCAAGACCCACACTTCTATTTCTTTCAATTAAAACTCACATCCAAAAAAGCAAAAGAAAAAAGTCTGGTTGGCTGGTTGATTTGGTGTGTATGCGCATGTGTGCGTGCGTGCATGTGTGTGTGTGGTTCGGGAAATCACACCTAAACCCTTCACACAAAGCTGAATCTCAAGCCCTTTATCTCCATTTTTAATTTTGGGACAGTGTCTCACTAAGTAAACCAGTCTTGGCACAGACTTGTGATTCTCCTGCCTCAACTTCCCAGAATGCTTGGATGACAGGCTTGTGATTTTATCAGGCCCAGATATTTTATCTATTTTTTTATTCTCATTCTGGTTTTGATGCTCAGTAAGAAATCCATAACAATAATGTTCATAAAATAGAAAACTCATATTTTTTCTTGTCTAATAAAAACCATATCAAGAGCCAAAAAGATAAGGGCTCAAAATATTCATTCCTGTTTTAGGCTATCAGGATGAAGGCCATGGTTCCACAGTTTTTGCTGAACATTTCTTTAAAATGCCCAAATTATACAGAATAGAGATGAGATAATCCCTTAGTTCAGATTCTACAAGCACTCTGTGAGGACATGAAACTTCTTTAGTGACAAGCCCAAGGTTTTTCAGTTAGTTAAGTGGCCTTCTCTGTCTCTTTCACTCCTATCTCTACAGCACACTGATCAAAAAAAAAAAAAAAAAAAAAAAAACAGACACAGAGCTGGGCTGGGGCAAGTAGCTCAGTGGCACAGGGTACAGCACAATCAAGGCCCTAAATTTGATCCCTAGCACCACAAAAAATAAATAAGAAAAACTAAGAACACAGAGCTGATGAGTGACTAATAACCTTGTATAACCAAATCATAGTACTAGTTGTATAATTAAGAACCCTAATATTCAAAATGTTCAATTCTCATATTAGCAGTCAGACTTAATTAAAAAAAAAACAATCTGACTCCAATCTTTGCATTCCATGAAAACAGACAAGGAAGTAACATAACTCTAATGGAATTGTTCCCCCCCAAAAAAAGAGGAAAAAACTTATAAGCAAAAGCTCACTTGTCAGTCAGTGGGAAAGCAATTTTCCTAGGAAAAAATGTCAAGAAACACCTTTTTCTTAGCACAGAGACTATCAGATTAGACTACAGAAAAAGCACAGACACAGAGAATCCTTTTTGGGTCAATGGGCTGGGTTAGCACACCAAGTCAACTCTCAAGATGATTTTAAGGCTTGTACTTAATAAAACCTTGGCATATATAAATTCATTTCCCTACCCTATCCGTACTCTAAAATAATCCAAATCCTTATACTAGTTTTCACATGTCTTTTCTGACCTAGTGAAATCTTCAAAATAATGCTGCTGTCTGTAACATCTCTGCTTTCCCTTCAAAATAATCCAGTAAAATACTTTTTAGCCACCACCCTAGCAGCTTTTCTGCTGGAATCTACAAAGTAAAGCCAAGACTTCGCTTGGGGCCACTGCACAGCCTGTTTCTGAAATGCTATATCAGCAACGAATGAGCAAGTTAGACAATCTGTTCTAACAAGGAAAGACTTGTCAGGAGAGGGCATGTTTAAGTCTCACACATAGTTCAGTAAAAGTAAAAATGACCCAAGAATTAATCATGACTATGTCTTGGCATAGTAACAAGTTCAAAGCAGCCTGCTAGAGACAGTTTGTTTTCAAGAGTAGTTCATAAGGAAAACATCTAGCTACAGACTTCCATTGATGCTTTAAACTAATACCATTATAACTAGACACTCATCTTTTATACAATTGCTATCTTTTACTGTATACATAATTTTGTTCTATGACAATTCTCAAAGACTCAAAAGTATTCATTTCACAGTATTTTCTAATAATATTTTCAAATTCATCAAGAGAAAAATATTTTAAATTAATTATTTTAAAGTTCTTTTAATATTCTTCCAAGTCATCTTTAGATTACTGAAGTATCTTTCACATTTATCATGGAACATTTAAAAATGTTAGGAAGAAAACTAGATTATTCTGAAGCCAGAAATTTCCAATCTGAATCTTTCTCAAGGATGAACCTTAGAAATTTTTAAATCACCCAATCCCAAGGTGATTCCACGTGTACACCATAATATGTTTACGTCAAGTATCTCACACCCTAGAACATGATCTCAAAAAAAAATCCACAACCATTTAGTAAATTCACTATGTATATCTTGATTTAAAATGCAACATCAAAATGGAAATCCACAAACATTTAGTAAATTCACTATTTCTATCCTGATTTAAAATGCAACATCAAAATGAGGGGTAAGGAAATAAATGAAAGTCCTGTGGACACTCGTAATGCTTTATATTGACACTTAAATTCCCACTCCATGTGACTCCAGAGGCCAGTAAAGACTCAAAGGCAGAGAAGCCTAAAATGAATCAATACAAACTTAAATCCAGGAACACAAAGAAAATCATGCAGCGCAATAGGTATAAAGCAGAGTTCTGTTAATCAAAGGGTTACAAAGTGCACCCTGCTGTTAAAATGCAATCAGTAAAGCCTAGGAACAGGAAGAATCACAGGTCTCAAGGAAACAATCCCAAAGTCAATCCTCCCCAAGGCCCAGATGCCACAGTTCTTCCCTACACTGGGGTCCTCCCCTATAGTATGGTCAGAGCAAAGAACTGGGCTAACCCTTAGACCAGTAGGTGAATAAATGTAATGATTCTGTGAGGAAAGCCACAAAATCAGGGCTTCTAGATCCAAACTTGCAGAGAAAGGATAGGCTCCCCCTAAGAAGCAGAATGTGGGTTTTGGAAGATCAGCCTGCCCTACAAACTCCCTGAGGGCAAGCCAATGTCTCCCTCAGGTACTTCGACAAAACAGAGCATGCGTTCGGAAAGTGGCCAAGACACACTACAATCAGAACCACAACCCATGCAGAAAACACTAAAACGCCCAAATCATGACCCAACAATTTGCTTTTTTGAACAGCTCAATAGTTTGCAGTGAGTTTGGCATACACAATATCACGTTATCCTCACTTTCTCCAGATAAAACTTGGGCTTACACAATGGTCGTGTAAAATGGCAGCGCCAGTTCCACAGTTCTGACCTGTCTCCCAAATCTCATACTCTTTAGAACGAGAAAGGAGTCGGGGAATCTTTTCCAAATCACAGATATCTGAGAAGGCACAGGGCTGCCCAGATTGGTATGATTCACAGCGTGTGAATAAACTCTTGGTTCAAAAGAGTGCGATGTTCTCATTTAACATACACATGTAATTTCAATTCAAGTGCCAGACTGAGAAAACAAGAACTTTCTTCTGACTCAGCATTCACAAGCAAGAGGGGGACGATTTAACCTTATGAGGACTTGGTTTGCAGCTTAGTTCTTAAGAAGAGGTGAAAGAGAGTATGTAATGGGGCTTTATCTACAAACTTCAAAGTCCCACTTACTGCATATAAAAACTATGGGGGATCTTAGAAATATGACAGAGAAAGGCATTGGGCACAGGAGCTCAACTGTCCACTAGACAGCAGTGGCCTGGGATGATGTCAGGGAGAGCAGCAGGAATTGCAATCAGTTTTGAGAGATAGAGCCTCTCTGACTAAAAACAAAAAGTAAACAGAATTGGATGAACATAACAGCATTACTGGAATTCAAATACACCCAAGATATATATACCTTGTGCCATGTCCAAACCACTTTACCTACAGGTAATTCACAACTTCTCTCACTCTTCCCTATCTTCACTGAACTTCTGCTTCTATGAAGATATTATGTGATCACACAAAATACCCTCACCTATAAAGGACCACCTTAAAAACAAGGAAATAATCTAGGAAAAACATTCCAATAAGTATTCTGAGTATACAAAAATCTTTCTGCAAATCAACAATATAAACATCAGTAAAATAGACAAAAATCACAAACACAAAAAAATCCAAATGACCAGTGCACACATAAAGTTATTCAATCACTGACAATCCTAAAAATGCAAATACAAGTAACAATGTGTTGAGATTTTTTTTCATGTGGCTGGGCAAAAATAAAAATGATGGAGCTGATACAAGGCCCTAAACTTGATTCCCCAGCATCTGTAATCCCAGTACTCAAGGGGGATTGCTGTGAGCTTGAGGCTAGCCCGGGCTACATAGTGAGTTGAGGACCAACTTATGCTACAGAGTAAGACTTTGTCAGAAAGAAAGAAAGAAAGAAAGAAAGAAAGAAAGAAAGAAAGAAAGAAAGAAAGAAAGAAAGAAAGAGAAAAGAAAAGACAGACAGACAGAAAAGAAGGAAGAGAAAAAGGACAGACAAGACAGCAAGAAAGAAGAGATGAATATGAGAAAATAGTACTCTGTGTGCTGGAGGTACAGTGTCAGAGCCCTTGCCTAGTGTGCATGAGGCCCAAGGTTCAATCCCCTGGACAGAAAAATAAAGAAAAAAACTTTTATACTGTCTTCATTGCCAGTGTTAGTATAAACAGACAGCAGAGAGGCTTGGCAACAGTATGTCAAACCACTGATCTCACTTCTAGGATTTCATCCTCCAGAAGACGATCACAAGCTATAGTCCATTACGAATAGGAAGTGCCAACTCAAAACAACTCCTCTTCAAGATGCCGAGACCAGGAAGTCCTTCCGCAGTAATGAGAAAGAATTCGATCAACATGCATGTACAATGTGTGAGTAAAGTGCTTCCCTGATCAAGTGTTTTCTTATTTTACAAATTTAATTTCAGCTTCAATATCAGAATGATAAGCGTAAGGCCTTTTCAGAGCATTTTAAACATGCCTATTGCTTCCTTTTTTTATACTGAACTGAAGTCTTCCACCTAAATAGAAGTTTTTCATTGTTTAGGCTGAAGTGGGATGAAGGAGATGGACCCAAGATCAACTGGAGTTCCACTGAGGCACTGGACTCAGACACATCTGCCTACTCTCATACACCTTCCTACAGGAAAAGAAAGTAGTCGTCTCTGATGCTCAGCATCTTCATCCTCAAATGTACACAGACTGAAGGCGTCACACAAGGCTCCTAGTAAGGACTCTGAAAGAGCATCAGTAACGGGTTCATTGTTCCTGTAACTAAAAATGGGTGTTTCTCCTTTTCTGTGGGTTCATGTGTTCTACAGCCCTAGCACACTAATTAACCAAGAGGCTAACCTCATTTGCTTCTGAACTGCAACACATCCCCTTCCCTCCAAGATAAAGTGTCGGGTACAGTGGAATCTCATCACCACACAGCTACAGTTACTGCAGCATATAAGCACCGCAGGATAAGAACACACATAAGAGGTGGACACTGGACAAAGTCCTGAGCTACCCCGTGTGCTGGATGTGCACATTTTTGCCTCACACTAAAGGGCACTTCTGTCTCAGTTCCAGGCATCACTGCTCTGGGCTCACTATATCTGTTAACACCCTTTGCCAACTGTCCCAGGGTCAGCCTCTCCGATTACAGATTGCATCTGCTGTCAATCAAAAATAGCCAGAACTTAATTCTGAACATTCCACAGTTTCCATTTCCGTCCAGACATTAAGTTGTGTTAGTCATAACAAGCAGTGTTAACTAATTAGGTGTGTTATAATACACTTGTACTAAATACCAAGTGTAAATAATCAACACATTCAGGAGTTGTCATATAGAAATGTAAAACAGCTTGTGATTCAGTTTCAACAGTTGTGTAGAAGACTTCCCTGAGATAGTTTTTTAATCTGAAAAGAGATGGTCTAAAGTATAGTCGAATTCATACCCCCAAGAAAAAAATATACACTAAAGTGTGACAATACCTCTTAACTTACGTAAGCAACCTGATACTCTGCTAACTTTTGCCTAAACTCTTAGTTTTATACAAATAGGTACCTTAAGGCGTTTTGTCAATATTTCTAATACAAGTTTAATAAAATAAAGAAAAATTCTGAATTACGACATGTAGGCCATCTTTTATTGTGCAACTATCTGTAACTGCTTTTGTGGGGGGGAGGGTGTTACGATCAAATAGAAATACATTTTGAGGAAGTCCAGATGAAATAATGGCATAAAAGTTATTTTACACTGAAGGCTTTGAGTTCCTGAAATCTTTGTTCTCCCAAAGGCAGAACCCCGCAAATGAATTCAAATGCTACACATTAACTTCCTGAGAACAACGAACAACTACTGATTTTGTTATCAGAAATTAAGCCCACATCATACTAAACAGACATCACAAAACTATTGTACCTCCCATTTAATCTAAGAGCACATTTATTATTCCAAAAACATCCCCTTCCCATAAGTGCCCTTCCTCCACTAAATCAATGCATTAAGACCCAATTCTAAACACACTGTGAGTCACATTTTTGCTGTGTCTAAACGTCTTTTCTCTTGATAATCTATCTGTTGTCAATTTGATTTGCTGGTCCTTACATACTAAACCTAAAAGAGAAGAGGAAAAGTTATCCCTTCTCGAAAATTTAAATCTACAAAGGGCACTGTATTGAGTATATTTGAGAACTTTCTTATTAAATGAAATCTAAGCAATTATATGATTAATATTTAATATTTCTGCAAGTTGTCCTCTTCCTTCACTTTCCTTTAAATTTCTTTAGTTTCTTCCATGCATCTCTTAAACTGTTCTCAAGTATTATCCTCATAACTTAATAAAAATATTTGCTTTTCCTTTCTACTTTTGATGAATCAAACATATAATTTTTAGGTATTAGAAAATGTTACTTTTGCAGCTCTTATGGACAATCAGGCTAAAAAAGTTTGCTGATTTAATAAAACAAGTTATTATTTCACCAAATCCTGAGAACTTGAAGCTTTCTGAACTACATAAAATTAAATCATTCAGGCTCTATGTCATTTTATACAAAACAACACTGCCACTCATCAAAGTATAGTAGTCACCCACTGGCAGTAAGAGTTAAAAACTCTAAATAGTAAAAATCTTTTAAAAATCCACCTTGTCTGGCTCATACCAGAGGGGTCTGTGGCAATGAGGAAATACTAGACTTTGACATGGGCTCCCTCACACCTTTTCAGGAATGGCCTCCCTCCCATCCTTTCCAAGCTGTTAAGAATCAACCTCCCTAAAAGAAGCAAAAGGCTCTGCCAAGTCAAAGTGAGGCTCTTTGGTCACATTAGATAGGGAGTGTTTAGGAACGATGCACTTCTTCCCAGGGCAGCAATGGGATGTCCTCATCTTCCTCCCAGACCCATTTTCACACTCTCAAATCCCTATAAATGCCCCAGTATCTCAGTCTGGCATGTGGTTTCTCTCTTGTAACTCACCTGCTGTGCCCAGGCAGTGTACTCTGACCTGTATAAACTCTTAACCTTATCTTTAACACTTCAGTAAATTCTTCTACCAGCCCACGACACCAGCTTACATATGTCATCTTGTAAAACAGAAAGCTCATTTTTAAGATGAGTAAGATGATGATTTTAAAATAAGATATTACAAATTTAACCAGCCTGGCACAGAAATATACCCTTTCTATGAAGGTGACAAAAAAAAAAGGGAAATCTCCCTCCCTCTAGGGAAAACCCTTTCTTTTCAGATGGTCCCAGTTCCTTCCCTTTGGCATTTAGTTCTTTTTTAATTTAACCTCAATTACCTACCTTCCAATTGGCTCAGAAAGCACAGGCATGCTGGTGCCCACAACTAAGACAGACTTTACATACAGCAACCTTGGGCGCTGTGGCACGATCATATTGCTGGGCAGAAAAGAATCAAGTACCATGGGCTCACTGCTTCACAGGAAAATCACAATCAAAAGTCCAAGGTAGATCTGACCTCCAATCTGTGACTAGATGCATCCAGATACCCATTCCATCAAAATATAAAGTACAAGCTTATCAACCACCTATAATTATGCCCTTTCACAAGTTCAGCTGACCATGTTCCTGTTTACAACCCTCTACACATGGTTCCCCACAAGCTATAAAACAACCAATTCATTTGAGTAGCCCCAGAGGCTTTGAGCTGTGTACCCTACCACTGCATCTGATAGTAGCACATCAAATTCCTGCAAGCAAGAACTCTAAAGCCCTATCCCTCCATCTTCTGCTTGCAACATCCTTCTTCTCCCTCTGAAACTAAGTGCCTCTCTTTCTGCGAGACTCGGCTCAAAAATCCCTTCCTCTAGGAAGCAAATCATTTTTTTCTCCTTATGACAACCAAGAGCACATTATCATGGCTCCTGGTGTTTAAAGTGCTCCCTGCCGACTTCACTATGAACCCTTGTGTGCATCCTAGGGCCCACAATATAATTCAACACTGTATTTCCAGTCATAGACAACAGTAAGCATATAACAAATTTTTACTAAATGGATGAGTGCATAGATACAATAATAAATGAACAAACAAGTGAAAGAGAAACTAATTAATGAATTCTCCAGTTGTTACCAGAAAAGATGAAAGAGTCTCTCCTACTTACTCATTGCTGGGACAGAATACCTGACATCCACAACTTAAGGAGGGAAAGATTTACTTAGCTCAGTTTCATCATGTCTCCCACAGTCCATTCACCAGTGGCTGGCAACAGTAGAAGCACATGGCAGGTACCTAGTAGGCGGAAAGCTTTTTACAGCATAGCAGACAGAAAGCGAAGCGAGTGAAGAGCCAGTAGACGTCTAGAGAGTAAGGCTAAAGCCAGAGTGTTCTCAGGAAAAGCTGTAACAAGTTTCTTCTTCCTTCCTTCCTTTACCTAGTTCAAACTGCCACCTGGGGTGCCCCTCCCTCACTTCCTGGCCCACAAATCGGTAACATACAGCTGAAAGTTCTGCCCTGGGCATTCCCTAATCTAAACAAACTGACAAAATCCCTCCAGGTCAAGCCCCAAGCATCCACCCCTTACGGCCAGGAAAACAACACGGTTCCTTATGTACCCAACCCAATGCATTAGGCTTTTAGGGAACACTGCAGATTCAAACCATAACAGGGTATTTTACTTCATTCTCAACATTAAGCCCTGACTGATCCCAAATAACACCCTGGACTCCTTACTTCCCTCAGTTACTTATTAGCAACACATACTCATTTCACTTCTCCATATTCAAATCCAAGCCCTGTATTTAGGCCAATAAGCTACCACCACGTATGTTCCTGCTCTTCACAGCTACTCTTATGCAGTACATATATATTAACTTACCTGCATTTATTTCCACATAAGGAAGATATAGTCATTTTCACACCGTTTTATTTGTACTTTTTTTATTTATTGCTAAGCCAGTTAAACTATGATCACAAAGTGTTGATGGGGAAAGAAAAGTAGACTTTAATCAAAGCACATTCTAAATAAAAACCTTTATGATGCCAAAGTCCTGTTCTATATTAATATTTCCAGACAGGACCTTCACCATCATCTTAACGTCCCTCAGTGTCAGTTATCAACAGCATGGTGTTTTCGCAAGTTCTGTAGCTACAGCTGAACAAACTACAAAACTAACAAATCTACTGCTGATAGTGCCCATTATCTTCTAGGCCCTGTGCCAAGATCTTTAACATTGTTTTGGTTAGCTTTCTTGTCACTGAGACACAAAGGCTGACACCCACAGAGGACGAGAGGTTTAAACCGGCCCATGGTTTTGGGGATTCAGGCTGACTGGCTCCAAGGCTGGAACATCATGCTGGAAGAGTACGGCAGAGCGAAGCTGCTTGGTTCATGGTATCCTGGAAGCAGAGGGAAGCAACAGCTCCAGAAAAGGAGAGTGGGACCAGACACAGACCCCAAGGCCATACCTCCATGACCCAAGCACACACAATTAGAAGTATGTTCTACAAATCCTAGGACCAGAATCCAAGGCCAATGAAGTTGACATCTCATCTTAACCTCTAAACACATACACTGTTTTCCTTTAAAACCATTCCTGAAAGTTTGTTTTTAGAAACGGAAGTGGAAGAGGCTGCATCCCAAAGTCATTAAAGCATGGCACTTAGCTGTATACCCATAAATCCCATGCTGCTTATATTTTAAGTTTTCTAAATAAAACTTTATTTTCAAATTCTAGGCTTTACATAAGATCACAATATCAAATTATTATCACAGAATATTATCACAGAATTTTAAAGATCTACTCTTGTATCATCACTACTATCAGCTACTAAAACGTCATTCACAATTGTTTAAGTTTGCTGAATCCTTGGTAGCTACTGTTGTGGTTTGGATCTGGAGTATCCCCCAAAAGCTTCTTGTTCTATGGATACTGTGTAGGGTTGGGAGGTTGGGCCTGGCTAAAAGGGGTCAAGTGCTTGGGGCTTGACCTGGAGGGGTGTGTGCTGGTTCTGCCCTTCCTTCCTCCCAGTCTCTCTCTTTCACCATGCTGTAAGGATCTCTGCCCCAGGAACTCCAGTTCCAGCTCTAGATGCAGCCCCACCATGTGACTCCATCATTTTCTAGCCAGCCACCTGTGAACGGACTGTGCCCTTGTGAAACTGTGAGCTAAAATAAACCTTTCCTCCCCTAAATTTGTGGATGTCAGGTATTGAGTCACAGCAATGAAAAAGTAACTATGACAGCTACCAAACCACCAAACACCATATAAATCCCCAGCAGAAATAAATCTACCCTTGTAACGTCCCCCTACGTATGGCTGTATCTGTTCCAAGCTCTGGATCCAAGTCGGGCCCTCTTGCTGCTAAGACTTGTGGGATACCAGCAATTCTATAGCATGCCTTTAAAACCACAAGAATTAGGAATTGGTGAGGCAATGTAGAAGATACATGAGTGCATAGATACAACAATGAATGAACAAGGTAAAAGATTTCTGTCACCATGTATCAAAAATCATAAAATATACATATCTTTTGGTGTACCAGGTCCATAGGTAAGAATCTGTCCTAAAGAAGGGCAATGGTATGAAAGTTTGTGTCCCCCAAACTCATGCTGGAACTGAATTCCCAATGCAAAAGTATTAAAAGATAAGGCTTTTCAGAGGAAATAAGTCACTGAGGCTCTATCTTCATGAAAAGGACTAGCATCCTCACAAAAAGAGGAAGCCAGTACCTTTTCTGCCCTTATAAGGGTTCTGTGAGAAAACATTAAGAGTGTCTGGCTCTACCCAGACACTATATCCTTACACACAAAGATTTTGTACTTCCTAACCTGAAGAGATATGAGAAACAAATTTCTACAGTGTATAAACTACCCAGTCTGCATCAAGAATGAACTAAGATAAAAAGCAACTGGATAAATTACCAGAGATGTGTGAATAAAAACCTAGAGTCAAACAACAGCAAATACTCACATTATCCAAAGTACAGACATGTAAGTAAGATGGCATATGAAGCACTCATTAGAAATGACGATGCACCTGTGCATTTGCTACTCGGCTAAAATGTCTACAAAAAACTAAGTACCAAAGTCAGATTATAAAATATATATGATCTTTTTGTAAAAACTGTATATGTACTTTTTAAACTCTATATGAAAAAAATTAAAAATACTGCATATAAATGCTGAGGTTTGGGATACAAAAGAATTCCCGGTTTTTGTTTTCAATTCTCTGAGGAATGATAAATATTCTTGGATTTACAAGAAAGCTGACTTTAAAGGTTTAGTTTCCAGTACTCAAGCACAGGTCTTGTAACAACAAAAGTGAGAAGGAATAAGACAGGGCGTAAAGAACAATCAGCAAATCACAGAGCAGTTCGTCAGTAACAGAATGCACAGAAACATCTTTTATGGAGGAGGCAATATTTTTTACCAATTCCCACAGTAAAGGCAAATTTTAAAAGATACTGTGCAAATGTAGCAAATAGTTTTAAAGATCTGGCAAAACTGAAGTCTAGATGAAGCAAGAAAATGTCTTCTAACATCACAACGCTGCTCTGCATGCCTTAGACTCTCAACAGAGAGATATTCCTTGATTTCAAAATAAACAGCACTCTATTTTCCTTCTGATGGATTTAATTTATACATGCAGTAGAAATTAAATATCTGAAAAATTTATACAAACCTGTGGCTATAAAAAGTATGTTTAGTGGCCTAAGTATGAAAAAAATACAAGTCTGGCTCATAGGAAACAGGTGGTACTCCAGAGAAAATCTACTTTAAATAAATGTATGGGACTCAGAACACATTTTTCCATCAAAGCAATGATATAATAGTAGCTACCTCCCAGTGTGGCCCACAAAGCCTATTCTATTGGTACTGAGAAGTATTTATCTCAACATGTGCATTTTTTGTAAATGATACTGGTAATCTAAGTAAAACCAGGCTCTTCAGCTAAAGAGAAATGAACCTCAAGGTTATAACCTCTTCCATGGAGCAGCCAAAGTCCACATGACCAGTAATGAGGGGTGGATGGGGAGATAAAGGCCCTGATTCTATGTACCAAGATCACAGATGCTCCTGAAGGCATCCAGCTCCAGAGTGTTCCATCAGTTACAGCTGCATCACAGTCCAACTTCTCCCTCTGTCCAATCGGGCTTCCTTCCTTCTCCCACTAGTTGAGGGCACTCCCCAGAAAACCTTCTGTTACAAAGCCCTGACCAGAGATTATTTCCAGGATCTAAGACAAACAATTAATACTTCTTAAGCTCATATTGTAAGTCTATCACTGTCCTAACATACTATCGATACATAGGCAATATATATTAGATTGGTAGAAACATCTTGCTACCTATTATAGTGCCTAATACAATGTCATTGTCCTCATCAGAAACCAAGACACAGAGATGCTAAATGGTTTGCTCAAGGCCACGTGCAAAACAACCTGAGGAGCCAGGACTTAAATCTAGGTCTATCAAATGCACACTAGTAGAATCACTAATTCTGTTTCCTCGGAAGAGTTATTGAGTTACTTATTCAGCTCATGGGCTCTGGCGGCAGTCAGGAAAAAGAGATGAGGTAAACAATGCCTGGGCACAAAACAGCAATTTAGAAAAGTACATGGGATCCAGCCTCATTAAAAACTAAATGCACCATGATGAAGGTTTAAAATATTTTCAGGCCTTAAACAAAAAAGTAAAAACCCAACAGAAGCAGAATTTCAGAGTGAAAACTACATGGTCATAACCTACTGCATAATTACTAGATCCTAAAAATAATGATTGGCAAATCTTGTCCACCTACAATCAAAATGCTACAATATGTGCAGACAGATGTTTACTATGTAGGAGGAGGATGGCACCTCCTCATGCTGGTTTTGTACTCCAATCTTCAAAAACCTTCATAAACTAACATCTAAAAACCAATATTTAACAAATTTCTTATTAGATGCACAATATGCTTACACTTAACATTCAAACATTTACCTACTACCAGGTCAACTTCTTCAACTATAACCACACCTTAGCTTGTATGTAGCAATCTTTTTTTATAGAACATATATTTATACGTACAATGAACTAACAACTGCTATTACCCTGTCCTTGTGGCCACAATGTCCCAAACCTACATAAAACCATTCTATAAATCCTAAAAAACTATAAATTTAAAAAAACTGACTTCAACGGTAAGAACAAAACATTTAAATTTTTAATAGCATGTAGATCTAGGGGTGGAGGAACAGCTCAAGAATGGCCCTGAGTTCAATTTCCCAGCACCAAATAAAGCTGAGCATGGTGGTACACACCTGTAATCCCGGCACTCGGTAGACTTAGGCAGGTGGAATGTCCTGAGTCCAAGGGCAGCCTAGGCTACACCAGTGAATTCAGGACCAGTCTGAGCTACAGAGTAAGAGGGAGATCCTGTCTCAAAAGAAAAAGAAAAAGAAAACAAAAAAATAGAATGTAGATGTACTTCTTCCTTGCTTGATTTGTGATATTCATAATCATAAATTTAGTTCATTTAAAACTGAAATATATTCAGAAATGCCAAAATACATTCAATTAGTGACCTTCTGAAAATCAAAAATACTTGGGTATTTGTTGATACTGACATGTCTGATACCCTTCCTGTAAAAATTCATCAATGCCACCTCTCTCCCATCCCTACATTATAGACATACGTATGTGTATGTTTGTGTATATATATATGTACATGGCAGGTACAATTTCCTTCTTCATTAATTTTGCAGATAGGAGGCCTTAGTATCCATGCTGATTTACCATAAACTATGAAAATGGGGTGATAGATTCTTCAAATTAAGAATCAATCACTGAGACATTATACCATGCCATAGCCAAGAACTGGGCAACATAAAACTCAGCTCACCGCTTTGATAAGTCTGTAGTTCCTGTGATCTTGATGATAGTTACTTTGGCTCATTTCTTCTTTTTCCCCATTCACTGAGTAAAGAAAACATGCTCCTGACCAGAAATACACAGCTTCACAGAGATACATACAATCCTGTAAATACTCCTCACTCTACCATTTTAAGTAGTGGTACATAGGACTTGTATAAGCAGTTCAATATTCCTAAGAGGTACACTTGTCTAAGAAAAAACACATTATTTTAAAGCAGTCAAATATTCTGCAGCAAGAAAAATAGAAAACAGCCAACTGAAGCTTCCAGAGACAGAAAGGCACAGAAAGCCAGAACTATCACTGAACATGAACACAAGTTCCATGAGGACTAAGATGCCCTGTCTCCATTACCACTGTTATTCATACTTGGAAAACTTTAAATGGCTAATATTTTCTGCATGAATGAATGGCAATTATTCCCTAACCACAAGTTCAAACACGTAACAAACCTTTAAAATAGTAATGGGGATCTAACAAGAGAGGGACACTCAAGGCCTCACAATAACCCTAGGAAGAGCTGGCGTAATTTTTTCTTCAATGTTACAAATGAGGAAATCGAGGATCAGAAAGATGGACATTCCCAAGACGACAAAGCTTTAAATGTCTAGACCAAGAGTTCAGACACCTTCTGTCACATCAATATCGAAACGAAGGTTAGAAAACAATAGAAGATGGAGAAGACAGGCTGGCCAAAAGTTGTATTAACTAAATTCACAAACGGGTAAGCTTGCTCCTGCAAACAAATACATCTGCCTATTTCAAAACTGTAGCGATACAGCCAAATGGTTCCGCTTCGTACTGGCTGTATTCAATCTCCTGGGTCCTAAGAACGGTGGAATTCTCACAAACGTAGGTGCCTGTTTAAAGAGTGACCGTTCTGCACAAACGGCTTCAAAAGCTGAAGCTGTGTATTAAAAGCCAGACATAACGATCCTAATCTGCCTTCAATAAAGTATACCTACAACCTCTTCCTTGCAAAACTGCCTAAGCACAGGAATTCAAAGAATTATCCAAATCGTGTGCCCAGCGCACTGTAACGACCACCTCTGTACTGAGAACAGAAGTCGAGTCACATTTTGGCCATTTCCTTCACGTTCCCTCAAAAGGAGCACTGAAGTACGACGTGAAATTAACAGGCTTCTTCCTTAAAATGTGAAGTCAAATTACATACAGCATTTTTTTTCACTCCGGGCTGGGAACGGAAGTCAAGTTCAAATTCTCTTCCTCAACAGAGCCACTGAATTAAAGAGCACCCCCCCCCCCCCCGCAACACACACACACACACGCCCTAGAGTAAAAAATGCGTCGGGGCCTCTGCACCTGTGGCAGTCAGCGCAGCAAGCCTGGATTTGCTGGGAATTAAAGCTGTCTGGGGTGGGGGGTGGGGGGGAAGCAATACTGGTGCCTAAGTTTGCAATCGGATCATTCTCAACTTGAGCAGCTCGCTCCTTCCCTCCTCCAACCCAGGGCGCACACTCCGGCTCTGCGGGCGCGGGCGCCACGCGCAGGGCCGACGGCCAGCGCCGCGGGAGCCGGGCGCCCCGCGGCTGGAGCGCGGGCGGCGCTCCGGCGTGGACGCGGCGAGGGCCCGCGACCCGCCCGCGCCGGGCGTGGGGGCTGCGTGGGGCAGCCGCGGCGGGGCGGAGGGGCGGGGTGCGCCTTCCCGACTCGCATTGTCCACGCACGCCCGCGCCACCCCGGGAGAAGCGGGCGCCCGCCCGCCGGCCCTGCTCACCGTTTCTGGCGTCTCCCGCGGCCGCGGCGCCCGCGGCGGACGCGGCGTTCGCGGCGCCCGTCCCCGCGCCCCCGGCGCCCGCCGCGGCCCCGGCGCCCGCCGCGCCCGCCGCCGCCGCCCCGCCGCCGGCCGCCGCCGCCAGGGCGCCCCCGCCCGCCGCGCCCGCCGCGGACAGGGCCCCGGCTCCATTTTCCTGCTCGTCCCCGCTGCTGTTGGCGCGCTTGTTTTTGCGGCCGCCTTTGCTGGCTTTGGGGTTGGGCATCTCCTCGCGACGGCCGCGCGCCCGGCGGCAGCGAGGGCGGCGAGCTGCGGCGCGGGCGCCGGCCCCGCGCGGCCCGCGGCGGAGGGCCGGCGGCTCCTCAGGCGCCCGTCCCGCCGCACGGCCCGCGCCGCGACATCCCGGCCGCCGCGCCCTGCCCGGCTTCCTGGAGCCGGCGCGCGGCCGCCGCGGCCCGGGGCGCAGCGAGACGCTCCGCAGCCGGAGGGAAAAGGCGGGTCTCTGGCTTGTTTTGATTCGGCTGCGCTGACACGCTCTGGCCCCGCCCCCTCCCGTGACGACACTGGGGATTCGGCCTGGCCTCGCCCGCCCGGTGACCTCACGGCGGCAGGCCCGCCCACGTGACGTCACGCCGCGCGCGTTCCCGCCCCCGCCAAGGGTGACGTCACCCTGGCTCTCGCGCTGGGGCCCGCCGGGTTCTGGGCGCCTACCCCGCCGCCTTTTCTGAGGCGAGCGGAGCACCGTCCAAGCTGTTCCGTGGCCTCTTGGCCTTATAACGCAATTGAGGCGTGGGCCGATGCTGTCTGGAAAAATAAGCAAGTGACCGCAATGGGGTCAGAAAGCAAAGGATTTGGGATACATAACCCGTTCAGCAGCTCCGCAGCTCACGGACAGGGAGGAGGCAGGGCTGGGTTCCTGGACAACCAAGGTCAACAGACGACTTCCTGCTTGGGAAGTCCCCGCAGGTCGGAGGTGAACAGTTCTATCCAGGAACCGGACTGAACCTGGCCTGTGGTGGCAAAGCCCGGCCCGGGAGGCGATCGGACGGTGACACCTGGGAAGACTGGCCCGCCTGCTGTGCCGCTGCTACAGTCGGGCTCTTCCCGCTTCTCCGTCCCGGCCCCAGCGAGTACACCGCTTCCTTCAGAGCGGCCCCACAGAGGCACCTTTCCAGAGAGACGGTGCGAGGTAGTCCTCTGTGTCATTCTTTCGACACCCCTAGGTGTGTTGGCAGTGTACATGTTTATTTTATTTGCCTGTTTCCCTCTCAAAGGAAACCTCCGTAGGCAGGTACTGTCTGTCTTGAGCACTTCAAGGAGCTAGCGTAAACTTCATAAATGTGGAAATTATTTTCCCGAGAACTACGGAGGAAAGGCGATTGCGGCTGGTAATCTTCCAGGGTCCGCTTCCGATAGCATCACCTTTCGTAAAGCCAGCTCCGTGGCCGTGCTGTGACGTCTAGAGACAGGACTGGGAGTGCTGACAAAGCGAGGGCCCTTTGCGTTCTCCTCATGGGGTTATGGGGGTCAGAGAGAGCGCTGAATGCGGCCTGTAGTGTATAACAGGAAAGTGACCTCGTAGAACAGTGGTCCCCAGCCTTTCTGACGCTAGGGACCAGTTGAGGTGAAGACCATTCTCCCAAGAACAGGGGCGGTGTACTTGTTACGCAGCAGGTTATCGGGAAGAGAGCTTTGAAAGGGCCCTGCAGCGTCCGGAGGGGAGGGTGAAGCCCCGCCTCAGTCAATCAGCAAAGGGTCTGAACGCAATAGGAGCCCCTCTGACAGGGGGCAACGCTCCCCTCGCCCTCGCCTCTCCCTCACGGCTCATTTGTCCGGTGGCCTGATCCCTCCAAGGCCACTAACCTATACCAGTCTGCATCCCCAGAGTTGGGGGCTCCTGCTAAAGAGGGTCTACCGTAGACGATAACTACATCGTGTGCCTCTATAATCATGATTCTTTCTCCTCCATCCTGACATCTAAGCACCGGGAAAGCAGGGACTATGCCTGTCTTTCAAACTCTGCAGTCTAACATAAAGCCTTACTTACAGTCGATGTTCAATTATAAAGTTGCTGAATGGAGGATGCCTAAAGCACTGCTCTGGCTACATTTTCCTGAGCCTTAAAATCTCAACTCAACTATCCATAATCTAGGAAACCCAACAACCCAAAGCAAGTGTTGTTCCGTGACTTGTGCGCTACAGCTGCTTGCGTACATAGAACAGGAATTATGTGTTCACTTGCATGTTAACTGGGCCCTCCACTGTGGTAGCAAAGCTGTGTCTTATGTACCACTGTGTCCTGTGAGTCTCGCACATGCCGGGTATTCAGCGGTCATTTAATAGGTGCATGACGAATACAAGAATGAAAGAGTGGGCGGGGTGCTTGGGAGGGAGACGCAGCAGGATTTGGTGGACACTTGGAACTGGGGGATTAAGGAGTGAAGTCGGGAAAAACCAAAAACTATTAGAAATGACGAGTACCTATTAAATGGAGACTTCAGTGGGAGAATGAAGGAATTGTGGAGAAAGAAAATAACTCAGTATGGCCCATTCTGATGTAGCTTAATTTTATCCATTTCTAAAAGTGGTTAAGAAACCTCAAATTTTTGGTGACATTAACTTTGGCCTTTTTCTTTTTTCTTCTTTTTTTGTTTTTTTTTTTTAAAGTGGTGAAGATGAAGTTTTAGGCAAGAGTACAAGAAAATTGAAGTAATTATTTTCTTGAATAAGCTCATTGCTGTCACGCCATATTGATCAGAGCTAGTGTGCACATACCCTGCAGACAGACATTCACACCAGCTGCCTCCCACCTCTACATAACTGTGATTTAAAAATTGGACACTTTCCCAAAAGGAAAAAAAATCGTAATTGGCTGAAAGTACACTGACATCCAGCCAGTTTCCATTCTGGTTAATTGTGTGAGCTACCTCCTTCTCATTCAAACTGAAACAAAATGAAAAGGAGGAAGGAGAAGCTGGGCCCCTTCTCCACGCCCAACCTTGCTAATCTATTTTTAACCTTAGTCAAATTTGACCCAGAGGCTACGCTTTTGATTTTATTACCACAAAAACAAAACGCTAAAAATCTAGGTGAAGTTAAAAAACGCCAATGCACATATGTGGGATTTCACGGGAATCATGTTTCTGTCATTACTCCATACCATTTCTGAGGAAAAGAAAGAGCCTAGAGGGACAACAAAAGATGGTGTATGATCAGGCCGATCCTTCCCCTCACATTGTTCCAGAAGGTAATATAAAACACCCTAGTGTTGGGCCGGGTACAGGGCTAGAATCCTAGCATTCTGGGAATCTTAGATAGGAAGATCACAAACTGGAGCCCAGCCTGGGCGATTTGGTGACTTAGGAAGAGCCTGTCTCCAAATCAAAACTAAGAAAATGGGCTGAGGGTGTAGCTCAGAGTGAAAGGTCTGGGCCCAGTGCCCAGTACCTAAATAAGTAAATAAATAAATAGCTCTAGAAAACTGAAGTGACCACTGTGTGCTGTGCATCTACCCTTGGCTTTTTATGATTTAATTTTCCTAACCAACTCATATGCTTCAAAAACCCACACCTCTACCTCAGGTTTCCCTCTGAGTTTCAGCATTCCTATCACCCTGTTCTCTGCAAAAATAAAACATGGCAACAAATCAAGGCTCTCAAAGATAAACAATCACACTCTTGAGAAGAGACAGGTGATTCTTCAGGGCCCCATCGGAATAAAGGGTCATTGTCTCCGTGCTCTAGCAGTGTTCATTTGACATTTTGTGCCTGTCTATCCAGCTAAGTTTGACCTAGGGTTACAGTATACAACAGTTTATTGAGTATACTTGTAAACATAACAAGAGGTAAGAAGCCAAGCATCAAAATATACTCTGTTCTAAAAAATCATATAGGAACTCAGAAGGAATTTTGGAGATAACACAGTAATGTACACCTCAAACATAAGCTAAAAGGTGCTAAATAAAGCCTGATTTGCTAAAAAGTCAAATAAATACACCCTGGACAATATATAATATCCTTCTGCAGCAGTGTCTACTTCTGGAAATAGCTCTCCTAGTCCCTGTGGGGTTTCTTTGAGAATGATGGCTGCTGTGTTTATTTTTTAAAATGTAATGGAGGAGTAATACAAACAAAATCCAGTATTAAATGCCATGGCTCTACACTCCCATTAGGCTATCCCAACACTAACACTAACAGAATTTTTTTCAAATATTTGTCCTCAAATTATTTTTATATTATTTCAAATTTTCATGTTTCTAATTATTTTCATTGTTTGAAAGGGTTCAGAATTCTGTAATCAGTTCCCTGTGAACTTACTGCTGATGGCAATCCCTGCCTCGTTAGTCACTGTGTTGTCCCAGCTTACCGTGTTAATCCCAACAGGATATCTCTTTCAAGGAGTAGATCAAGTATAAACTTTTCAGAGACTTTCCAGGACTTTACCACTCACACCTTCCCTCACTGCACAACTCCCTGTACTTACCACCTGGCTACCCCAGTTTTCCAAACTGTGGGTTATGTTCTGTTGACAGGTTGTAAAATCAATTCAGGGGGTTTCTATGACACATTTTTTTTTTTGAAAACTGGAACAGAATAGAAAGTTCATAGGCTATTACATATAGAAATTAAGAATGGCATAGCAGCACGACTAACGATAACTAAAGTGTGGAAGACACCAAGATACCCATCAGCAGATCAATGGATACAAAAATTGTGGTACTTATACACAATGGAATACTACTTATCTATAAAGACAGATAGGTTGGAGGCTTTTGTAGGTAAATGGAAGTAACTTGAGGCCATCATGCTTAGTGAAGTCAGTCAGAAGCAGAAGGTGAAATAGAGAATGGTTTCTCTGATAAAAGAAACCCAGATCACAATTATACCATAGAACTTAATGTGGGGAATAGTGGGAACTGGAGGGGTGGAGGAGGGAGTGGGGGAAGTCAAAAAGAGAGAAGAGAGGGATTTGTAATTTTGCCATGATATGTATATGCACAAAATACTCAAGATCAATGTAACCTTTATGTATTGCACTTATACATACACTTATCAGTAAAACAGGGGGAAAAGAAATTAAGAATGGTTTTGTGAAAACAAGTAGTTTAGATAATTTAGGTTATATACACACAAATATAAACATACACAAATGTATGTGAGCATATACAGTTAAAAAACAAGGGAAAGGCTGAATAAACCCTCTAGTTAAACTTGCTTTTAATGATTTGCTTTTATCAATTTTAAAGGTCTTGCAGCCAAGTAGTTATGTGAGTAAGGGTTCTCTAGAGGAACAAAATCAATAGAAAATATATGTATAGTTATGTACAGCGATTTATTAAACAGGCTTATATGATCAGAAGCTGAGAGTCCATATTGCCCAAGTGCTTTCACCGGCCCAAAGTCACAGGCTTGGAAACTCACTGGCGGTGTCACTAGGCGTAAGTTGAAAAGCTGTGGAAACTGAAGATTAAGGTCCGAATTTGAGAGCGAAGACGGAAGCTTCTCAAAAATTAGAACACCTCCTTTTTCCCCTTTGTTATGTCTGGGCTTTAGGCCTATTTGTTGAGCCACCCACATCCGTGGTGGGTCATCCTTCCTCAACTTGTTGGCCTACATGTCAACCATCCACAGGCGTACCTAGAACAATGTTTTACTGACCTGTTAAGCATGTCCTAATCCATTCAAGCCGACATAGCACAATTAACTACCACAACAATATACCCCCATCACTTTGCTTAGTGCCACCCCTCCTGTACGATCACTATGATAATAATTGCTTAAATGATTTTAAGGAACTTGGAGCTGCTTTAGTCTATCTCAGACTGGTTGAAACTTCACTTGCCTAAGCAGGTATCCAGTGAGTGACCTTTTCACAGCAGTGTCCAAAAATTCCACCTGAACGTCATGCTGCACCATTTCCTATGTACCTATTTACCTATGAAGAAACATGGAGTTTAGCTATGCAGACACAGTCTACTGATGACTTCAATTTTCCCAGACTCCAGCCGCCTTTCTCATGTCTCGGATAGCTTAGTTTTCTTAATCCCATAAATACTCCTAATTCTGTCTTCAGAGAGGTAGATTTGAGATCTGAGGCTTCTTTCAAGATCTCCTATGTTTCTTTCCAATGAAATCAACATTTTCTGTAACACTGCCATTCTAAATCATGGCCTAACCACAGTGCTTTAGTTCTTCTCTAGACTATCTGTGAGATTCGACTTAGGTAATACAGCACCATCCTCCTTTTAAGTGCCTTGTTGAATACCAGCACAGAATGAAGTTCATGTCAGATCCAAGTATAAACTGATGAATAGAAAACCCCAGTGTACTCTGAAGAAGTTCATAATCTGGTGAATTACAGATTCAGCTGTGTCTTTGTGCTCATGTCTTTCTTCAAGAAGATTTACAGACAGAAACAAAGAGATGTCAGGAAAGAAATCCACCAAAAGCAAGCGAAAAAGAGAAGCAATAATGGGACCACACAAGAATCAAGAGTCAGGATAACACACAAAATAAATGCAATGAAAAGCTACGTATTTGCTAAGCATCTATCAGAAATTTTTTTTTTTTCAATTTCTGCAAAGAAAGAAACATCAGTGACACAATCCTTAGCTTTCACCAGATAAAAGCAGATCAGTTGCTCATGGAAAACAAACCTATTTCTGATACAAAGTTGAATAAACAACAAAACTCAAGGATCCTCCAAAGGCAATACTATGTAATATACTAAACATCTTCAATAATATCCCAATAACTAGTAGAGCTACTTTTTTTGGAGCTACTTTTTTAATACAACATATCTCAAGAGAGGCTGATGGCTTATCACCAAAACCCAGTTCAATAAAAGCAAGTTTACAGGGGTTCACTCACACAAATAATTTCATTATAATTAAGTTCAGTGATAGAATTATGATTACAGTGCTCTGGGACAACAGAGGGGACACAGCTATTGTTTGATCAAATTTAGAGCAGAACTTATCATTGAAGAGAGATTCTGGAACTTCAATTTATAAAAGAAATATATAAGTTTTCTTTGTAAACACTAGAATGCAAATATTTATTATAGATAAAATATTGTTTTGGCAAAGTTAAATTATGACAACAAACTTTGTATTTAAAATCACAACATAGCCTGATGTGTTTGTGTATGCCTGTAATCTCAGCAGTCTGGGAGATTTAAGAAGGATTTCTGGTTAGAATGAGCCTGAGTACCACTGTGCCTTAGCTCACTGTCTCAAAATAAAAATTCAAAAGGATTGGAGATATACTTCACTGCAGAGGCCCTCGGTTCAATTTCTAGTACTTAAAAATAAATAAAAATCAATCTTCTAAATTAAAAAATCAAAATTTTCCCTTAATTGAAAGATTCTCATTTTCTTTAAACTTGACATATCTCGGCAAACCCTACCAAATATGCTGAATAATAAGTCAATAGAGTCTATCTACCTGAGGAATGGGTGCCTAAGGCATCAATGAGGGCTTAAAATTGCATCAGATTTAAAGTAGATCTTCCCAGAAAGTTGAGACCACAGGACAATAGGTGCTCTTGGGAATAGTTCTGATTCCATGCTGAAGTGCATCTTTAAAAAGTGTTATCAAGAGTTAAATTTTTATCTAATAGTAGAGAAAGAGCAGAGTAGAAAAAGATGCTCGGATCATAAAATAATCCATATATCAGGTGTCAAACACCTTAGATCGTTAAGCACTAAACAGAGAGGGGCCACGTGAGTGGCTGTGAAGGGAAGAAAAGCAAAATATAACACACATCTAGAAGAAGGTGTGACACATAACACACTTGATTTTAGGAAAGTCATATTTTCCCTCAGGATTCAGCCTGGTACAAAAGAAAAACAGCCCCCAGCTTCCTTGTACCCTACCTGGTTCCTCATCCACAGGCCCAGAGTGACTAAAGCAATCTTTACAGCAGTGTGACTGGGACTGACACAAAGCAACTAAGAATAACGCTTCCACAGACATAAATGCACGAAATGAGATCGAGCCCAGTTGAGAAGTCTCGAAGGTCAGTTGCCAACGACCCCAGCAGAGTCTTCAGAAGCATTTGTACTGATCTCTGAGTGCTTAGAGTTATTTGCTGAGGTTAAAAAAAATTAAATCATTGCCCAGCACAGCTGTAGATGACATTTTGGTGTGTCACGGAAAGAAAAACGCAGTTCTCAAAACACTTCTGCCACTCTCTAGAGAAGGTGGGTCTTGTACCTAAACATCTGTTGTTTGCTGAGCCCACGTGCTGTCCTTGGCACGGCAAGCAAGCACATAAAGACAGCATTAGCGATGGGTCGCGAGGGTGGGATGTGCTACATATCTTTGAGTAAGAGAATAGAAAAGCCGGTAGAGGGAAACAGAAAACCAGAAAGCTGGAGATTGCATAGCAGGTGAGTGTGGAAGAAGGAAAGAACTTTGGAGAAAAAAGGAAAAACTGCCTTACACAGTGCCACATCTTGCCCTGTGATCACCTTCCGCAGTCCCAGCTTGCACATACTCACACATGCATGCAGAGAATCACAAGCAAAATAGCCCCTTTCCAACACTGGTTTACAGGATGAAATCAGTAGTAATGTGCGGCCTGACATCTCGACTGCAAGCAAGAGGAGAGGCCGTCTGAGAGGGGACGACATTCACCTGAGTTTTCCTAACTCTGACGATCAAGTCACCATAAATGGAAGCATCATTGTGAACTTCTGTGGCTCCACGTCACTCGTGCCCACCAGATCTTTGGATTCGGCCTCCAGGCCCTCACGCAAGGAGCTCTCCTCATTCTAGTTCCACTGCCATTTTGTCTACTAAGGCCTCCTCTGGCTTCCGGAAGCAGAAGTCCCTCCCACCCCTCAACACTCATCTCGCTTTTCTGTACTTACCTGGCAAGCCCCTTGCACTTCATTCGTTTTTGTTGTTGTTGTTGTCATTGTTGTTTTGAGATGGGGTCTCATTATGCAGTCCAGGTCATCTTTGAACTTGTGAAGTAGCCATCCTTGATTTCATGATTTTGCTGCCTCAGCCTCAGGATTGCTGGAATTACAGTGCTTGGATTACTTTTTAATCATTTATGAAGACATTGTATCCCTCCCTTACTGTAGAAACAGCTATGTGAAGGCTACTTTCAGTCCAGCTGTAGAGAGTGGATAAGATCTTGTATGTCGTGAGAGGGCCAAGGGGGTGGGGGGGGGGGTACGGAACTGTAATTTTGATGCCATGTATAAGTGCACAAAATACTCAACTCCATTGTAAACATTATATATATATATATATATATATATGTAATGGGGAAAAGATCTTATATTTCATTGTGAAGGTTCCTAATAGTAAAGGACAGAAAGGAAAATGAGAAAGGAACTAGAGGGAAATGGGAATGAATGGAAGGGGAGGCAAGGGAATGAAGTGGAAGAAATTTGGTGGTGTCTTTCATGCAGGGTATGTATGTCATGGACTTTTAGTACAAGTCGAATTTTATGTCCTTTCAAACACAGCTTTTCCATATTCTTTTTTCTTCAAAACCAGGTCTTTATTTTATCTGGAATAAATGTGTGAGTCATACCTTTTCAGAACCTTAAGTCACAGCTTTATACATAGTCGAATGCTGATGTTTAGTTCCATATTTTGCTCTGATTCAAATTCCTCTTCCATTCTATTTTTCTTTACAATCATTGTGTTTTATCAAGACAATACAAAAATAGATCATGTGGTTTGCAAACTGTTCAAAATAATTTATTTTCCCGAATGTCTGAGATATTTCATGAACACTAGTATGTCATATGTCAGAAATGATTATTTTCTCAATTGTGTGACTCAGAAGAATCTGACAAGAACCTTTCCAGCTGCACTGGCTGTAGTCTTAGATTGTGATTCCAGGACAGGTGCAAGGATAATGTCTGACTATTAATATCCCCAGGCCAGCTGTTACCCCAATATGTGCATCACCAGGGCATGGAGGTGGAGGACTCCACTTTACCTACACCCTCCCCTATTTTGATAAGCAATTAATTTTGCTGCAGCTTTTAAATAGCTTCTAATGAGTTAAAAAGAAGTAAATTATGTTTTATGCAAAGTATTTTTCAACCAAAAACGTTAGTGGCAGATCTTTTTTTGTCCATCCTAATGTTCAAAGTGTACAAAGAGTACGGACTTAGAGTTGAAAGCCTGTTGGTGAAATGATATATGAGATTTCACTCAGGTCTGCAATGGAAATGATTCTTCCATGCAAGTATCCTTTAATCACGTGTAATTGGCATAATGAATAGGTAAAATGTGAAGCTGAAGAATAGACAGGCTAGTAAAAGCCAAAGGAGACCACAGGAACATATGTAAATGGAATCCAACACCATGAACTGGGCAGTACTTCAATTTTTAAAAGCACCTGGAGAGTCAACTAATGACTGTGAAATCCAGCATAATGGAGCTGTAGTTTACAAACTGGCTTTTAATTTAATGTCATATTCACAGGTGGTTGATGAACCAGATGATCATCTTAAATCAGACATGGGGCAATAACCAGAGTATTCACTATCAGACTTATTTTATTCTAAGTCATATGACCTTATGTTGGGAATAGAGCTTTGCAATCCAGTTTCCAGGCAAGGTCTAGAATTCTTTCTAGAACATTCCCAGCAGCAGATGATCTGCTTGGTCTTAGCTTGACACTAGATTTAGCCTGATCATTTACACTTGGTTTGAATCCCCTCATGACAATGGTCAAGCTCACAGTGAGGCAATTGACTGTATTATAGGACATTTTTTGTCCCCCCACAGTTACTTTTTATGAGCTAAATCTTGCATTCTTATAACTTCTACTCTTTGATCGTGGTTTTGCTACCTGGAAATGGTATGCTATAATTTATGGGGAAGAATTTACATAGATAGTATGATGATTTAAGATACTCTAGGTTTGAAAAATAGAAAATTGAGACAGGTTAAATAAGATACTGCCATATTGAATCTGGACTATCTCCCAAATGCCCATGAGTTAAAAGGTTAGTCCCCAGCCTGGCACTATCAGGAGGAGGTAGACCCATTAAGAGATGGGACTAGTGGGTTTTTAAGTCATTGAGAACATGCTTTCACAGGGCTCAGTAGGACCTTAACCTCTTCCTCTTTCTCTCATTCACTCCCTGGCATGAGGTGAGCACTTTTGCCTCACCACACATTTCCACCATGATATGACACCTTGCTAGAGGCGCCAGACAATGGGGCCAACTAGCCTTTAACTGGAAACTCCAAAACCATGAGCCAAGGTATACCTTTTCTCTTTATAAATTGATTATTATTATAGTAACAGAAAGCCAGCTGACACAAATACATACTTTCACATCCAGCAATTATTTTTGGATCTAGTTCTAAGGCAACAGCATAGTTTATTTTAATTTACATTCAAGGTATATAGTTAATATATATAGTTAAAATTCGAAGATATATAACACCTTTCTTAGTTACCTATTTGTTGCTGGGACAGAATACCTGACATCTACAACTTAAGGGAGGAAAGATTTATTTTAGCTCAGAGTTTCAGAAGATATCAGTTCCTTCACGGACAGACGGCAGTGGTGGAAGCACATGGCAGAGGCCTAGCACGAGAAAAGCTGTTCACAGCATGGCAAACAGGAAGCCACGTCAATGTCTGCAGACAGTGTTGAAGGCCAGAGCTCACCCATGAGAAGCTGTAACAATCTTCCTTCATCTTTCCTTTACATTTAGCTCAAGCTGCCGGTCAGGCCACCTATACCTAGGGTGGGTGTTCTCTTGTTTGCTAGCTCACAAGTCAATCACACACATCTGAAAGCTCTGCCCTGGGTGTGTCCTAATGTCACCAAGTTGAGAAAATCCCTCCAAAGGTCAAAGCACCTAAATACTAAAAGATACTTTCTCTGAACAGAATCAACTATCATCCTTCAGTTTGTGTTTATCAAACTTTCTCTAAACAGACTATCATCATTCATTTTTTTTTGTGTTTATTGAATTCCTATAATCTCGCCAGCCAAATGTCAAACACTTTCAACAATTTAGGGTTGGAGACATAAATGGACATTTTTTTTCCTCAAAGGTATTTTCCCTAAAAGAAATTATGAGATAGAATTTATTTTTTAGTCTAATAAAGTTGATGTTGACTTTGCTGCTTATAATCAGAGGCCTTGGGAGATGCCTTGGGTAGAACTTCAAATTTTGAAAGCAACACTCTGAAACTCTACCACTTCCCCTGCTTCTGAGATTAAAAGCAAATGTCATAGTTAAGACCATAGTTAAGATTTTATCTTCTTGTGTTTTTCTGCCTCTGATAGGCTGTCCTGGTACTTCTCCTCAAAAGACAGAAATGTGGTTGATATTTGCTTTCTTTGTGCTTCAAACTGAAAGACCATCAGAAGCATGCAGTCACACACACACACACACACACACACACACACACACACACACACAGCATCAGCCCCTCTGGGATCTGAAAGCCCACAAGACTACTGCATTTTTAATTCTCTTTCTTTCTTCCTCTGCATCTATGATGGATAAATCAACATATCCTCTATCTGCTTTCAGTTTTTATAACCATAGATTTGTAAGAGCTTTGTTTATTTTAGGTAATTATTTTCTTCCTTGGAACAAATGTTCACAATGACATACTTTAAACCTACATTTGTTTTCTCATGGGTTACTAATACGCTAAATTCCTTTTGAACAATAGTGGAGCTTTTATTTCTTCCAGTTGCTTCTAAGCATCTTCACAAACACATATTCATCCAAACGGCCGGGTAAGCCAGCTTATGCTGGGAGCAGCGTGTTGAAAAATCGCTAAGACTGACAGAACAAATAATACCTCTCAAAATTAGTTTCTTTTTTCCTCTTTACCTTTAAGTCAATGAAAGGCATTCACAACCTAACAACTTATTTAAAAATTAAAGTAGTTATATAGTGCCTCCTTTCACAGCTGTCCAATTTAATCCTCAAAACAAGTCTGGAAGCTTATTCTCTGCATTTTTGCAAATAAGGAAACTTGAAGAGAAAGACATAAGACCAACATCTCAGAAGTGGACTTACATGAGTCTCACAACTTCAGAGCCCAGGCACATCCTCAGTGTCTTGGCTGTTCTTGTCATCTGTGGGCATACTTTGGTCTGCATTCTTAATAAAAGATACCCTTGCATTTGTTTCCTACATAATTATCTTCTGGATATCTTTTGCCTAATAAGTCCTGTAATATTCCAAATGGTTTTCCGTCTGTGGGCCAGGTAAGTCAGGTCCTTTTCAGTAGATTTTTCACAAATAAATGAGACGGATGAACTTTAAGGTATATTTTAATTCTTGTAATGGTTGGTTTTACGATGTCAAGTTGATGAGCTAAGTGTTGCTCAGAAAAATGGTGAAACATTGTTTTTAGTGTGTATGGACAAAATAGCATTTGGATAAGTGGACTAAGTAAAAAAGATCATCGTCACCAATGTGAATAGTATAATCCCATCTGCTTGAAGGTCCAAACAAAATAGAAAGGGAAAAAAGACAAATTTACTCTGTCTGTTTGATCAGGGATGTGCATCTTCTCCTGTCCCTTAGATGCTGGCATCCCCAGAGTTTGAACTTTTAGAGTCAGACAGATTTACATCACTGACCCTTATTCTCAGGCCTTTGAATTCAGATGGAAGCACACCACCAGCTTTCCTAGCTCTCCTGGTCCATGTGGCAGATTGCATTGGCTCTTTCATCCTTATAAAACTCTAAAACTCATGATTAAATGAGATCACACACATCACAAATGCCAAGAGTTAAAAGAGAAACACAGTAGGTTCCTCCCTCACCTGCGTGGCATGCATTCCAAGTTTCTAGTGTCCTCCTGAAACTGCAGAAACTATATGTATGGAAATATGATGAAGTTTAATTTATAAATTAGTCACAGTTAGATTAGCAAGTTATAATAAAATAGAATATTATAACTGTATATTGTAATAAGTCATATATTAATAAGTTATTTCCTCTCTATCCCTTTGTCTCTCTTTCCTTATTTTACTATATTCAATTTTTAGACCAAGGTGGACCTTGGTTAGCTGCACTCATGGAAAGCTAAACCACAGAAGGAGTTGGGCTCCAATATTCTGAACTGTAGACATTAAAGATGTGTGAAAGTCCTGCTTTGGACCAGAGATCCTCACTCCTGGATATTTTAATTGAGAGTCCTTCACCTTTCCAGATGATGATTTGATTAGCCTAGCAAATAGACCCCAAACTAAAAGTTTAACTCTTTCAAAATAACTCCTTAAGGCTGAGGCCTGTAGCTCTGGGAAGGAGCACTTTCCTAACATGCAAGATGTTCCAGGTTCAAGCCACAGGGAAAAAAAATATCCAAAAAACTTAAAAATTCCCCCATGGAATGCAGCCAGCAATAAAGGTCACTGGTCCAGGGTACAGTGGGGAGTGTCTATGAGAGCATTCAAAAACCAGAACTTGAGGGGCTCCTTGAGAATCTACCTTTCTGCATGCATTAAAAAGATTACGGGAATAAATACACAACAGACACTCATCAGCGTTCGGGAAAGTTTTCTAAAGGAGACAAAGCTTAAGAAGAGTTTTCTAAAAGAGCATAGTATAAATTATAGAGACGAGATTAGGTTAAAAACTTAGAAGTATTAAAAATGAATTACGTTCTGAGCTGGAACAGAGCTTTTGACTGAGAACAGCTAAAGAAACCCACAATTCAAACTTTGTTAACGAAACCCACAATTCAAACTTTGTTATTTCTAGACACTCAATAAGTAGTAATTACATTTCACTATAACTGAATTGAAATAATCTTAATGAAAAATCATTAAGTGCCTCAGCTTAAGTTGTGTACTTGTCACTGTATCCACTTAATCCTGGATCCGCTCTCAAAGACTTAGCACTATTAAGAGCCAGGGATCATTCTGTTCATCTTCCCCTCCTACCACAAACCAACTTTCCAGCAGCCTAATGAACAGAAGTGCGTATTGCTAGCGATTTCTACTTCCTAATCTTGGCAGACTAAATATTGACCTAACTCCACTCAACAAAAATAACTTTCGAGATCTTACAAAATTTCCCAATACCCACTAAGTGATGACTTCATGACGGAGAAAAAAGAATTATATTTTAATAAAATATTGCCATAGAACTCCAGAATCTAATAGTATCTTGAAAACTATGCCTAGTTTCTAAAAATTGTAAAATATGTCATTCAATTTTAAATGTTACTTTTCTTCCCCATGCAGACTGTGTTACTCTACTTTCCTGTCACTGAGACAATACCAACAGCAACAATTTAAAGGAGGAGGAGTTTAATTTGGCCACAATTTCAGGGCATTTGGTCCACAAAGATGCTGGCTATAAGGCAGGAACATCTTAGTGGAAGCATGTGGCAGAGCAGCTTAGCTCATGGTGGCCGGTAAGCAGAGCAGAGAAACAGTGGCAGAAAAAAAGCAGCCAGAAACCATGCATAGTACCCAAAGTTTATGCCTCCAGGACCTGCTCAGACACCCAGAGTACACTTTACTAACTCCTAGCACCTCAGGAATTGACACCTTCCAAGCCAATCGAGTTGACAAAATTAAACATCACATTCCACCCCTTCTCAAACTAACATCCAAACACATCTCCTCAAATCATTCTTAATCTCCAAATAAACACCATAATAAATTAATAATTCTGCCCAAAATGATGCATCTACCTTGCATGCAATTTAAATGCAATAATTTCTTCACCAGCATCCCAACAGGTCCACCATTTTTATAAGTACAAGTTCAAGTCTTTTCCAAGACTAAAGGAAAACTTAGCTGTGACACTCTGTAAAACCAAAAAAACAAATTACACAATCCCAGGGTACAATGGCACAGGGTAAAAATCCCTATTCCAAGAGGGAGAGATAAGAGGATAGAAAAGAACTAGATAATGCAACAATGAAAACCAACAGGGCCCGCATTAAGCCCTCTAGCTCCATATGCAGCATCTTGGGCACACTGTGGTGAGATACAAGTTCCAGACAGCGTGGGCGGCCCCATCAAATGACCTCGCTGGTTGCAGCCCACATGGCTCCTCTCTCGTGTTTACTTGACTCACAGCCTGCAGCTTTTCTTGACAGACAATTCACATTCCTGGCATCTGCAAGTTCCTGGGATCTCTAATGTAGCGTTGGCTTCATTGCCGCAGCTTCGAGCACTGCCCTTTCAGGGTTCCGTGTCTAACCCTTCCTTTAAAATCTAGATAGATGTCTTCTTGACTCCACAACTTCTGCATTTTGCATGCAAACCAGAATAATACGGATGACACCAAGGTCTGCCAACAAGACAGTCGGAGGCCACATACCCTTATACCATGGGGTCTCTTAGTACCTAAATGAATGATTTTGGTGAAACAAATTCTGGAGAACCAATTCTCTGAGTGGCCCTTCTTGAGCAGAGACTTCAAGGACTCTTTTTAAGTGAAAAGTTTATACTTTTCCACGTGTGCCACTCTGGTGGGTGGGATTTTGCTGATTCCTGCCTTCTAGGCATCTTCTTTTTGACCCTTTACACAGTGTTGGTTTCTTTTTAATGTCATTAATCCCTCAGCAGCCACACCTCCTTTAGTTCCAAATTTACACAGCTTCTTTCCATGCCAATATTTATGTTTTTCAAATTTTTCTGCTGTGCTTTTTGGCCCCAATTCTCATTGTAAATTTGACTGATAACAGTCAATGATAGCCACTCCACAGCCTGAATGTTGGCCTTCCTTGAAATTTCCTCTACAATATCAATTAGTTTACCACCCTTAGTCTCATTTTATAGAGAATTGTTAGAGTGTGCATAGTATAGACTTCTTTGTCACAGCGTAACACACATGGCCTCTAGCCCAATTGCCAACAGATTTCTTGTTCCGAACTGAAATATCTGAGCCTAGCCAATTCCTACCAGCATTCTAGTCTTCTAAACTCTGCCTAGAATCACCCACCAGATTCTACTTGTTGCATTCTAGGATTTCTGTGGTCCATATTTCTAAATCTTTTCAAACTCCTGCAAGCCAGTTGAAAAGGCTTCTGAACCACACGGTCAGGTCAGATATAGTCACAGTGATGATCTCACTTCTCCTGTGTCAATTTTCTGTGTTAGGTATCTTTTCCATCGCTGAGATCATATCTTACACCAACAATTTAAAGGAGGAGAAATTCAATTTTACTCATAGCTTCAAAGAATTCAGTCCACAATTGGCTGGCTATAAGGTAAAAATACTGTCTTAGTTACTTGTTCATTGCTGTGACTCAATACCCGACACCCACAAATTTAAGGGAGGAAAGGTTTATTTTAGCTCACAGTTACAGAAGGTCACAGTCCATTCAGGGCAGCCGGCAGCAATCAAAGTCCATGGCAGAGGCAGAAGTGAAGGCAGCTTCTCACCACATCACAAACAGGAAGGCAGTCAAGGCAAGCCGAGACTAGTTGAGACGAGTCCTCAAGGAAGTCAGGAAGCAGTTTATATACATCCTTCCAGGTCTCATCCCTGTGATCAGCTCCTCCTGGATCCAGGTGTGGAAGGTGTGGTCAGCACCCACTACATGCCATTAATTCTAACTTACACACCATTAATACACCTTTCCAGACAAGGCCCTAATCTCCACACAGCACATGGTTCCATAGACAATCTATAACATTCAAATACATGAGACTTTTGGGGGACATTCCAGATTCAAACCATAATAAATACTGTGGTGGAAGGGTATAGTAGAGCAAAGATGAAGAGTTCAAGACAACCAGAAACCAGAGCAAGGGAAGGGCAACAGAGAGGAATGGGCCCTGGGCAATTCATAGTACAAAAGGTTATGCCTCCATGATCCATCAGAGACAATAGAAGAGTGACTTACCAATCTCTCAAGAGGCTCCCAAGCCAATTAAATTGACATAACTAAATTTAATCATCACAGAAGACTCAGTCAAGTAGTAAAAGTAATAACATATAAAAAAACTATTCAGTGGCTAGTGAATTTAGAATGAAATTTTAATAAGATTTGCTTTAAAAATTGTGTATCTTTCTTTAAAAAAAAACTCTTCTTTAGGACTCTGTAATCAACATTTAAAGATCAGCCACTGTAGCAGAGTATCAGAAAGAACCAAGCTTATAGCAGCAGTCATTATCCACAGACAGCCAGGCAAGACTAGAGCAAAACCCTTATCATCTTTAGGTGGAAACCCATTCTAACAATTGCTGGACTCAACTGAGTGTGGGAATAGTGTAATACTCAATGCTGCAATAATATTAAAGTGGGCACAGCCTGTCTTTGGTACCACCATCCCTCAATCTTAAATCCATTAAATCATCCGCTTCTTCATTCAACAAAAACTTACTAAGGTCACATCATGTGCCAGCCATTGAGGACAGGCTAATTCCTGCTCTCTATGAGTTTAGTGGAGGAAAACTGTCAATAGGCAGAGAAAAAAATAAAAAGTATAATTAAAATTTTAAATAAATGTTAAAAAGGCAATAAACCGTGTGATACAGAGAGATGAGTGAGAAGGAACAGCCAAAGGAAAGCCCATCACACAGAGAAGGCAGTTCTGAGGCTAGAGGATTAGGATACAATCAGATGCACAACAGCTTTATTTCATTTTGATTCTGTCTGCTGCCCACTCGTACCAGGAGTTGAGACTAGCTCAGAATGGGCTTGCCGAAGGAGCCTGGGCTTGACCTGTCTCCACTGTGAAAACTCTTCTTCAGCAAGCTCAGTCACACATCTTGTATAGACATGCATGCTTTCTGTCTGTAGTGTCAGAGTCTCTCTCTCTCTCTCTCTCTCTCTCTCTCTCTCTCTCTCTCTCTCTCTCTCTGTGTGTGTGTGTGTGTGTGTGTGTGTGTGTGTGTGTGCCTGAATGATACCTTTTGGTGCTCTCATAATTTGTATAAAGTCATTTTTATTCTACAGCTATTAATTTTCAAAGAAAACTATGTGGGAGGTTATTCTTGAGTATTGATTGCCCAGGGAGCCCAAACTTACAAATAGCATGGGAGCCACCCTCCTGAGCCCGCTAGTCCTCTCAATCATTGACTTTTGGAGATGGATGGGTGCACAGAATTTGAGTGCTACAGCAAGAACTTGAAAGTCTGAGGCACATGCCAGCACATTAGGGGCATCTCAAGGGGACCTGTATGACACCATGTCAGCAGTTTTGAGGTTTTTAACCTTTAAAAATCAATATTGTCTTTTACTAAAAAACATATCTACACTATAGTGAGTTGAATTTTGTCCTGGCAATGATATGCTAAAATCCTAATGTCCAGTACCTATAAATGTGATCTTGTTTGGAAATTGAAACTTTGTAGATGATTAAGTAAGCACTAATCATTAGAGTGAACCCTAAGCCAATATAACTGTATTCTTACTAAAAATTGAAATTTGGGCACAAAAACACAACAGCAAAATTGTCACGAAAAAGATGAAGAAAGAAATTGGTAATTACAATTTAAGTAACACCAAAGACTGCCAGCAAACTGCAAGAAGCATAGAACAGATTCTCCCTCAGAAGGAACCAAACCTGCTGGTATCTTCCTACCGAGACTTCCAGCCTCTGGAATTGCAAGACCAAACATCTGCAATTTTTTTAGCCATCTAGATTGTGCTGTTTTGTTATGGTAGTCCAAGCAAACTAGCACACTCTCCCACTATCCTATTTGAAATTTCAAAACAAGTGTAAAAACACTCTCCTGTATATCTATAATTATGTTAAAATTTTTTAAATGGGAAAACATTGCCAAAGTAATTAAGGTATTGAATATTCGTTGAAAAAATATGCATTGCAGCCCATTCATTTCTGGGAATTCTGGCACTTATGGTAAGAGAATATTATCCTTCCACTGCACAATTGAGGATCACTGATATATCTTCTCTGATTTATACAAAAGTAGGAAAGAAAATATGGAGCACCAGCCAAATCTCCTTCCTACCCTAGGGGAGAGCTCCAGCAACATGTAATATTGAGAGACATAGTGAATTCCCCTGAAATGCCTTCCTGAAACCTCTATCTGATCAAGCTCTCAAAATCCAACAGCAAGCAGGACAATCATAGATACTTGGGCATGGATACCTGCGAAACTAGTTAACAGAGAAGTAGAATTGGAAACACCTCAACCTCGACCAGCTCAGCCACCATGCTAGCATGTTTTATACTGAGGGGATTGTATCTTACTTTAGAACTGAGGTTATGGTACCTTATTAAATTTTAGGACTGCCACAGCCAAGTGCCACCAACCAAGAATATCTAAAACAAAAGAAATGTATTGTCTCACAATTCTGGAAGCCATATTTTGAAAATAAACTATTAGGAGAGCTAGGTTCTCCTGAACACTCTAAAGGGAAATCTGTTTCGCGCCTTTCCCTTGCTTCTAGAGGTCTGAAGTATTCCTCGTCTTGTAGCTGTATTACTCCAATCCTGCCTATTTATGTGATGATCTCTCTCTGTATTTGTATCTAAATTTTCCCTTTTATCAAAGACATCAGCCAGATTGGATCAATGACTGACAGCCAGTCTGATGACCGATTCTAATTTGACCATCAGCAAAGACTTCCAAATAAAATCGCATTCACAGAACTACAGCTTAGGACTTCAGTGTATTTGAACAGAGGCAGGAAGGCAGTTCAACCCATAACAAGTACCAACGTGACCAACCCATACTAGAAGCTAAAGAGCAGTCCTTGGATCAGAACCTCATCCAACAGGCCCGACGACTCAGTCACTCGGAAGATACCAGAAAAGACTGCTGCTGTCCATGTGCTCCCTCTGCTGGAAGAGTTGACGATGTGATTAAACCACTTCTCTGGCTGTATGTGTTTGTAAGTTCCCAGGTAAAATTAGCTGATGTTTTTTCCTCTCTCATTCAGACGTTAGAATCAAGGTTACATTATTCTCATGCCATGAACTGAGGGACTGTCCCTAATTAACATTGTATTTAGACACTGTGTTTCTTTTTCAGCTATTTATGGTACATTTTTTTCCCAGAAAATTGACATTTCATCTATGTTTTATGATCATGCCATAGACTTTTTCATGGTATTCCACAATGGTTGAAAAAATTACCTACCATAGGGAGTGAGAGGGTGGAAAGGGGGAAAAAATTAAAAATAATCAAAATGTGATATGCATATGCATCGATTCCTCAAGCTGAATACTGATTGTGTGTTGCAAATACATGCCAATAAAAAGAATAATTTCAGGAAAAATAAAAAGTAAAAGAAAACTACCATAGATGAACTTATTTCTTAATTTCTATTTAATGTTGTGATTCCATTTTTATTTCTTGCCAGTAGTTCGACTACTTTCTTAATATTTGCAAAGCACTAGTATTCAATGTGTATTGCCTTTCTTATCGCCTATATTTACTTCTTAATTTCTGCTTGAACTTCTATTATTTGCTTCCTCCTACTTTCTTTAGATTAGTAATAGTTCCTTTCTAACTTTTTGACTTTGATACAGTAAGGGCACACTTCAGTTTAACAAGTGATATTTTATTGTTTTAAAGATATAGTCTAACTTTGATTATCATTTAATCTTTCATACATAAACTATTTTATTTTAATTCAATAGAAATTTGATGATCTTGCGCTTGTTATTAATTTTATTGTAAAGAGATCATTTAGGTAGTTTGTCTGTTCTTTGAAGCAATGTATTTGAATTGAAACAAAGCTAGGAGATGAGGGAGACCTTAGGTTGGATACAGAATATGACAATCTAATGATGTCAAATATTAAAAACACACAGAATGATCCCAGGGAATGGGGTAGGAGGGCAAATGAGAAATCCAGAGTATAAATAAATATTAGAATCAAATAAGTGATGTGTTGGGAGTCAGGGAGATAAAAAAAAAGGGACAGGAGAGTGAGAAAGGGGCTGGAAAAGACAATATGAGATTGTGATATACATGTATACAAAATTCTCAGGTTTAATGTAACCATTGTGTATCGTGCATACATGCTAGTAACAGATAAGTAAAAAGGGGACCGAGGATGTGCCTTAGTGCAAAGGCCCTAGGATAACTCCCAGTACAAAACTAAATAAATTAAATAAAGTATTAAGATATGTTGAATGTAAGTACTAATGTATGATAACATTAAATAGTAGGAAAACCTGTAAATAAAGTTTAGAGGGACTCTGTACTAGCTCTACAATTTATCTGTAAATCTGAATTTGTTCTTAGTTATGCGTTTTATAAGATAATGGAATTGCAACTTTCCTTTTACCCACAAAAAGTGCTAAGTGAAGTAGACTTTTTTGTCTCACTGGTTAAAGAGGGACATGGAAAAATCCTGCTTTGAACATGCACAACTCATCTAAGATATTCCAATAACCTGGAGAGAAATTCCTGAGTACTTCTTTCTCATCCTGTCTTGTTCATAAATAAATCTGCTTCATTTGACAGCCGATGTTGTTCTAAGCCTGAATCCCTGCTCACCACCAAGAGGCTCTTGAATTTTGTGAGGTTCAAAGCAGCATTTGTGTAAACTATAGGCTCCGCTATATTCAGCCCTTCTGTAAGGGAGACAGTCTACTATCAAAACAGACACAAATGCTAAGCAACCCCAAGCAGACACTCCAATTAATGAACAATGTTCCACACTTATATTTCCAAAGATCATCAGACATTTGAATTATACAAAGCATAAACCAAAATGAACAAACACAAAAGCTTATTCTAGACAAATGGGAGATAATACATGAAAAGAAGATAAAATGAAGGACATCTAGCTCATTTTCCATTGGCTGGGGACTACCTGGGAAGAGCAAGGCCAGTGCTCCACAGGAGATGTGGAGCTGCCGGAACGACAGAGGACCCTGGTCTCTTCATTCTTCTTCAAGTGGCTCAACAGAAAGTTCTTTCTTGAGGGAAGATTTGTGCCTCCCCTGGCCTTACTTATTTTATTACTTACTCATTTTACATATTTTATATATTATTTGTTTATTTTATCATTCTTGATATTCAGTGAATCCTTTTGATTGAATGATTCATGCCTTAGTTCAGGGAAATTATTTTATTATGTATTTATTTCTGTTCTGGACATTTGTTACTTCTGAAATACCTTTTACGTTTAGCTGTATTATCAATATTACTTTTCTATCATTTTCATCTTTTTAAATATATATCCTAAAAAACGTCCTCCACTTTATCTTCTTTTTTCTACATTATTTCCAGATTGGAATAAACTTTTTCTCTTTTTCTCTTTTTCAGGAATAATTTTGCTGGATACAACAACCTGGCTTGACATTTGCTGTCTTTTAAAGTTTGAGAGATCTTGCTGCAGGCTCGCCTGGCCTTTACGGTTTGCATTGAGAAATCTGAGTTAATTGGAATGGGTTTACCTTGGTAGAATAATGTCTGTTTCTCTTCTGCTGCTTTTAATATTCTTTCTTTATGTTGTATTTCTGAGATTTTGATCATGATGTCGTTGTGGCAAGTGTCATGGTGATTCTCGTTGCTGATTGAGGTTATTTGGTGTTTTGTGAGCTTCTTGGATCAGAAAATTAATTTTATTCCTTAGATTTGGAAATTTTTCTTGAATTCTCTCAGTGGATAAATTCTTTATGCCTTCAATGCTGTCTTCTGCTCTTTCTCCCACACCCATAATTCTGAGGTTGGTTCTGTTTGAGTCATCCGTCAGCTGTTGTATCCAGCTCCTTTGCTCATTTCTAATTTTGGAGTCATGCTTAATTATGGCATTTGTTTCCTCAGCCTTATCTTCAAAGTCAGAAATTCTGTCCTCACAACTTTCAAGTTGACTTCCTCTGCTCTCAAATGCAATTTTTGTATCCTGAATTTCAGCTAGATTTCCTTTCAGAATTTTCACTTCTCTATCCAAATGTTCCTTCCTGTCTTGCATTTCCTTATTTACCTCAGCCAACTTTTTATTTGAGGCTTCTATATGCTCAGTAAGCTTTGTGCTCATTAGACCACTATTTGTTTAGTAAGTTCTTCTTTAAGTCCACTAATCATTGCTTGCATTTCTTTAAGGATATCTTGTTTGAACTGGGTGTTCAACACATTATTTGTTTTTTGACTTCCTTCCCTATGAGTTCTGCTATTTCAGGGCCCATGACATTAGTTTCTGGGGTCTCAGGCATTTCTGTGCATGTCCTATGGCCTTTTCTTTTTCCCATGTTTCTGTTGTTGAGGGGCTTCACTCTAAGGCCTAATGAAAAGGTGTCTTTGAATGGCTTTGAAGCTGTGTTGGGGGAGCCAAACTTCGTTCTGGGAGTAGGCAGTGAGAGGGGTCCTAACAGTCTGATGGCCTCTGAGGTACTATGATTATCCCCAGCCCCCTCAGCAAAGCTCTCCTGCCTGTCCTGCCTTCCCTCCCCTGAGGGCAGGGCTCTCCACCCTTGGAGGTATTCCCACTATTCCCAAGCCATTCAGGAGATCAGTCTGTCTCTCCTCTCCACAACTGTCTCTTGTGCCCGTTTCTTCCTAGGTACTGTTTAAGAGTGATCCTTAAAGTCCTGATGTGTCTTCTGAGTTTTCTTTTACTCTAAACAGTTCAGTCTCTGGCTCTTGTTCTAAAATGGAGGGTTGCTATAAGTAGAAGTCTAGCCTGGGCAAAACAGTGAGTTCAGGACCAGCCTGGGCAAAACAGTGAGTTCAGGATCAGCCTGAGCTACAGAGCAAGACCCTGTCTCCAAAAAAAAAAAAAATAATAATTATGTCAACTTAATTGGCTTAGGAGTCACTAAGGGAATTAGCAAAGTATGTTTATGGGTGTATCTATGTTAGTCATAGAATGCTTGACTTTGTACACTATACATGGTAGATAGCCTTCTTCTCTGTGGTGCTGTTATCCTGATCTGCTTCCTGGCCCCCCCATACACTAAATATCTTTGCTCCCTCTTAACTTATGGCATCATATTTTTACTTAGAGCCAGCCAACCATGATGATTTCTGTGAAACCATGAGCCAAATTAAACTTCTGCTCATTTACAGTAGGGGTGTCAGGTATTACATCTCAATGGCAGAGAAACTAACTAATATAAGCACTCATAACAACCCTCAGATGGGATATTCCCATCTGCTCTGGAGACATTTTAGTCTCCAAGTCACAAAAAAGGTAAGTAATTTCTCCAAGGTCATACAGCTACTGCATGGCTTTAAGTCCAGGCAGTGTGACTCCAAAGATCACAGTAGTAGCTTTGGAAGCCTGAGCAACTTGAAAGTACTTGAGTTGTGGGTCATATCTGTCAAGGTGACTTTCAGACTTGTACCTGGATCTCTGTTTCCGATAAAGTCAAAATCATGAGAAAAGGGCCTATTGTAGTTTGGGACTGGAGTGTCCCCCATTTACCTGTAGACATTGTCTACCGTTGGGAGGTGGTGCCTGGAAGAATGCTTGGGGCTTGACCTGGAGGGATGTGTGCTAGCCCCACCCTTTCTCTCAGACTTGGCTTCCCCATCTGCTGTGCTGTGAGGAGCTACTTCTGCCTCTGCTTCCACTTTGTGCTTCCACCATTCCTATTTATGGTCTGAAACTGTGACCTAAAATAAATCTTTCCTCCCAAAAGTTGTGGGTGTCAGGTATTCAGTCACAGTGGAGAGAAAGTAACTAAAACAGAGCCTAACATTTGTTGGCCACCTACTTCATAGTACCAAATACTTTTTTATATAAGGTCATTTAATCTTTAAAAAAAAAAAACTACAAAGTTGGCATCAGTGTTGATTCCCATTGCTTCCCATTAATGCAGGCTGGAAAATGAGCCTACAATCCTTTAACCAGTTCTGGAGATTGTGCCAGTCTAAGTCTTGGACAATACTGATTCCAAAGCATGAGTGCTGATTAAAGTTGCAATTAATCATGTCCTTTTTCAAAGAGAATGGTTGTCTGAGTCCGCTGAGTTCCATTTTCTAGTTTTCAAGTGTCTTAGTCACTTTTCTAATTTCTTAAACACAAATGTGACATCCACAACCTAAGGGAGAAAAGATTCACAGTTTCAGAAGATATCTGGTGGCCAGAAATGGTGGAGGCCTTGATGGTAAAGAGCTGTTTTATGGTATGGCAAATAGGAAGGAGAGTGAGCAAGGAAGGGCAGAGCTGGTGGACATCCTTTCAAGCCATGTCGCCATGATCCATTCCTTCCAGGTCAAGCCCCACTGATCTGCCTCTTCTGACCAGGGTCTACCTCTTAACAGCACATGGAATCCAAAGACATTCTACAACATCCAAATACACGAGGCTTTTGGGGGACATTGTATACCCAAACTACAGCATCACATTTCGCTTTAATAACACCCAGATATTTCTTTATCTTAGAAATTGGCAGTATGAAGAGATAAGCTAATTAGATGACTACAATATAGATTGCTAAGCTTTTACCTTAGGCAAATATTTGTGTCCTACCATTAATAAGGAGTGACAAACAGATGGTTCCCGTCCAGTCAGTGCATATTGTCCCATTAAATGACTAGTGAATGATTGTAGCCATAGTTGAGTGCTTGTAGAGGCTCATCCTTGTTATGGTCTTGAGCTTGCTCTCTCTTTACTGTTAAACCTGACTTTGCCAGATTACTTTTTCAAAGCAGCTATGATTTGAAAGACTGTCCTCCAAATTTTCTTTGCCTTTCCTCAAGGGATCATAATAACTTCACTTTGTGTCTTTTTATCACTCTTGACATTTATGTTCACTCATGTATCAGGGTTGAATCTGTCGCTAAGTGCAGGTCCTTCTCTGTCAGTTCTAGAAGATAGAATTCCTTTGGGTCTGGGATTCTTTGTTGTTCCTTCTCAAAGCTGTGCTTTCTTTTGCCCACCAGGCTCTGAAGACAATCTTCCAAAGAAACACATCTTGGCTGCAGGATCACAAGGTCAGTAACCTCTTTCTGGCCCTCTCCTGGCATTCTTCACCCATTGGATATAAGATTCTCTTGCTGACTTGCGGGTGGTCTCTATGGTTCACTGTACATTTCAGTTCTCAAGGATGTTGTTGTCTTCCTAAATTTTAAGTTTCCCCTCCCTCCATTCTGTTAAAAGCCATATCTTTTGTCCCTGTGATTTTGATGGGAAGGATTAAGTTATTTCGCAGTAGATGACTCCTTTTTCTATAGTTCTTTCCTAGATCCCCTTTGAAAAGATCTCTCTTCTTCTACAGCTTAAGGCCAAAGGACAAAAAGATCTGTACTTAATATTCAGATCTTGCAATCAGCCTTCCAACTGTTCTTACTGAAGAAAACTCTTTCAATACCTAAATATTCTTTTGACTTTTTCATGTTCTGCTCTCTTGCATATAGGTTACATTTTTATCACCACAAAGTTATAAACTATTTAAGGGACTCTTTAATGTATTTAATATACTAAAAATGTACTTAAATAGCTGGCACTGCTCTTTAAGCATCTAAGCTCAGCTACAAAATACTGTATAAACTTGAACTGTGTGGCTAAAAGTAAACACTCTTTTTTTTATTTTATCATGAGATATTTATAAGTGTTCTGATAATAATATATTAGCATACACCTATTATTAATGCCAATTCCCCCAAAATGAACTCTTTTAAATTTAAATGTAAGTTTAGTACATTAAATTTTCACAATGTGGCAAATGATAAAAAGAATAGTTTGCATTTAATGAACATTCTCTATGTACCATGAGTGGTGCTAAGCACTTTATAGACACTATCTCATTTAGTCTTTCAATGGCCCTAAGAGGCTAGTAGATGGCAGTTAAGGCCAATGAGGTAGATGAAGCTCACACATCAAATAATTTTAGGTATCCGAGCTAAGTCTCAGCAGGGCTTGATTACTCAGTCCAAACCTTGGCTATGAAGTGGTACTGACTACCCAAACTAAAAAAGAATAAAACACTGTGTGTGTGCGTTGGTGCATGCGTGCGTGTGTGTGTGTGTGTATAACAGAGACAACAAGAGAGAGAGAGAGAGAGAAAAATCAGATATCCAGAGCATGATAAACCAAGGGTTTTGCCAGAATAGTTTATAGGACAAAAACCTTCATTCTGAATTCAAAACACATATAGTAAACTTGAAAACAAGCTGATATTTTTGTCATGCATAACTTACCATTTTTATAGTTTTATATGGTTACAAGAAATTTTCTTAAGACATAATACTGAGTCACATTTGTTTGATTATTAACATGGGGTCCATGAGGTACCACCAGCAAATGTAACAGATAACTCAAATCTAAATCATGTTGTAATGGTAAGGCACCCTGGAGGCTGAAATACATTTTTCTCTTTCAGCCCACAGAATTGCCACTTGGTATGTTGCCATTTCAGAAGGACAAATAAGCATCACTTTACTCAGATTTCATTGTAAAGAGAATTGCAAAGTTAATAATAGCGTTAGTAGTGAGTCATTTTGGTAGAAACAGCAGCAGCAACTGAAGTCATGATACTATATTTATTACACGGATGGGGTTAGTGAAGCGACAAAAGCCACACTTAGCACATCCATCTCACCATCTCGCCGCTTTTGTGAAAGGAAGTAACTGACTTTTGTGCTGCCTCAGAATAGGTCCAAGAGATGCTAAATGTCCCTAGAATGATGGCACAGTGACAGAGTCTCTAATTCCTTCCCTATCTTGTTGTTTCACTCAACACTGGCCTTTGAGAACAATGTGCTCCAGATGATGCCCTCCCACACACACACCTTGCAGAAGGTCTTGGCGACACTGACTTCTGCACAATGACAGTCACAGAAACTCCCTTGGAATGTGTAAGGGGCTCCTGAATTGTCCAAAAATACAAGCATGCCTTGTTCTATGATTCAAAACCTTAGTGTGTACCATAATTCATAAATTAATATCACCACATCTCTGAGACTCAGTGACTTCCTTGATGAAACAACAGAGGCAGCTGTGAAAGTCGCCTGCTCAGGGATGGCGCACGCTCCCGCACCTCCCTCAGGCATAGCCAGTGAGGGTAATGGACCAGGAGACCAAGGTAGGAGCTCTGGAGGGCAGAAGACAGGAAGACTCCTACCAGGAAGGAGGAGGGTCAAACCACAGATGACACTTCGTGAACAGGATCCAAGTACCCACTACTTACACCTGATAGTAACTCATAATTCCCATTAACTAATGATTGTCACATGCTTTTTGGTCTTCTCTTTTATAAATTAGCACATTTATTACAGTTACGTTGTTTTTACTTCTTGATTATATTCTAGGCATGGAGTGGAGGCTAGAACATTTTTCTATTCATTTGTGGGCCAGCAAACCAAATGCCCCACTTCCAGTCCTCTGGTGAAGACTGCACGAAGATGTTGGATGTTAAAACTATTTGTAATAACTGGAAGCATGTTGGAATTGCCTCCTTCAGGGAAAAAGTGAATGTGTCTGTTTTAGTCACTGTCTTTATCACTGGGATATAATATTGAACATTTACATCTCACAGAGGGGAAGTTTATTGTAGCTCACAGTTTCAGAGATCTCAGTCCATGCATGGCCAGCTGGCAGTGGCGGAAGGGCCTGGCAGATTGCCCCTGTGGCAGACAGCTGCTCATCTCATGTGGTGAGGAAGAAGGGAGAGAAAAGGGAGCAACTGGTGTGGGAAATGTATCTTGTAGGTCACCTTCCCAGTAACTCATCCCACTCAAAGCACTTGAATCAACTCATTAATGACTATAGCACCCCCATGATCTAGCCACCTTACACATACATGAGACTTCGGGGAAATTTTAGACTTAAACCATAAAGTTCAATACATGGGAAGAAAAGTGTGCATGTTTAGAAGCCAAGAAGGGAGGATTGTGGCCAGATAGAGTAATTGTTCACTAAAATCCTTTTTTTTTTTTCTATGTAACTACCAAGTTTGAAAAGCATACGACTGCTAAAATATTGAATCTGGCTCTCAGCATCCATTCCAGTTTGCTATTGTCATGTTACCAAATTCTGACCAATGGGAAGTGAATAAACGTGATTCCTGTCTCTTCAGAGAGGCAACCCCTAAAAGAAAAGTATGTGTGCTCCTTCCCTTTTCCCCTTTCTTCTGAGTAGGGGTGAGAAGCTTTTTGAAAGAAAAGGCAGTTATTGAGGGTGGCAGAATATCCTCCTGGCACTAACCTGATTAATCCTGGGTCATTACGTGACAGAACTATATTGTTGTCTTACTCAAGCTATGGTACATTGGGGTTGTTTTGCTATAAAAGCTTATCTTACATTCTAATATTTGTCTTTTTATTATACTAATTCATAAATAAATAGAGAAGTTAATGGGCTCTAATGGAGAGCTACCTCTGTCAGTTTAAAACCTAGAGATGTACAATTATCCATGGTCCTATTAGGGTAATTTCAGGTGTCACTGAGTTGCCTAGAACAGTGAGTTTCTTGTCTGTGACATATGTGGTGTACCTGAATTAGGCTGCATCAACATTCACACACTTTCGGAACATGTTAACACTTCTATTCCCTTCCTGGGAAGAGTGAGGTGCCTCAGCACTGACTCCAGCTCTGGAGGGACTTGGCACAGAAGAATTGTGTGTATTGAATGTGGCCAACTGACTTGGGACTTGATGCCCAGGAGGATCTAAAAGCCCAGCTTCATGAATGACAGTGAGATATGGTAGTGATCTTCAAACTATATTTTGTTCCACAACCTAAAGAAATTTTGTACATCTATGTGCCTTTTCATATACTTAAAATCTGGTGGCAGGAGGGCTTGTTGTTATCATTTAAGTACTTAAAATGGATATAATTTCAAAAGCATTAAATATTAATGTATCCATCACATTACAATGCTATTTTTAAAAGTGGACAATGGTATCTAAGTATCCTACCAACTTGATTTCCACAAGAATCTGTTTTGAAAAGAACTGAATAAAACTTTCACTTTCAATAAATCTTTCTCTCTGCTAAAAAAAAGAAAAGAAAAAAATCTGAACAAGAAGTTTTGTTTAGCAATAAAATTTTCTTTTTCCTTTGTTAACTCTATTTCATGACCACCACATAAATGTACTCAAGTTAATCACCTTCTATGCTTGGAAATCCTTTGCAGGTCATGTAAATGCTATGCTACCCAAGACATAATTTATATATACACTGAAAAATGCTTACTTTATGTGCCCAGGATAGTTTAGTAATATTTTCCATCATTATAAGCACACAGTTTTTAAAAAACATAGCAATGTGCCGACACTTCCAAACTAAATTACTAAGTATAAAAGAAATTTGTCGCTGGATGTGCATCTTTTTAATGAAATGAATAACGCTCTGCTTTTACAATTAGTTCATACACACATCCATAATTATCTATCTGTAATATCATAATGATTTGCCATCACTTTTCCCCTGATTTTTCATTTTGTAATGCAAAGACTAAGAAATCTTATTTGCATAATAAACACAACTCTTGTCTACATAATAAACATATGAGAATAGAAAGCGTTTTGCTGAAACAAAGTGACTCAATTCTTTAAACTCTTTCTAAATTCTATGTCAAAAATCACCTTGTGATTTGCCATAACATTATTTTCCTGTTCTAACCAATGACAACGTGATTAGGCTTTTCTTCAATTTTGCTGGAAGAAGAGAATTGGAAACCAAAAAAGCTTCTTATCCAATTAGAAAGTTCTACCAAGACTTAGCAAATGATTATTAATTTTATGTTATTTTTGACCTAGAGATTCTTTCAAAAGACACAGTCAGAGAGAATGGAAAAATACAAATTATTTTTAATATACCATAGCCAACTTATAGTTTCTAATGAAATTATTTTATCTTCTCACATGTTTTTAATATTTTTTTTGTCAAAATGCTGACGAGTTAGGAACAGATGTAGCTTGCTGAATATATGGAAAACGTGTGCCATCGCCCCTAATCAGCACAGGCAGTCATAACAGGCCTACTTTCCTCAGAAACATTCTTTCTTCAGCTTTAATTCAAATAGATCATAAGAATTGCAAGAAACATTACAGAAATGACTGAAAATAAATCATGATGCACATTTTATAAAAATGATTGCTAAAAGTAACAAATCAAGATTAATTACAGATAGTGGAATTAAATTTCCTGTTTTCATGCTACATTATAAACCAATGCTGCTTCCTATACTCAATCCATAATTCCTGATACAATGTGGAATTCTGGCTGGGCCATAGTCTTTCTCTTTAAAGTGGGTAAAGGCGTAGGAAAAGCAGGTGTCACAATGCAGTGAAGAACCTCAGAAACATGTACCCGGCTGTCAGGCAGGTCAGTTTCAAGGAAGGGCAGTATGAGATTTGAGAACCGAGAAACTGGTTTCCTTCACACTGTCTGTGCGCACACAACCCTGGGACATCTCCACACAGCTTCAGGAGCACGCCAGCTCGGGAGCCAGATGGCCCACCTGCTCCGTGCCTGCGGGAACCAGCCACGTAAATTAGTAACAACTACGATGCTGAGTAGGACCAGCTGACATTTTTAAGTCAAGACTACGCCAGTACTCTACCCACAAAGTCACCAGTCATGCTTTCTCAGCCGGAGGGCCCAGTGTCGCCTCCCCACCCTGCACTCACCCGAGCTCCTTGGGGCTGCACGTAGGCCTGGCCCTCACCCTGGTCTTCGCATACGAAGGCAGAAAAAGAACATTCGTCCAATCGCTCGTGGAAAATACTTCCGTTCTTCACAAGCAGGGCCATCATTTAGTTCAGACAGCCCAGCTAGCCAGCTTAAAAATCCCTTGCAAATACACACAGGTTTTGTTTTCTTATATAATAAGATAAATAATTGCACGTGTATACTAAAGGCAACTCTACAAGCTACTGTGTCCGGTGTGTACCACAGGGGGACGGCTAGTCCATGTGGGAGTGCTCATTCCACAGGGGAGCCTGGCACTCCTGCCCCTCCCTGTCCTCTGCATCCAGCCTGGAATGTCGCACGTTCTTTCTGCAACAACAAGTCACGCAAGTGTAAGGATGAAAGGCTATGCCGAGCAGGGCAGAGCGGGAGCCCGGGGAGCCCCGAGCGTCACGGATCTGCAGAACGGCCCTGGACAGCGTTGCCAGCCTTTCTAGCCAAGAGGAAGCCTGCCCCCTGGACAACCCAGCAACCTGGGCTCGTCAGGGCCCCTCCCCTAGTGCCCCTCACCCTCTGGTCTCTCTTACCATCCTCATTCTGGCACCCTGTGTCTCCCTAGCGACTCCCACCCTCTCTGGGCCCCCAACCACTGCCTTGCCTTTTGGTTTTTAGACTTTTCTGATGCCAGTACTTTCTCATTAGTCTCAGCTTGTACTCAAGCTTTCAATGGCTCCTGGTCCCTGGAGAGTGCGGTATCAGCTTCTCGCGAGACGCTAGGACTCAGCACAGGTTCTGGGTGCTGTTTGCCGCGCTAGGCTGTATTCTCAGGACACTTCTCCCGCCTTCACTCCACATAAATTGAGCTAGATTCCATCGCTCATTGCTTTGGGACTTTCTCTGCTAACCCCTGAGATAACCTTTGTCCCTCCCTTCATCATGGCAAACATCCACTCAGCTTTAAACACCAAAGTTATTTCCCTCTGAAAGCTTCTCCGACTCTACACCTCCCTTGTTTAAGCACATAAAGAAATACAATTAAAGGATAAATAAAATGATTTTAATAGCTTATTTCTTTCCAAGAAATGGGCATTTAAAGTAATATAATCTATTATATGGGTGTGGAAAATTTGTTATACATATTATAATATAACATGTTATGTTATACATGTTATGTTATACATGTTATAATGTAATGTGTATAAATGGAAGTTGACCCTTAATATCACAATACCAGTTGTCACTGATTGCGCATCTGGTTCTTTTAGCTGTCCAAGCAGGTGGGTTACTTGATTTTAAATAGCAGTAGTATTCCAATTGGAGTACTCCAGGGACAACTGAAAACTTTCCAACGGTCATGTGAGCACAGGAAGTTTTAAGGAATCAATTTCTAGGTTCTCAAAACCTAAACATATTCTTCCTCGAAACTGATCTGTCTGACAGCTGACCAGCAGGTTTATGAAGATTCTTAACTGTGACATCCATTTCCAAAGTCCTACTATATTAAGGAGAAAGACAGACCTCTAGTCAGTCAGAATGTCTCATTATATCATGTAATTCTGACCACAGGTCCCTTAAAACATAAACTTTTATGAATTTGTTAATTTTATGAATTTATGCTACTTTATATGTGTTAAATTTTTAACCCAAACTATATCCTAAATTAGTCTCATTGTAGCTGATATAATTGTTTGTCAATTTGGTAATTTTGTTTTATAACAAATATGGTCACATCAAATTTTAAAACTGTAAAAATGTATTGTACATACAGAAGCATGGTTTGAAAACTGGGAGACTCTCAAACCAAAAATGTAAAGATGTTTGGTCATAGCAATTAAAGTACTGTTTACAAAACATTTTGACCTTTTCTGTGAATGACTATTACACATTAACATTACTTTCAAGGCAACCAGAGCTGTTTAAGCATATTTGTTCATAGCTATCCGGTTAAATTTCATCAACACATGTGACAAGAATGGAAACATTGTGTCTTATCTTCATTTCTAACTAGAGCTAGCATTTGGGGGAATCAAGATGACTTAAGTTTTGGCTCAGTGGCTATAGGTGGAAGGCGGTGGGCAATAGAAAGACTATGTCTTCAATTTTCATTTGCCTTGACAATAGAAATTAACATTCTCATAGATGCTAAAGTGGAATTAGCCCACCAGTTTCCAAAAGTTTGCTATTAAACTATGTCATTATTATGTATGCCTTAGTACTGCTGTTAATTTTGTACAGTGAGTGGTGCCTGGGTGGTTTGATTAACTATCCAATTAATTTGCTTTTTGTAGGCACTAATCACTGCTTTTGCAATATGTGAGCACTTACTAAGCATTTGGGGATAATTGTATATTAACAATGTCAATTGTCAATTTAATCATCATAATCCAGACCCATCATACTTTATGTGTTGATTATGTACTCAGCACCGAGAAGAGGTAATGATGCCAGGGTTTTATGGGGCTACAATAAACTCTGAGTTTGAAACACCTGTCCAGTCTTTATTTCCCTATAAAACACAGGGATTGGTAACTATTTTTAAAGATGCTTTCTATAATGTTTTAAAACACTGGCATGGTATATTGATAAAGAGAGAGACTTGAGATTCTACTTCCTTAATTGATTTCAATTATCGTTTAATTTACTACATTAAAATACACATGCAGTAGGCAGCGCTCCAGGATGAGCTGCAAAGTGAAGAAAACAAGTCAAGTGTCTGTGCCCTTCAGCACAAATACGCGGGGCTGAGTGCAGTGGGTTGCCTCCTCCGAAGCCGCTGTTTCTGCACTCGTTTCCTCCGTCCCTTCATACAAGGCTGCAGTTCCATGCCCCTCTCACTCTCCTCCCTTGCACAGCCCCAGCTTGTCATATCCAATGCCCACCTGGAGGCAAGGTTGAGAGCAGAGAAAACAGGAAGAAGGATGAGAATAAACGGCTCTAGAAGGAGGAGAGAAGTCCTGAAGAAGGAGCACTGCCTTTTGCCAAATCTTTTTGTCATCTTGACTTTCGAGTATACAAGAGGCAAGAGAAAAAAGAGAGAAAGAAAGGAAGAAAGAAATGGTCTCTGCGCTGTCTTTCAGGACCCACCAGGTTCTGATCTCCTGAGTGCTTCATCTCCGTGTCACCTCCTCAGCTGGAGGGAGGCAGGGAGGGCCTATTCTCACTGCCTTGAGGGTGAGAAATTTTGAAACCAAAATGACAGGAAGAAGAAAAGAGAGAAAGGGAGAAGGAGAGAGAGAGAGAGAGAGGAGAAAGAGGAAGATAGGAAGATGAAAGCAAAAGGAAAACAGAAAAGGATGAAGGAAAGAGCAAAGAGGGGAGAAAGCAAGACAGAGAGATGGGGAAGGAAAAAACAAAAGGGTAGTGATCCCCGGGGGTTAAGGAAGGAAGCCTTCTTCCACCACCCACTGTGGAAATGGCTTGGGCACCTCATGTTCTGGGCTGCCTAGGTCACCTGAAGCAAATGTTCTCGTAGCATAAAGGATTGACAGGTTGTATCTTCTTGACTGGCAAGTGGAGAAAAATAAAAGCCTTAAACTCCAAGTGGATCTGTGATGTAGCCTCCAGCCAAATGGTAGCTACCAGCTCTGTACAACAGAGGTCACAATTCAGTCCCAGTTCAGATTACGAACTGTGCTGGTGACATAACAGTGAAGCCACCACCCAAGGGTTAGGGTTGCTTTCCTCACACCAGTGTCTACCATTTCGTAATCTTGACCTGGTGTTACCAGACCTCCTGTTTGGTTTTATCTTTAAGAGATTACAGAAATTTATGTTTTTGAAACATCTCTTGATTTTTACATATCAACACTAATTGTTAAATTGAAATACTTGAATCAAAATGGAGTATTAAATGGACCAGATATAATCCATAGGTCTATTTGCCAGTTAAACTTTTTTTCCCCTCATCATTGGATATCTCCATGTAACTGTAGCAAAAACACCTGGTGACTCATTTCGGACATTTTTAGGATGTGTGGGAAGGGGATATAGTCCATCAGCAAATAAATTATGAAAAAAAATAGTTACCTAAGGAAAAAATTTTAAATGTGCAGTGAAGATAACATATAGGGTGTTTTGACTATGGGCACATAACAAATGTCCCCACTTATGACATTATTTGGGAGGAGAAACTTGTTTCAACTTTTAATAACAACAGAAAGAAAAAAGCTTTTGGAACTCAATACTTTGATTGATTGAAGGATGTCATTATATCTGATATTTTGATAAAATTGGTCTTCTGTGAGATAAGAATTAATGAGATGTTGAAGAATTCCTGAAGGCTTACCTAACTATCTGATTTTTAAGCACTTAAATACTTGATAACATAAACATCTAATCTCTTTTTACAACTAAGACACAAAAACCAAGTTTATCCAGCTAAGATTAGCTCCTGCAAGACTGAGCACTATATCAGATCGTATACCATTTGATCACTTGGAATGGGATATAAATATCTTCCAAAAGATTGATGTGCTCTGGTTAACTATACAGTTAGGGTCATGGCAGCCAAGTGAAAAGCTACTTTAGCTCTAAGTAGACTTTATAGATTATGAGATGGTTAATTTTACTCATCACGTGACTAGACTATGCTACCCAAACACTACTGTAGACATAGCTGTGAAGTCATTCTCCATGATGTATGTGGGTCTCAGCCAATCAAATAAAGGCTGTTTTTGAAAAAAAAAAAGTTTTCCAGAAGAGATTTTGCTTCAAGATGGTTAGAACTTCTGCCTGAGTTTTCAACCTGTACACCTGTCCTGTGAGTTATCTATTTACATGTATGCATTTGTCCTATGGATTCTGTCTCGCTGGAATACCCTGAGTAAGATGCATGTACCTCTCTGGAAATCACCCTTCCTTCTAATTAGTCTGTCCCACCTGTGAGTTGGTTCTGCTCTGTGAAGGAATTTTTTGATGTGAAGTTTTTATCTCTGATTGACTATGAATATGATAAATATCATAATTTCATAAGTAACTACTTTTCATACATTACAAGTTTAATTCTACCATTGACTTGATCTCTTGGTCCACAGAGAAATAAGAACAAAGAAACAAATATTTATCCAGCAGACACTTTTAATACTTAATTCAACAAACTTTTGAAGTAGGTATTATTTTTGTTATAATCTCAATTTTTCACAAAGAAAAAGTCTGTGCATACATATTATACATACAGTTTGAAATTTAAAATATAAGTACATTTGTGTAGTCCTCACTCAGATGACTCAGCAAAGGTGGGGCACAAACCCCCTACCACCAAAGAGTTCCAATGGATGAGGTACAGCCACCACTGAAGAAAGCCAATCAGAGACACAGGCAGTGATGTAGGCAGGAAGGGAGATTTATTTTAGCATGATCACACAGGGAGGGCAGAGATCTAACAACCTGAAATATGTCGTCAGACATGCTCACAGAAGTCTGAGTTACATAGGAAAAGAAACAAAGGCAGTGTTGAGGATTCCAAGGTCAGCAGCCTCAGTCGTCTTGGGCTGGGAAGGGTAGCAGTTCCTCACAGCACTGGTCTGCAGAACTTTGTTGGCTGTTCCTTGAGGAATATTTCAGTCCTTTGTCCTAAGATCTTCATCGGTCAGAGACATGCTGTTCCTCAGATCTAAGGTAACTGTAGGGGATAATGACTCAGTAGAACTCAGAAGGAAAAAGATAAGATGGAATCAAGTAAACAAAATGAGTTAGTTAAGTCAGTGACTAGGCCCTCCTTCATAAACCACACCCCAAAAGTGTCCCCAAGTATTATGCTGTAACTACATGTGTGTAAATGTGTATGTGTGTGCATGCATGTGATGTATAGACAGTCATGGGAGGCTGGCAACAAGGAAGGACGTGTTCTTGGAAATGAATCAACAGGCAATTCCGCCATTGTGTGAGCACCAGAACGCACTTAGCGACTGAACGTCAGTAGCCAATGTGATCACATAGGATCACTGTGTATACATGGTGCTTCTTGACTGAAGCATTATTATGTGGCACATGACTGTACACATATAATCTTTTACTGTTTTTATACTAGATATAAATGGAATCATACAATATATGCTGCTTTTCCTCAATCTTTATAAGATTCACCATGTTGTTAAAATTAAATTGTGTTGTGTTTGCCTGAGACTCAGATCCTAAAACATCTCTCATGTCATCTGTCTTCTTTGACCAAGATCACGAAAACTCCAGTAAGCACCAGAGCCAATTTCCCAACCCATAATGTCCCATTCCAAGTCCTGTGACTTTTTGAATGACAAATTTTTACCAAAGTTCTATATGTAAAATAACTTTAGGTAGTGCATGGGTAAAGATGATTAATAGTTATATTATTTTAAGGTATATGAAGGAAAAAGTAACCAGTTAAATTAAATCCATAATGGAAGTTCTATTTTTTTTAATATGTTTCAGGCTGGAGGAATAGCTCAGCATTTAAAGTGCTTGCCTAGCAGACTCAAGGCCTTGAGTTCAATTCCCCAGTGCCACATAAGCCAGGCATGGTGGTACACACCTGTAATCCCAGGACTTGGGAGGCTGAAGCAGGAGGAATGCTGTGTATTCAAAGCTAGCCTGGGCTACATAGTGAGTTCAGGACCAACCTGGATTGCAGTGTGAGATCCTGTCTCAAAAAAAAACATATATATATATGCTATGTATTTATTGAAATACTGCTTAAGTATACGTTTATCCACACTAAACTGTGAACAATCTAAGTTTCCACTAGAAAAAAATTACTGAGCTATATGAAAGACTTGTTTACTCTATTCTATAATCTAGAAAAATCAATAAAATTTAAACTAAGTGCATTTTCATTTTTTAAAATGAGTATTTTTAATAAAAGTCCCAAATTAAGAATAATCCTAGGAGGCAGGATATAGCTCAGGGAAAGAGCATGTGCCTAGCATACACAAGGCTCTGGGTTTGATCCTCAGCACCACAATAATAATAATAATGTAATTCCAGGATTCCATAGACATCGCGAGAGTCAACAAGACAGGGGCTCCCTGACGAGAGGTGAGGCTCCATCCTGCAAAAGTTTCCAACACTGCTTGGCAACGCAGAAAGGGAAACAGGCTGTTTCTCAAAGCACAGTCCTAATGCCAGCACACAGGCATCATATTGTATATCTCCTCTGGAATCTACATGCAACAAGGTTCTCAGATGATTCGTGTTTTCTGTGTGGAGAACAGAAGCACTCCTCGAAGACCACAGTGAGACTGACATTTCCACACGCATCTATTGTATCTTCCTGACATAGACTGCAAATTTCTTGCGGACAACATGAAATAGTGATGGACAGCTCAGGTCCCCAGTTATTCTTCTTCCCACCAGAGTAACTGAGAAGTTACTTGATTCCCTTGAGGTCAAACTACACAGTGGGAAAGGTGATATTAACCAAAATCTATCTCACTGAATTGTTGTAAACATTAAATAAAATAATGTATGTAAAGTGTTTACTGTATATTGTCAAATAATGTAGTCAAAGGCTAATAAATTGCCCACAGACAGTGAAGGACAGTTGTTCATGTGGTCAACAAATTTTATTGAGCACTACTATGTGCTAAACATTAAACACTGAGGAAACAACCTTGAGCAAAACTGACCTAGAAAATCCTGCGTAGGGATTTTGTTTTAGTGTGAAGACTGGCAAAGGAGCACAGATAAAATCTTCAGGGGGAAAAAACACCATGGGATTATCTCAGGCAACTCTCCTAATTGAGTCCTTAGGTAGTTGGCAGCTCCGCGTACTGATTTTCCCTCCCAGATGGACTGTGACCACCATTAGTAAAAGATACGTGCCAAGATCTGTTCACACCTTCCGCACAGACAGGCTTCACTGATGAAAGAGAAAATGTTGCACCTGCGCGTCTCCTGCTTAAAAATTCTTTTAAAAGAAAGTCGTGTTCTTTTGATTTTTGAATCTCTATAAATAAATCAGGAAGAAGTGTCTCTATTTTTATCTCAAATAAAGAAACATAAAGACGAATGCCAACTGGGGCACTCATTTCCGCTCCGACAAAGTGGTAATAGGGCTCATCATCCTCGCCTTACAGTTGGAATAGTTGCCCAGGAAAGCAAAACTGCTTGGTGACCACCCCGCCCTCCAGAAGACCTGGAGGGCTAATGAAGCTGTCTATTTTAAGAAGAAGGTGAAAGGCAATACACTTGAATATTTGGGATTTTATATTAAAGGGAATAGAATGAGAAGAGCCCTCTCACAGTTCTCTCACTCCTGTATTCCTCAACATGTCTTGTACTCGAAAGAAACTTCAAAGAGAATCATCTTGGATTTTGCCTGGTCCTGAAGGAAGAGCTAGTAAATTACCTTCAGGGCCTTTTCCTAGTCTTCTCCCTCTTCTATTGCGTGGGTCACTGCAAAATGCTGCTAAGAACACTGACCCTCATTTAGAAAATCATGTTGGGCCTCAGGCCTTCATTCCTAACCTTCTTGTTTCTCTTTTCTCATGTTGTCCCACTTCGATTTGGGTTGGACTGAGCCCTCGTGACGCATAACCACTGGAAGGAGTGGTCAGGCCTGGAACAGGAGCACTCTAGGGTCATCCATGTTTTTTCTAGTTAAAGATGAAGGATTGTATCCTGGAATTCTTGAACCAAGCGTCCCTGGAGTCAGTCTCTCTGACCTATAGAGACTGATATCTTCAACCTAATTAGGTCACTTTGGAATCTCCCTCTTACCCAGACACCCTGTCTACTTTTTAGAAACCAGAGCTGCAGGAGTGTTTGCTTTCTCCGCTCCAGGTTTTCCAGATCCTCACTTCCTCCGTTTTCTTTTTTCCAGATACTGGCTTCAAATCTGAGACGTGTTGACTCATGACACCTACACTTCCCAGTATTTTATATAAGAAGCAAGATGAATACTCTTACCATAATATTCAGGTGAAATTTGGCTCTTTAGGACATTTTACTTAATATCACCAACATGTGAGTAGGAAGTCATTCTTTATTTAAAGCTTTCTCGGGCCATTTGTTTGAATATTATATCTCAAACTCTTGGGAACATAGCCCATTTATACATGGAAAATGACCTCAAGCATTTCCCTGTCCCTCTCTACCCTAACCCCACTAGTGCTGGAAACAGAAACCAAGAAGCACTTATCTACACCATTTTTTATTTTTATTTTTGAGATGGGGCCTTGCTAAGTTGCCCAGGTTGATCTCAAACTTGTGATCCTCCCAAGTAGCTAGGAGTACAAGGACGTACCACCATGCCGGGCTAAGTCTCATTTTGTATTGATAGTAGGAGAAAGAACTAATAGAGCATCATACCATTCTGTAAGCAAATGCTATACATTTTTATGTACACTTCTATTTTAGCAACAGAGTATGAGTTATTCATATCTCAAAGTATAGTTTGGGAAAAAATTATAAGCCAAAATGCCCCTGTTGGAAATAGATGCCACTACTTGTAAATGTTCTAATCGCACAACAAATTTATAATAATGAGACTAGACTAACAGTTATTAAACAGCCAAAGTAGTAGCAACTGAAAATCATGACCCATTCAAAATGTTGTGCATAATGGTAACAAGTTAACTCCTCAAAATGGATGGGAATTTGAACCATTATCAGGTGTATCTCCAACTCAAGCTTTACAACATATTAATGTAAGTGGTGTTATCAACTAAACTTGTCAATAGAATGCTGAATGAGACTGTTTGTCAACTCTAATAGTGTACTATTTTTAGTTTATAACTAGTTAACCCTTAGCTTTCTGAGTAATTTACTAGTAGGCATCTCTTAGCCTGATGTAAAACAAAGTCATCAAAAAATATCTTGAATGTTGAACTACTTTGGGTTCTCTCAAAAAGACCCTGTAATGGACATCATTTGAAAACCACATTAGCAACCTAGGAGATGCAAACAAATTGCTTCTGTGGTCCACTGCTGCAGTGTTCCTCTTTTATTGATGTCTCTGTCCCACACCCTCATGTAAGCTCCTCCTCATTAATTCTATTGTCTGATCTTTGTAATCACCTCTCCCAACCCCCTCTCCAAACTTTTACCTCGATCAAATCTTCCATTCCTTATTGTCATCCTCCAAGTACAGGGAATGAGCTTAGCAACCAAATGTCCCCATCATGGTGGAATCCTCCATTGGCTACCATTTTCTGAGGGACAGCTGCCATCCCCTCCTCCAACAGGCCACACCCCTGTGTGGCAGGCAGTGCAGGCCTGAGGGTAGAAGCGGGTAGCTCTCATTCCCTGCTATGCACGAGCGTAAGGCTGGCTTGCTGGGGATTCATTGGCAAACTTTTCATTTTGGCACTACTTTGCAAAGCCTCATTTTTATTCCTCTAATTATAAAACATAGTCTAAAACACAGGAGCCATGTGTTCTCTTTCTAAGAAAGTGCTCATTTATTATTAAAATGCTATATAACAAAGCTGCCAAAATGCCAATTAAAAACAAAACCAGGAACTTCCAGTCAAGATGGCATCTGAGTAACAATATTGCACAATATCTCCTTGTGGACCCACTTACAAAGTTGAGAATATAGTCAAATACTTCCTGTTGAATGTAGTTACGACAGGGAGCAGCAACCCAACAATTAAAAGGAGACCACAGAAAGGCCAGAAACCCTGAAAACATATCAGAATCAGAGGTAAACAGCAGCCCAGGAAGCAGACCCGGGCCCACGGCAAATGGCTGGCAGCCACCTGCATCCACAGTTGGAGGAAGGGCTGCCTGGAGCCTCTGCCCAAGGTAAGCATGGATCCATGAGAAGGCGGAATGGACAGCAGCTGGTTGCCCTAGCCTCCAAGAAACCCCTACGCCTACAGATAGTGCATACTACAAATGCAACACAATCTCCCCCTAGAAAAGACTTCCTGGAGCCCAGAGCAGAAGTGCAGTGCTCTGCAGCCATAACAGACAATGATGTAAGCAGGAGCTATTAAAAAACAAAACAAAAAAAGCACCAGACTGAACTGGTCAGAGTAAAAGAAGGCTCAGAAGAAGACATCAGGGTTTGGGGGTCACTTTTAAACAGTGCCTGGGAAAAAACTGGCACAAGAGACAGTTGCAGAGTACTTCCAATGGTGGAGAGCCCATTCTCGGGGGAGGGAAGCCAGGACAGGTGGGAGTATTGCTGAAGGGACTAGAGGTAAACAAACACTTCAGAGGCCATTGGACTGCTAGTTCCTCCCTCAATACCTATTCCCAGCACACGACTCACAGCAATTTTGGCTCCATGCCCCCACATACACACCCACATAGCCATTCAAAGAAACCTCTCAGCTAGGCCTTTAAAGTGAAGCCCCTCAACAACAGAAACATTGGGAAAAGAAAAGTCCACAGGACACACACAGAAATGTCTGAGACCCCAGAAACTACTGTCATGGGCCCTGAAACAGTGGAACTCACAGTGAAGGAAGCCAAAAAGCAAACATATGAGTCAAACAGCCAATTCAAAGAAGATATCCTCAAAGAATGCAAGCAATGATCAGTGGGCTTAACAAGGAACTTACCAAACAAATAATGGTCCTAATGAATACAAATTTTACTGTGTATATAGAAACCACAAATAAAAAGTTGGGTGAGGTAAATAAGGAAATGTAAGACACAAACATTTATACAGAGAAGTGAAAATATTGAAAAGAAATCTAGCTGAAATTCAGGATATGATAAATACATTTGAAAGCAGGGGAAGTTGACTTGAAAGTTGTGAGGACAGAATTTTCAACTTTGAAGATAAGGCTGAGGAAACAAATGCCATAATTAAGCATTACTCCAAAATTAGAAACAAGCAAAGTCGCTGGATGCAACAGCTGATGGATGATTCAAAGGGAACCAACCTCAGAATTATGGGTGTGGAAGAAAGAGCAGAAGACAGCACCAAAGGTATGAAGAATTTATTCACTGAAATGATGCAAAAAATAATTCCCAAAGCTAGGAAGAGAAATTAATTTTCAGGTACAAGAAGCTTATAGAAACCAAATAACTCTAACCAGCAATGAGATTTGCCATGGCATATCATAATCAAAACCTTAGAAATACCACATAGAGAATATTAAAAGCATCAAGAGAAAAACAGACATTATTCTATTAAAGCAAACCCAGTCAAATTGCCACAATTTCTCAATGCAAACTGTAAAAGCCAGAAGAGCTTGGAGCAAAATCTTTCAAGCTTTAAAAGACAGCAAGCGTCAAGCCAGGTTGTTATATCCAGCAAAATTATTCCTGAAAATTGAAGGAGAAGTAAAAATTTTTCGTAACCAAGAATCCCTAGCCCAGTATTGCAGAACATACTTGAAGGAATCCTTGAGAGAGACAGAGAGACAAGCAGCACCAAAGAACATGAAAGAAAGGAAACCTCTAAAGAGAAAGTGTAACAACAAAAAAGACTGGTATTTCAATCATTTAATTTGGATGCTACTAACACAGTACAAGCTTTCTCATAAAATCTGTGAAACTTTCCCCATAATTATTATTTTAAGAGTACATTAATTTGCAAATTATAATAATTATATTCAATATGGGGAATTGGCATAAGATCTTTTTAATATATATACATTTATAAATGAATAGATAGATGAAATGATAAACCAATTCGGGCAAAATGTTAATAATGAGTTAAATGCGAGTAAACAATTTATGAAAGTTTTAAAAAATTCTCAAATAATTAAGTATGCCATTATATCTATTACTTATGTGTAATTTACTGTTATGATACAGACATAAGTTAATTTAATTTAGCAATTCACTTAATCAGTCTTTGATGTAAGTTTATTCTAAGAAAATTGATTGATGTAATGATAACCTGAATGTCTTTTGAATGTACAAACATTTACCTTTCAGAACTCAGCTAAGGAATTGGAAATTTAATTTCCTCTTTTTCTTTCTCACATTTTCTAGCCTTATGAATTTCATTGTTATAGATCTCTTCTTATGTAGACAGGTGGGTGAGACCATGTTAAAGAATCTCAACAAATATATACAAAGATTAAAAAAAGAAGAAGAAGTTCCTGCAAATCGCTCCTTAATAAAGGGCTCTGCTGGATTCAGAGAAGAGCATCAAGGTATGGCCACTGCAACCCGTTGTAGGTGTGGGAAGCTGAGCTAAAGAGTGGTGATTTGAGTGATGAAGTGAGTCAGATGCAGAAGATTAAATACGTTAAATACCGCATGGTTTCTCTGATTTAGGAAACCCAGAACACAGGCGTTCTATAGAGCCAAATGGGTGTGACAGTGCGAGCTGTGGGGGATGGGGAGAGTGTGGGAGGGCCAAGATGGAAAGGGATTGTAAAGTTAATGTGATGAATTTATGCACAAAATACTCAAATCTACTGTAAACATTATGTATCACATATATGTATTAATAAAAATGAGAAAAAAGAAAAAACGTAGCTCCAGTCAAATAGATGTAGCTACCAACTCATGTTCTCTTTTGTTAGTTTGCTCTAAGTGACCATGACACATGAGCTTCTAATGCTCAGAACAGCAACTTTACTGATCTGCTACATTCATTTATTCATCCACTCTTCTTATTTATTGAGCACCTGTTCTGTGCTGGCACTATTAGAGTCACTGAGGATCTGTCAATGAACAACAACAACAACAAAAAGCAAAGTCTCCATAAGGTGTGCAAATATATGGGCATACATAGGCAGCAGAAATCTGGCTTTCAAACAAAAATCCACCAGAAGAGAAAGGTAATGGCAAATTTATCTCTGGATTCAGTACTATGACCCTCAGGAAACTTTGTTTCTTCCCCTTCAGAACAATTAGTCCTAGAGTAGTGAACACTTCTTCAGTTTCCCATAAGTCATCCTCAATGCTCAGTTTACTTTCAAAACTTCATGACACAAATAGTAACAATTAAGAACTCCCAAACAAATGATCCTGCCAAGACAGATAATGCTAGCAAGAGCCAATGCTAACTGAGCAATTACTGTATTTCAGATGTTTAATCCCCAAAACAATCCAAAGTGTCATTATTTCCTCTCATTGAAAAAAATTAGGGGAGAGCAAGATTTAGGAAAGCATTACATTTTCCCACCATTCCAAGCCAAGAATTCATTTCCTTGATTTGTTAAGTGCTTCTAGTTGTCATGGTCGAGTGAGATGCTGCGACGGCCCCCGCTCCAACAGCACCTCACCTTTTTGGGGCATTTGTGCTAGTATCTTGGCTCCCTTTAATAGCCAGCTATTTATCAACCTCCTTTCCTGCTGATTAGAACATCAACAGACAACAAATATTGAAAATATATGCAGGCTGTTTACTATTCTAATTAAGTAGTGCATTCCACAAAGTTAATTTGGTACCTATTTAAGAAGACACATAATTATTATTAAATTGCATAGCAATTAGATACAGCTGCACCAATAAATCCACAATTAGCCTACAAACAGCTGTCGAGTGGTTTTTGTTGTTGTTGTTGCTCTTTATTTTACAAGATCTATCATTTCTGCTACATAGACTATTTCTTCTTTATTTCCTTCACTTCCCTTTCTACTACTTTGGAGATAAAACACGATGAGCCTAGACTGAATTCCCCATTGACATAAAATCCCAAATTCCTCCGTTAAGATCTTTCTGGGAATCTCAAGCAGCACCACACTTTTTTCGTGGGTCCTGATTTCTGCTTGGAAGCTGAAAGGTGAAGACACCAGAAGTCAGGCAAATCTTACAGATTTATCACATGCCAAAATGTTAACCTGACAGTAAATTCCACCATAGGCAATGACAAAGTTGTGAAAATGATCTCTACAGTTGCTGCATTTGCAATTTGAGAGCATTGGAGCAAAAAAAAAAAAATGTAGAAAACAATTTAGGGATAAGGACAAGAAGTTTTCCAGCTAAATGTGGTAAATTAACCAAATTTCCAATATATATTTTCTTACTCCTAAACCTGTTCTTAGCTCTAGCAAAGAAGCAGAAGAAGCAGAAGCAGAAGCAGAGCAGAAGAAGAAAAGAAGGAGGAGGAGGAGGAGGAGAAGAAGAAGACCAATTCACAAGGACACAGAAAATATAAGAGGGGCCAATTGCTGATTAGCAAAATCCATCACCTCTTGGAGGTTGGAAAGCAAGTGGCAGAGTAGTGAGACCACGTAGCAGGAATGAAGGGAGCCCACCTTAACAGAGGCCCAAAGAGGCTGCTTCTCTCGAGACACTAACAAGATGTGGGGTGGAAATAAAGGGAATTCGTTAATCATCTGGACACTTAGCTGGTAATAAACCTATAAATGACTACTGGTCCCCGTGACACAGAGACCAAAGTCTGTGAAAAAAAAAGAAGAGGAAGTAATCGTATTGCAGAGAACCTTTGGTATATTAGACAGAAAGTGTGCTGAACAAAGGCGGAAACAACGAAGTGACCTACTTGCCGATGGGAGTGGGACCTCAGTCTCTTCGTGCACCTGGCTCCAGAGTATCGATACTCACCAAGTACACCCAAGCAAAGACCACATGGGTTCTTCCCAGGAGAAACTGAGTGACCATGAGATGGGGGTGCGGAGGGGACGCCTGCAATTTTCATGTTTAGGGTTTTCACAATGGACAACATGCTTGCCATCTGATTACCTCCTAGAAAAGCTCTCATGTATGTTGCAGCGTCAATGTGGGAGCAACTCACTGTCCAATACTCACAGAAAACTAAAGATCCTCTAGATGTTTCAGGTAATATTCTTAGTGAAAAACACAAAAATGAGATAGAAATTGGAAAAAGGAATTCAGTTAAAAGGGATAATAGAGGAAGTAGAACAAAATGGAAATGAAGCCATAAATATCCTCAGAGAAATGAGATAAAGTATTGTATTCGTGAAATAGGAAGAGAGAATGTTATTTTATAACAAAAGCATTGGAAATTCAAATACAAACCTAGAATTTTTTCTCAAAATTATTCTTTTCACTAGTATGTATTCGCAATGCAGAATAATTACATGCAACTTGAGGGTCTGGCGCATAAACATATCCCCATCCTCATCATTCCCACTTCCCTCCCTCTATTCGCTCCCCTTCACCCCCTCTCACAGCCCCTTTCTTTTCTTTTCACACTTTCATCTTTTTAATAATGAGTTTAAGTTTCATGGTATTGAGAACTATCAAGGTTAGAAAAATATTAACTAACATGCTTCTTGAGTATATCAATAGTTGAGTTTTTAAAAGAAGGTATAAACAAAAATGCCCTTCATTTATTTTGAGCTTCTGAAGTCAAAAGTGAGACTACCACTAATGTATTCAGTTTAATCACAGATATTGAGTTTACTCAATGCAGTAATATACTAACAAATATTTTTAAAACACAGTAACACTGTATTTCTCTGCCTTACATCTTTTTCCCCCCATGGTTACTGAAAATTTCAGCCAAGGTTCAAGCACAACCTACATGACAGGATGTGAATTGTTGATAGTTCCATTTCTTTGGAAGTTCACTCAGATTAGCAGATAGTGCAAGGGAAAAATAAGAAAAAATAAAAATTCTAAACCTGCAGTTAAATTTTCAGCAATGCTAAGGGACTAAAACAGACCTGACACAGTCTTCGAAATTACACTATTGCTTTAGTTCTCATTATATGTCTGTGTCTTAGTAGAAAGCTGACTGACCTCATTCTGTTTCCTTACTTGCCAAAAAACATCTCTGTGACCTGCCACGAAAGTCCATTTCTTTCTCGCTCCTTCCTAATCTCTTCCCTGTGACATTTTACCAAAAAAATACCCAATTCATGGTGATAAGTTGCCTGTTCCTGGTGAACAGGAGGTATATAATCAAAATACTCCCACAGAAGGACTCTATGACCTAGAGTTGAGAATCCACTTAAAATTGTTTTCAGCATTTCATAACAAGGACATCTTGAAGACAGAGGAATTATTTCAATAAGTGATCATGCCTCCTGTTTGCCTTGTGACATATTGAGCTTCCTAAGATTTCATCTCTGAATATCAAGTGGTCTCCCATAAATAGGGGTACACTAAAGAATACTACTACAGAAGTTAGTGGCATCTTGAGAACAGACTTAGGAAACTGAAGGTACCATTTGGCTCTCTAGTTCCCTGATATTGTACCGGGAATAAATGGAGAAATACAAAAAATGAAGAGTGCCTACCTGAGCAAGCCAACACTAGTGCCTGGGGAAGGATGACCAAAGAGATGAGGAACATGACAAGCTCGCAAATATACATCAATTTGAGATTAGAACCCACAAATTCCACGTGCAGTCACAATGACATGTATCTATTGAATTGTATAAGATACAACCAAAACTGTGAGCTTAACAAAGGAATTGAAAGCATACTGCTTTTCAAGGTCAAAGAGTCATGTGTTCCTTTGGCTCAGTGAGGAACATTATATTCACAATTATGTCCAGAAGTTTTAGGCTTCTGTGCTTATAGAAATAGAAATGAAATCTCTAGCACACAGGAAATTTTGAGGAGTTGGATATATAATCCTACCTCCTAAAGGACAAAAGCTTGGAAGATCATTAAGCTACTTTGACAGGTTTATTTTCCTGTTTATATTTCATTATTTTATATCTCCTTTCCCTCTCCACAAAAATCTCATTTCCTATCTTCACTCTTATTTGGCTCTTTTACTTATTTATACTGTTGTGGTTAGGATCCGGAGTGTCCCTCAAAAGTCTCATGTATTAATTTTTCTCAGTTATTTGTTTAATTTGTATTCATATTATTTGTATAATCTAGATATTAGCCCTCTGTCTGAGAAGTAGCTGGCAAAAATTTTTCCCATTCCACTGTTTTTTTACTCTGATAATTGTTTCCTTTGATGTACATAAGTTTCTTAATTTGATTTTTTTTAAAAAGCCATTTGTTAATAGTTGGGGTTATCTCTTGTGCCATAGATGTTCTGTTGAGAACGTCCTTGCCTATATCTATGTCTTCAAGGGTTTTATTTTCCAGGAGGTTCAGGATTTGAGTTTTAATATCTAGATATTTCGTTGATTTCTACTTGATTTAAGTACAAAGTGAAAGGTGGGTCTAGATTCACTCTTTTGCACATGGATGACCAGTTTTCTCAGTGCCATTTGTTAAAGAGGCTGTCTTTTCTCCAGCATTATATTTTGGGCCCTGTGTTGAAGATCAGATGGCTGAGGGTTCTTGGGGTTGTGTCTGTATCTCAAGTCTGCTATACTGGTCTACATGTCCTTCTGCACCTATACCGTATGATTTTTAGTCATTGTTGTTTGTAATACAACTTGATGTCCAGGATTGTGATGCCTCCTGCTTTTGTGTTGTTGTTCAGGATTGCTTTGGCTATTCTGGCAGAAGTATATTTTTTACTATTAATTTTTCAATAAGCAAACTAATTCTTAAAAAAGAGACACAGGATAAAATTTTTTAAAGCAAAAGAATAAAAAGAGGGAAAACTAAGAAGTAGAGTATTGATTCAAAGTTACCAACATCCAACCAACAAGTGTTCCAAGAAAAAATTGCAAACAAGCAAAATAGAAAAAGTTACGTTTAAAGAAATTATCCCAGAAATAATATAAAAACTCCAAAAAAGTAAGTTTCCAAATTGAAGAGTTGGCCTGAAAATAAGATAAAAATGACCCATATCAAGGTACATACAATATGGCAAAACTTTAGAATAGCAGATATAAAAACATCCTAAAAATTTTCCACAATTAAAAAAGTCTCATAAAAATGATAGAGTATTACCTGACTTCTCAACAACCACACTAGAAAGCAGCTAAAAATGGATTAATCTCATGATTCTATTTTTTTTCAAGCTCTTTTTCAGATCTTTCTCTGGCACATCTGTTTCTTTGCCAAGACTCACATTACTCCAGGAGTAACAACTATTTTTGATGGAGAATGAAACAAACTTTAGAAAGAAAAAAAAAAAAACTGATGTTGCAGAAGGTAAGGTGAAGAATGAAGAAACTGAAAAACCAAGCTTTTGATAGCATTTGTGACCCTTGAATAGATTGTGTCAACTTGAGGGAATTAGGAACCACACTGGGATTAGGGTTTGGGAACCACACCTAGGCTGGGAATTGAGAACGAGCCTATATTTGAGTGTGAATGATTTGTGGTCTGGCCAGTGAGGGAAGAGCACCCACCCAGATGGGGAAGGGCCAACTGGAACTCCAATAGTATAAAAGGAAGGAAGAAGGAAGATTGTTAGAGCTTCTTCCTCTGGGAAAGCTCTCGCCTTTGCAATTGTCTGCAGACGCCGACTTGCTACGCACCGCAGATCTTCATCACGGATTTGCTCCAGTGTCACCTTGCACCTGTCTGCCCATTGCTGATCCTCTGTCACTGATCTTCAGGCTCCGGTCTCCGCCATTGCTCTTCAGACAACCGAGATCTGAAGCATACTCACTTCACTGGTTGTCCCGCAGTCCCAGATGGAAGATCTACTTCACAACTAAGCAGCCATCTTGGACTATCTTTGTCCTCAGAATTGTAAGCCTTCCTAACAGAACCTTTTTTGTTATAAAATTATTATTTCTGCCCTGTGAAAGAACCCATACTAATACACATTGTAGAGCTATTTAATCCATCTATCTCAGAGCCCTCCCTTGTCCGCATTCCATTAATGTGACAGGTAGCTGTTACATGGCCATTCACAACCCAGCCTCATCACTAGGACTTTTTTTTTTCCAGTTTGCAAACTTTGAAATTTTTTCCCCATTTTACTGATATGTATAAGTGCAAAATTTAAGGTTTACAATGAAGTTTAGCATATTGAGCATCTACGTATGTTGTCAAGGTGACAAGTACTTTCCCACTCTCCTTTTGTCCCTCCCCCTACCAACCCATCCCTCCCTCCCCACCTTACCCCCCTTTTCACTTTGTTTTTGGTTTTAAGTTCCATAAGAGCTGTGATCTGGGTCTCTCATATCAGAGTGACCATTCGATGTTTCACCTTCTGCTTCTGACTTCACTAGGACATTTCATTCTTAAGTAACCACAAGCCTGCTCAGATTCAGGACGAGAAGATGGAGAACAGCTCCTCCTCTTGGGAATAAGACCACTGAGTAGAAACCGAGGCACCAATGCAGGCTCTCCTGAGCTAGACACTGAGCTTACAGTACCACAAAATCACTCTTAATCTGTAGGTAGAACACCCACAGAGTTATTTCAAAGGATTCAGGAAACCATGTGTGCACCAAGCATTATACATACGTGGAAGAAATATGTGCCTTATATACCTAAGAGAGCATATCATTATTTTAAAAGTGTACATTCTATCTTTGTGATTAGTAATAAGCAAATTCACAAAAAAATCAAAGAAATGTGGGAGAAAACTCAGCTAAAATAGAAGCTATGAATTACAGAAAAGATAGAAAACAAAGGCCCTAATTAGAAGCACGTGGAGAACAGATGAAAAGAATTGCATCTATGAAACAGTGGAGTAATGTTAACCTAGAAGCCCCAGTGCAGTACAGGGGGTTGTTACCCAGAACCATCCATCAGAATCAGCCTGGGAGATGCTTTCCTCGTGGAAAGGCTGGGAGGCATCCAGATCTATTGAATCAGTGCTGAAAAGACGACAAAAGCCATTCTGACACACTGGCTCAGAGTCCCTCTTCTTGGATGGCCCCCATGCCCTCTTCTGTTTCTTGAATTTCAATAGGTCTCATTATCTTCCTAACTGCCCTGCATACACTTGACAGTTAACCTCCTTTATCTAGCTAAGTGGGTGTTCGTTCCTTCTAGGCAAAATTAGCTAACTTCAGCAATCACAACCAGAACTGAAGAAAGGAAGCCATGCTTTTTAAAAGAAACTTTTTGTGGAGGCTGCCAAAGATAAAAACTGCAGGAGACAGTTCTTCATATGGAGTAACCTCCCAGAAAAGTAGAGCTGTTTCTGATTTCTCACTAATAAAAAGCTCTATGAGAAGCTGGTTTTCTTTGAAGGAGTGTCTTAGTCACATTGTCATTGCTGGAACACAATAACCGACATTCACAACTGAAGGGAAAAAAGGATCATTTCAGTTCACAGTTTCAGGAGGTCTCACTCAGTCCATCCGTGAGCAACTCACAATGGCAGAAAAGTCTGGCAGAGAAGAGCTACTCACAACATCATAAGAGGAAAGAACCAGACCACAAGAAGTGGGGACAAGAGTATACATCCTTTAAGGCCACATGCCAGTAATCTGCCACCAGCCCAACAATCCACACATCCTACCTCCCCACTCAAAACCCACAAATAACCCACAATATCCAAATATTTGAGGTTGGGAGCCCAGCTAGCTCAGTCTTTAGAGAATGAGACTTTTAATATGTGGTTTGTGCAGCACATTGGCACCAAATGTCACAGCCAGGACAGCATCACCAGCTTGGTTAGTCTGGGGTCTGGATTGGTATGTGCAATTAAAAAATGATCCACTCAGGCAGTCTTGTGGAACCATCTCATGTACGGGATGGAATCAAGTTTATTATATCCTCCCAGCCTTATATACCCGGAGAAAGACAAGAGCTCATGCTCAGGGCGAGCTTTCTACCAGTGATCTGTGTGAGGTCTTCATTATGTGTATAGCTACTCCTCAGCTACTAGGCTAGCAATCTCCTGATAAGGACCTCTGACTCAATTATCTTAACTTATGGAAATTAGTCTTCTTTTATCTTCCCAGAGCAGACTAAAGGCCTTCCTCCTTTTCTCTGATCAAAGCAGCCTTCTGCCAGAAATACAGGAGGATAAAAGAAAGTTTTTGTTTTCATAGAGTCATCAGGAATCTCTTAAAAAGCAGGTGTGAACAGTTTGGATCTCCACAGGGACCCATTCCAGATCCAAACAACAACAATTATTTGTAGCTTTTTCTAAGGAAAAGGAGATTTCCAAGATTATTCACCAAAGCCTACAAATAAATAAATGTATGTACCTTTGTACATGCATTTCTCCTGACCTTTTCTAGATACACAAGACTATAAATGAATGGGTCCAACACCTCAAGACAAGAGGAAGTGTTCTTTTGACAACACGTGAGCATATTTTGTCTCTTGGTTCATGAGCTTTTCCCATTTATTGCCTGTAACCACAGAAAATATCTCAAAAACCAGAGAAATCTGGGATGTTAATATTCAATTAACACTTGGGAGGCTGAGGCAGTTGAAGCCAGGCTGGGATGCACAGAGAGCTCAGGATCAGCCTGAGCTAGAGTGAGACCCTGTCTCAAAAAAAATTTTTTTTCAATTAACACAAATCCTTCAAATCAATGTTTCCATAACTTATTTGTAAACTGTGACTGCAGGACATTAAGGGGTGCTTGAATCTTCTGTGATGGAAATTGAAGGAAGTGTGCACACGCAAAAGTGGTAATATTGCTCAAATTTCAGCAAACAGTTCATTCATTATGAAGACCAGTTATACTTAAAGACTATGGTATAATAATTTTAACATATCAAATTGCAATTGTGAAACTTGAAAATTAAAGTTACTGCATAATTGGGGCACTTACTGAATTGTTCTTGTAATTTTCAATTGTTTTTCGTAATTCAAGATCATCAGGACATATGCTTAGAATTGTTTTTCCATCTTAAGTGTTCAAAATAATATTCCAACCTTCTTTCCAATGCTTCTCCCCATATTTCTTCCTTCCTTACCTGAGCTCACTTCCTTTCTCTGCTTTATAGTCAGAGACAACTCTAAAGTCCTTCCTTTGCTTTAAGGCCCCCCAAAACTTCTCTTCATCCATAAGAGTCTCCTGGGCCACCCAGGAAGACTCCCTTCTGTATCCCTTACATCTTTTACTCAAAGCAGTGGAGTCCTTGTGATCATCTTGTGCATGTAAGGGAGCTCAGCATAATGACAAAAATACTGCATAAATTATTCTCTTTGAGGACTGGCATCCAACTTTATTTTTTATGTGGCTTTGCAGAATTTCCCAGTGGCTAGCACAGGAACTTGAACAAAGCAGATGCTGCACATTTTCATCACAGAAATGAAAGAACGTTGTTAGAACTGTTCATGATTTCTGCTTCCCACCTGGTTGTAATAAATGCTAGCCAATTAACTAGAGTTCAGTTTATGGCCAGAAATAATTATTTTCACTTGGAATCTGCCTCAAAAGAAATCACATCCTTGACTTTTAATCATAAGACCATGATCCAAATGAGACAGGGCTACATAGACGGGAAACTTTTGTGAGGGAACTGACAATAGTAAGTGGGAGGGGCAAATCTATGTCTGTAGATTGAAGAAGTCTCTCCAATTTCATGAGGTAAATTGCCTCGAGAGAAGAAAAAAAAACTAATCTGAACCTTTTGAACTTTCCAAGTGGCTTTCTTCTAAACATGGATTCATTTCTCAGCCTAGGCTTTCACAAAGCCGGCAGGTTGCATGTCTTCTGCATATTCTTGTGCTGGATAATTAAACATTTTCCATTGAATGGCAACATGAGGGACAGAATTAGGATTAACTATATATACAAATGAAAATCAATCTTGAACCATAACTCTTCAGACTCTGCCTACAGTCCTTCATTCAAAACCCACATCATCAGCTGCTTACTACACATTTCCTCTCAAACCACTCCCAATTCACTATGCCTGGACAAAACTCCCTAGTTCCCCTGTCTGCTAATGATATAATGTTTTCTTAGTCACTGAGGCTACATATGGTGGTGGCTTTTGACCACCAATATCATTTATCTTTTATTTCCTGCCATACTGTTCTGTGAATTCACTTGCAAAAGATCCTGTTTTTACAGTGAACCTATGTTGTTCCAATGCATCCACAGCATCCTTTTCTCAGAGCTACTCTTCCCTTTGATGTGAGGATGCTGGTATCTCATTCTGGCACCACTGAGTAGCACTGATGAGAAAGAAGGCTGTTGCTCAGGGTGTCTCATTCCCTTGGCTAAAGTCACTGGGTAAGAGGCAGGTTTGTACTGCAAGTGGAACCAATCAACTCCTTTCTTAGGATTTAATATTATGGTAAATTTTCTCTCCCAGGACTGCTAATCTAAGTGAATTTACAATGACCAGCAAACACATGTCATCTTAGCTATATTCGGGAAGCCTAATTAGAACTGAATGAGACCGAGACCATCAGAGAAGGTATCAGGGTCAATATGGAAAGCCAGCTGTCAACATGGTTTCAGCCCCTGGGACCTTACTTGAAGACTGTCTCATGCCTGAAGATGCCAGATAGATCAATCAAGTTTCAAAATCCCGATTCTGCCATTTTCTACTTAGGCAAACATAGACCAACTACCATAACTGTTCTGTGCCTCACATATCTTAAAAATGAGGAACATTAATAGCTGCTCTCATAGGCTTATGTGAGGATTAGCATTTAAAATGTTCCACAAATGTTGGCAATAACTATTAAGTACCAATGAGCCATTGTCATTTGATCTAGTCTGAATTGGATGCTTATAGCACAGAAGGAGCACTGATTACAGGGCTCCAATTTTCTTAAAGATATGACTGGATCTGATCTTTCCTTCTCCTTCCCACCATCACCACCCCATGGGATTCTTGAGCCATGTTTCATCTGGCTCATCCGATTCTCTCTACGACCTTGAATCTGCCGAAACCTACAGTGCCAAAGCCCCTGAGGCAAACATGACTCTCACCATGGAAGGACCTCACTCCACCTTCTGGCCTCCCTCCTCTCCCTGGCTTCTGAGGCTGCATCTTAATTACCCAGTTTGAACCATCTCCTTACCATGGGTCAGTTCGTGTCCTAGATTTCAGGAGACCCTGCCTTGCTAACATGTCCCTCTCCCTTCCCTATACTCCTCTTTGGCGGGTCCCAACTCAGGAGTAAGAGCACACTGACATCCAAATAAATATTTTATGGGGTTTAATGATAAAACTAACCATTCTTATTTTTTCAATGCTGTAGTTTTAGAAGAATGTGATTTTCAAATTAAGATCAATTTACTATAGTTATCTACACTGGTTGCAAAAATTCCCATTGTGACAGGCACACAATTACCAAAATGATAAAATAACATGGGTTGGAGGTGTAACTCAGTGGATAAAGCACTAGCCTAGCATGGGCAAGGCCTTGGGCTCAAATCCCCAGCACTACATAAAGACTAGGTGGGAATGGTGGTGTACACCTGTAATCCTAGTACTCAGGAGGCTGACGCAGGAGAAATGCCTTGAGCGGGGGCCAGCCTGGACTACACAGTGAGTTCAGGTCCAGCCTCAAATACAGATTGGGACCCATACTGTAAATAAATAAATAAATAAGGCAATAATGTGATTTTTTAAAAGTTACATGTTTTTATTACGTAAACATTATAACATTCCTTGTGAAAATTTGTCTTCAGGTTTCCTTTTTCTCTGGCGGAATGTCAGATTTCATAAAAATTCTAGGAATGACTTATGAAACACACATTTACCTATCCCTTCCATAAAAGAGCCTCACTGTCTACATTTTCCAGATTCCTGAGAAAAAAATCATAGGTTTGGCCTATTTTGCAGTGTAATACATACAACTTCTGACACAATATAAAATAAAAGACTTCTAAATGCAAGTCCCCTTTTGTTTACAAAGTTCTATAAAAATACATTAAGCACGTTCATGTTTGTTCTTTGACTTAATATTCCAGTTTATCAGAAAACAAAGCGTCACACAACAAGACACACACACTACATCAATCTTGCAGCAACGTGATGTCGACATCGTCATGGACACCCTGCAGCAGCAGCTCTCCCGGGTATGTGACAATCTTCCTTCGCTTGGCAGCTTTGAGCGTCCCGACCAAGGCCTCAAAGAGGTTGGCACACTTGTCATCCCGGAAGAGGACCCCAAATTTCACACTTAACTTTCCATCTGCATCTAATATGAGAAAAAATGCAACGTTAGCAAGTGCCAAGTCTGTTTCTAGGTAACGCCTCCCCATGTCCCTCCTCTGTTTTTCTCCCTCATACATCACCCACACTGATGTGGAATAAAACATGCAGGCCAAATTTTACAAGATGTGCATCTAATCATCTAATCGATACCCTTCTACTTTAATTTTTTGGTGGTACCTATCACCTTCAAAATAAAGTGAAGCTCATGGCTTCGTAGATAAAGCCACATCCCATGGCCATTCACCCACTGCTTTCCTGGTCTTCTGCCAGATCACTGTATAAACCTTTTGGTCTAGTACATGATGAGCTACCTGCTGTTACCCAACACGCCACGAAGAATTCTGCTTTCATAACTGTGCCTGCGGGTGTCCTCCCTCCCGCCCCCCAGGCTGCTTTCCCTCGCTACATCATTTCCTTCACAAATGCTCAGCTGTCACCTCCGCAGGAACATCCTCCATCATCTCACCAGTTAGCAAGGGTGGGGAACCTTTTGTCTCCCAAGGGCCATGTGGGTATTTACGGAATAATTCAAGCCATACAGAATTATCATCTTAAAAATTACCCTGCTATATTGGATAAAATATTTAACTGTTGTGCAGTTAGCTCAGCCCTAATGTGCCGTGGTCAACCAGACAATTTTGTGGGACAGGTCATACATAGCCTGCAGGCTGGATACTCTCCATCTCTCATTTAAGGTATTACCTCTTATAAAATGTCTCTCAAAATATTCATCACATTATAATTAACAACTAAATAATGCCGACTGTGTACTTGCTGTATCCCTAGAATGTTTTAATTCATTCCACAATCATAAAATTCACTTAATCCTCATTTCATGGAAGACTGTACTGACTTCAAGAAGCATGGGTATTGTATGTTCCAATTAAACTGCCCATTTATAGTACTACCCATTAAGATATATTATTTTAGAGATATTAAAATATGAAAAATGACATGTGGGCCCAGTGGCACAGGCCTGTGATACCAATACTCTGGGAGACTGAGGTAGGAGGATCACAAATTCGAGTGACCAAACTGGGCTCAATTTCCAATACTACAAAAAAAAATAATAAAATGTCTTTGAGTCACTATGACAGCATATTATTATTGTACAAATAAGGACATCAAGAAACAGAAAAGTTTAGTAATATTAGGAGTGTCCCACACCAGTGTGTGGAGAATCTGAGATTCTCTCCCGGCCCGATTCCAGAGCTCACTTCCTTAACCCCTTACCAGTACACGCCATCGGGCTCTCATTAGCTTCCCAAAACCTCAAAGATGAGATGAAATTTTGTTTATTTCTGCATCTCCTGAGCCAGAGCAAAAAGGGGGCACTCAAGAGAGATGTGTTGAAAAAGAAAAAAGAAATACTCATTGGATGAAAGAAACCTCCAAATAATCATTCCCACTTAACCTTTTCTCACTGGATTAAAAAAAAATGAGACTTTAAAGAATGTGACTTTAAAAGAAACAGATAAGACTTCTTTCATCAATTTCCATCTTGAGCTCATACATCATATGTAGATTAGTCAAAACTGCTCCAGACAGAACTTAAATAATTAACCATAACATGTCAAAAAATGACATATCTCTGTATATGATTTTCAACTCAATAAGTCATCCTTCACCAAGTACAAGAAAGTCAAGGTGTCCTGATGAAGCTGCATAATTTAAAGTATTTTCATGCATATGGAAGTGATGATAAGTATCTCAAGTCTTCTAATTGGAAAGCTGCTCATTTTAAAATGCAGTTTTTCTCTGCCCCAACAGAATACAGATACACTTTCAGGGACCTAAAGGGTAGAATCTTAAATTCACTTGAATCTGACTGATAAACACAAGACGGGCATGGAGAAGGAAAAGAAAGCCCTAAGAGCCTTTGGAAACAAGCCTTTAACAACCCAAAGGATAACGTGAGCTTGTGAGCTCAGGAGGAAGTAGGAATGTCGGGGAGAAACAGAGCAGGGGCATCCCTGGTGACTGTAAGATTCACCACACTTAGGATATAAAATCAACATTAAAATACCACTAGGTTTTATATATACCGATAATGAACTGGCAGAGGAAAAAGGAAAATACTTCCATTCACAACAGCTTCAAAGCAACGAGGACACAAAGACCTCCCATGGCCATAGACTGGTAGCACTAACACTGCTGAAATGGTCACGTTACCAAAAGCAATCTACAGTTTGAATACAATCTCCATCGTACATTCAGTGACATTCTTCACAGAACTAGAAAAAAAAACTATCCTAAGATTACTATAGAAATGTAAATGGGGCACGGTGGCATATGCCTATGACCCCAGCACTCACGGGCTGGAGGAATGGCTCAGTGGTAAAGTGCTAAGTACCCAAGTTAGATTCCTCAGCACTGTATAAAGCTTGGCGTGGTGGTGCACACCTGCAATCCCAGCACTCGGGAGGCTGAGACAGGAGGACTGCATTGAGTCTAAGGCCAGCCTGGGCTCCATAGTGAGTTCAGGACCAACCTGGGCTACAGAGCGAGACCCTGTCTCAAAAAGAAAACAAAAATTCCAGCACAAGGGAGGTTGAGACAGGAAGATGGCTAGGAGTTCAAGGCCAGTCTGAGCTATATAATGAGTTCAGAAACATGAAGGAACTATTATGAATAGCCAAAATAATCCTAAGCTCAAAGAGCAAAGCATAACAGTACCTGATTTCAAATTACACTACAAAGACACAGTAACAAAGACAGCATGGTACTCGCACAAACATAAACACATAGACCAATGGAACAGAGTACAGGACACAGCACAAACCTACGCAACTACGGTCGTCGACTGTCAACAAATGAGCGTGAACTGTAATCACGTGGAGCAAAGACAGCCTTTACAAATGGTGCTAGGAAAACTGGAATATCCATGTGTAGAAGACTGAAACCAGGTCCTTACCTCTGACCTGTTCAGAAATCAATTCAAAATAGAAGAGAGACCCAAGTGTAAGACCTGAAACTTTGACTGCTGGAAGAAAAGATGAGAAACACCTGAGGTCATAAGCACAGGCAAAGACTCCAATAGCCCAGGAAATAACAGCAATATCAACACATGGGACTACATCAAATTGAAAAGGTTCTGCACAGAAAAGAAAACAGTGTGACGAGACAGTCTAAATGAGAGAAATCTTTGCCAGCCACTCTTCAAAGAATTAATACTAGAATACTCAAGAAATTAACACCAAAAAACCCCAACAACCCAATCAATAAGTGAGATAATGAATTAATAAACACTTCTCAGAAGTAAAATAGTCAATAAGTATGTGAAAAATGCTCAATATCTTTAGCCATCAGGGACATGCAAATGAGAACTACACTCGATCCTTTCTCGCCCAGTCAGAATAGCTCTCATTGAAAACACATACAGTAAGAAATGCTGGCAAGGATGTGGGGCAAAGCAAGCCATTCTACACTGCTGGTGAGAATGTAAATTAGTACAGACCTGAGAGAAATCACTACAAAAGTTCCTCAATAAAACTAAAAATGGGGTTGGAGGAATGGCTCACCGGTTAAAGCGCTTGCCTTTGCAAGTGCTAAGCACCTGAGTTCGACTCCCTCTTGAGGTCCATACTGAATTAAATGTTGGCACTCCACAGTTTAGCATGCCTTTTTTTTTTTTTTTTGATAACTGCCTCATGAGTTTTTACCTATTTTCATCAACTATGTAGTAAGATCCTTCAGGAAAAGGAACGTAACTATGTCACTAGTACTTTCACAGAGTGTGGCATAACTAAGTGTTTAATCAATATTAACTGACCATGTGATTAATTCACTCAACTGTTAATCCACACCACTTTTATATGCCTCCTTATCTTAGTACATTTCAGTGATGTTGGCTCATTGATGTAGAAATAGTGACTGGAGAAAATCAAAAAGGATGTGGGGCTGAGGATGTGGCTTAGCAGAGTGCTTGCTTAGCATGTGTGAGACTCTGTGGGTCTGGTCCACCAAAACTGAAAGAGACGGAAGGATGGAAGGAAGGAGGGAGGGAGAGAGGGAGGGAGGAAGAAAGGGAGGGAAAAGAAAGAAGTAGTAGGAAGAGTAATACTTTTCAAAGATACCCTTGTCCTAATCTCCAGGAGCTACAAATATGTTGTCTCCCATGGCAAAACAAACTTTTCAGATTTTCAGATGTGATTATCTTTAGAACCCTGAAATGGGAAGATTACCCAGGATCACGGTTATCTGGGTATATAAATATCTGGGTCATCTCAACACAATCACCAGGATCCTTAAAAGTGGAACAGAGAACAGGAGGCCAAAGTCACGTCATGCCAGGACTCTCTAACAGACGTTGTTGGCTTTGAAAATAAAGGGGGCCAAAACCAAAGAATGTGGGCAGCCTCTAGAAGCTGAAAAAATTTAGATCTTAGACCCTTACTAGCCTTCTGACCTTCAGATAACATGGACTGTGTTAAGGGAACTGCACGGTAGAGTCTGTGGTAGAGTGCTTGCCTAGAATGCTTGAGGCCCTTGCTTAACCGTAGCAAGAAAGAAAGAAAGAAAGAAAGAAAGAAAGAAAGAAAGAAAGAAGAAAAGAGGGTACTAAGACATTTATTGCTTTATGTCATTAAATTTATTGTAATCTATTATAGCAGAATAAGACAGAAGACAGAAAACAGATTAATGGCTTACTAAAATTTTCAAACTATAAAACTTTCAAAGAGATAATGGCAACTCTTAGGAGGTATTACTTCAAGCTGTTTTTCATTTGATGTAACTTTAAATTATACCAAATAATATAGTTTTAAAATTTTGAGTTCCATTATCCAAGTTCTGTTAGGTATGTCTACTGTTGTTAACATTTTCAAAATGCTCCCCAAATTTTCCTATCTTGTCTGAGAGATACTGAATGACTAAAGACTACAACAGTAAATCTCATCACAATCTACGTAAAGGGCACTAACTACTCCAATTTTACATGTCACCATCTTTACAGTAGCTATACAGTTATTGAAGAAAAGATAAAAGAGAAAACCTAAAAGATAGCTTACTTTATATACTCATAATTACATAAAATAATTTATGAAAAATCAGACAATTTAGTGTAATTTTGATTCAAATCCCCAGACACTTGAAAGTTTATAAAGTGGTAGCAGAATAAACTAGAAAACATGAATTTCAATAGTCGCAATAAAATCTCAACATGATTCAATTACTAAATTTTAATGCAACCAAATGAAATAAACTCAGCAATTTTCTTCCCATTCAAAAAGATAATGAAACATCTCAAGTACTTTTTGCCTTAGAGAAATTAGGTGGCCCAAGAGTCCTGTGTCTCAGTCAGATGTCTCAACATAGAAAAAGTGGTGACCAGATGTAGCGATTGGTTGAGTGGTCATTGGGTCCTGAAGCCCCAGGTGGCCTCATTAGAGGCTTCTTCAGAAGCCTAGCACTGCTTATTCCGAGGTAAACTCAGAGGAAATACTCTATAGAGGCCAGACACGGTAATACATGACTATAATCCCAGTCACTCCGAATGCTGAGGCAGGAGGGTGGCAAGCTAAAGGTCAGCCTGGATAATTTATCAAGACTCTATCTCAAAGTAAAATTTTAAAAAGGGTTCATGGTGTTACTTACTCAGTGGTAGTATGCTTGCCTGGCATGTGTGAAACACGCATCTGTGTTAAAATACTTACTTTTTGAGCCCAAACGATGAATTTCCTCCACTAGGAGATTAACCTCATGATCCACGTTCATTGTCACCTGAAAGAGAAAAAGGCAACCTAACCTACATTGTAGCCATTTTCTTTTTTCATATAGCTGTTTTCAGTATTACTTACCATGTTCCTCTTCCTAAGTGTCGTTGTGACACTAAGCGTCCTGTGTTCCCTCTACCTGCCTAACTGCCTCTGTGCCACCCAACTCCAGCTCTCAACGGTGTACTGGGGAGAAGACAGCCCCTCCACTTGTACCCTTCACAGGGCCCCGCGAGGCACCAAAACAACAGATAATCACACAGGATCCACACTCTAGGGTACAGTGGTCAGAAGCAACAGCAGCAATGGGACAGTCTGGGTTCAACGCATTCTGAATGCCACAGGTTTAATGGAGGTCATACAGAAGGAGTGAGCTGAGCAGTCAGGAAGGAAAGGGTGTTCTACACATGGGGAAGGACATACGCAAAACTATGGAGGCAAAGGGAAAAAAGTAGAGCACTTACGGCAGGTCCTGACCTAAGAGTTGTCAGGAAAAAGTGACATGCTTCCTGCCCTAAAGGGGGCCTGCAGTTTAATGGGTACAGGGTCACCGTCATGCCCTCAGGTCAGTGCAGTGCTCACTTCTGGCTCACAAGCAGGATTATCACGTCCTTCTCTGTTCAGTGCCCAGTAAACGTGAGGGCAACAGAGAGCTTGTGGTGAAGACCACTCCCATACGGACTCAGAATGTAACAAGCTGAGACTCACCTCGGTTTGCATGCCCCCCGCCCCCGAGTCCTGCGCTACCCAGGGCTGCCATCCTGCAAACAGCCCCTCTCACCTCCAGCCCTCACTCACACTGTGTCTTCCACATTATGGCTATTTCTCATTCTTGAGGCTAACACTCACACATCCAGCCCCTGCTTGTTTCTGGGTGGCCCGGGACGAGAAGAGCTCCACACGGAGCACTCCTACAGCGCCCTGCATTCCCCTTCACTTCACTCCCCAGGAACTGCCCCACCAAAAGGAAGCTCCTCTCTGCTGAACGGCCCCTGCTCACCCCATGTGGCAGCAAGAGTCCCAGTTCAATACTGTTTCACAGACTGCAAAGAACAAGCAAAAGGATGAGAGAGGAGGGAACCACACCTGAAGGAGCAACAGAAATACGAATGACGGGGCAGAATATACATCACTTCCTTCGTTTTCTGAGACAGGAGCTTAGAACTTGTGATCCTCCTGCCTCAGTCTCCTGAGTGTGCCACCAATGCCCAGCAATGTGTCTTCAAATTGTAAATTTTCCTTATTGGGTAAGGAATTTAAAAAAGAAACAGGCCTGCAAGTATGGTTTCCTAAAAGGTGGCAATTTCAGAGGAAGAACTTTATCCACACGGATTATAACCAATTCCTGGTAGCTTTTAAAAGCGAGTGACATCTACGACTACATACCACCTGTTTAAATAACACTGAGTAGGACACCAGATTTTCTATCAGCCAATAATTAAAAGTGCCACTACCATCTGCTACACTACTTATGCGAATATTATAATTTTAGAAGCCTGTATTGCAGTAAAATGTAAAATCTTCAATTAAATACGTATACATAAAACCTATCAAAAGTCATAGCGCTAAACAGTGGGGACTTTGAGGTCATGAAATCAAATCTATAACATTGTATGTAATTCAAGACATAATTTAAGAGATACTAAAAATCTAAAATATGCCCGGAGTACATACAGCTACTATGCTGAAGGTGTAAACACCATGCCAGGAGAATAATGGTAAGAGAAAAAAACCTGTTACTGTCAGAATGGTGAGCAGCTGGTGTCTGTGCCGGCTGAGAACCTGTCCTCCATACGGCAGGAGCCATCTAATTTTTGTTTGAATGTGCTTTTCCTCTCTCTAACCCCATGAATGTTGGGTAGAGTCTCATCTTAGCCTCCAAAGGTGGTCAGGGTCAGAATGACTGATGTGAGGCACAAGACAGATGATCTGACCTAGAACAATCAAACTCAGCCCTCAGAGTCTGCCAGAACTATTAGTAGAACATTCTCCTTTCACTGGGTCCTAAAACATTAACTTCGCAGGCCTGATGTAAATATCCAGCATGTGAGAAAAGCCTGCCAGGAATAAAACTAACGTAAGAAAACCCAGCCATAGAATACTGAGCCCCAAATGACCCTGAACTTGACAGTTAAGTAATCCTTTACTGTTTTTGCTTATGTTGGTTTGATTTTCTAGCACTTGAATTCTAAACAATATTGACACATAAAGTTAGCTTATAGAAAATCTGCTATTTAAAAAAAACTAAGGCTACTTTTACATACTTCTGTGAGTAAGCTTATTTCGTGTTGCCCTGTTGGATAGGGCAGATGGATAAAATATAAAGGCAGATCTGGAGCCAGGCATGATGGCACATGCCTGCAGTGCCAGCTACTCAGGAGGCTGAGGCCAAAAGCGGACTGGGAGACTGAAGATCACAAGCTCAAGGCCAACTTGGGCAACTCTTGAAGACTGCCTCTCAAAAAAGGGCGGGAGCTGAGGATGCAGCTCAGCCCTCTCTGAGTTCAACGCTCAACACACACACAAAAGAAAATGGTAGAAAGCAAAGCAGACTTAGGAGCTATATAAGAATATTAAGAACCAAAACTGCCGAACAATGAATATGTTTGTATTCTGTTGCTGGGCTCATCAACGCAGAAACGGTGAGGATCTGAGGGATATGGAAGACGGAAGACGGGACAAGAGACAAAAACGAACGGTCCAAGCTCTCCAGTCCTGAGGTATCTCTCCACTCCTCGGATCTTCCTGTCCTGGAAACTCATGGCTGCACCTGACTCCCCATCTTCCTCCACCCGCCAGCAGCGACACACTTCACATTTATGAGAATCAGAGAGGCCCCTCCTCACACATGCCTGCATTCCCTTAAGGACTTCATGGAAGGCAACCGGTACTTCTTATAATTAATTACACATGGGGTTCCTTACATATGTTAATTCATGTCATTCTAAGCACCTCACAAAGGACTTACCCTTTATCCCACTTTAAGCAAGCTCAGGAGTTCAGAGGCCCAAAATAAAAGCTGTTTCTAACATCACCCTGGCTCCTCTTCCGTCTCCCCTTCTTTTGCTGTTCTGCAAATGCATTAAATGGAATGGTGTATGTGCACCCAGTATCGCATGCTGAGTACTTACTAGGGCAGATCATTCGCAAAGCAAAAAGGCTCCCTACCCAGACCCCAGAGAAGGAAGATAACAGGTGCGCAACTTGGCCCCTTTTAGTCACTTATTCCATGGGGGTGGGCTCACAAGAAAAACGCTGTTACACAACCCTCGGGAGGACCGTAGCATTTTACAAGGTCCGGAGTACCAGACACCATGAGAGGCCAGAAGCAGAGTAAGAGCTTGTCAGGCAGGGCTGGCCCGGGAGACAGGGGGCGCGCCACAAGGCGGACGCCGGCCGGGCCCTCCGCCACAGGACTTGCTAGGCTTCGTGCGTGGGAATGGCCAGCACAGCGAAATGTGGGCGGGCTACGGCATATGCTGAAACGCCCCATCCAGAAACACTTGGGATTTTATTTAAGAACCCTCATTTTTTTTTTTTTTGCAAAGTCTGAGGGCATTCCGTGGGGGATTCTCTCGTGTCCGAGAAAATGCAGGAGTGGAGACTCTTGGGGATCAAAAGCCAACTTTCCACCCCGTGGCTGGACGCGTTCCCAGCCCCCCGCGACCGCTAACAGCTGGCCCGGGTCAGAGGAGGGCCGGGCTCCGTCCTTCCTCGCTGGCGCGCACACTCCTTATTTGGTAATCGCGCCTCCAACTCTGGAGTGCTGCCAGTGAGGGTCCGCAAGCCTGAGCTCCAAGGGCCATCATCACGCGGTCACCGCCGGCCACGGGGGCCCAGGCCCGGCCCGCACTGCAGGCGGAACAGCGCGCTCCCCGGAAGGGCTGCGCCCCGAAGCCTTTGTCTCGGCAGCGCCCCGGCCAGCGCTGCCGGCCCGCGCCGCCCCACGGCCCGGGCGGGAACGGACTCGGCCGGGGCTCCAGGAGCCACTCGGGGCCCCCACTAGGCCCCGGGAGAAGAGGGAGCCGCACCCGCCCGGGCACCGCAGAGGGCACTGCCCTGAGGCCCTCCAGGTTCTCCGGGCAGCCTTCCCCCGCTCAGCTCCGCAGGGACCCAAGTGCCGCTCCCGTGCAAAATCCACACCGGGCACCGCGGTGCAAAATTTAAAAAAATGTTTCACCCCGCCCGCTTACCCGTCCGCCCCCGACCGGCAAAACATCACGTGGGCGGAGTGCGGAAGTGTGCGGGAGACAGGGGCGTGGGCGGGGCGAGCGCGCGGGTCGCCCCCGGCGAGGTCTCCGCCCCGCCCGGCCCCTCCCGCGCCCCCGAAACCCCGCAGATCGCCGCGGCGCGCCCCGGCCACCTTGCCACCTCGCCACACTCCGGGGCCTCTCTCACCTCTCAGCCTCGTTTTCTTTTCCGAGGATTCCCCGTCACCCCGTCCGCCGCGACCGGTTACCCTCGTGCACCCGGGAGGAAAAGGCTGAAAAAGGAAGTGACCGAGACAAAGATGAAGGCTGCCTCGAGGAGGAGGGTGGGCGGAAAGTAAGACTTTGTGCGCTCGGGAAAGGGGCCGCCCACTCTGCCGGGGACTCGGGGGCGGGGCGCCGGGGAGGGGCAGGCCCGGGCAGGTGCCGGGCGCCCGGGCTCCGAGCCTGTCATCGATTGCCTGCCGGGATCTCTAGCCCATAAACGAAACAAAGCGCCCCAACGTGCCGGTCTCCTGGAACTCCGTGACTCGGTTCTGTAGGCGTGGCAGGACCCGGAGCCGCCAGAAAACTGTGACCAGAGGCTGAGCACGGCCTTTGGGAAAACAAAATGCGATCTTAAGAGCCAGTTTGTTGTCCCGCAAAGAAATTTTACTTGGACAAAGCTAGCTCCGGATCCTGAGTCGAAACAGGTTTTCGCCCTTTATTTCCTGCGTTTAACTTTACAATTCAATTTGGGAGCGCGCGTGCGTGTGCGTGCGTGGATGCTTGCTGGACCTGGAGTTTGGGGAAGGAAAGCCGGTCCAGCTACTCTTGGAGCAGGTTGCACAAATAACTGCAAAGAGGTCCTCTCTACGCTCTTGGCTGACAGAATGAAGAGTGACCAGGCGACCCAAGAGCCTATAGTCCACGAACTGGTCATTGCAATAACCTCGAACAACCAGTTCTAACCAAACAAGGTGATCATTAGCAATTGTGTGATCTTTGTCTCGTGGAAATCTGGTAATTAGTAAGCCAGACCTCCCTGGAAAATGAAAGTGGTGGGGACAGAGAATGAGTCGTTTTATAGAAAGGTTGAAGTTGAGTCTGAGCCAAGAGGAAGGGGCCCAAAGCGTAGACGAAGAAGAAATTGAGGCGACGCGGAGGGGCAGGGGCAGACGTGGGAGCAGCCTGGGCGAAGCCGAGACGCGCAGAGCCGGCGAAACAAAGACCTGCCTCCCGGAAGCTGTGAGTAGCCCGGTCCCCAGGGATGCGCTGCATCCACTGCTTCGGAGTAAGCCGCTTCTGTGATCTTCAGCAGAGTTGAAGTTTCTTGCGTCAAATGAAGTCTAAAGTGATTCAGAGATCCGAGACCTCTTTTTCCTCACCTGCAGAAAGTTGAGAAATTATACTTTTCTCTTGAGCTCTACATAGTGCAAATATAAAATTGAAGAAAAACATTTAGCACTTCCCTGTCACGGCCTAGCTATTTCTGCCTGTGTCAGCAATCACAACATACCAACCATACAATATCGGCAGAAGTAATAAGAATGACACACTGTGTGACACTTCTTCCTCTTCGTCTTCCTCTTATTATTATTTTTCTTGAGACAAGGTCTCTCAGAATTCCATTGTGTTTTTTACATTGTCAGCACACATCCAGTATGAATTACTATAGACAATTCCGGAACAACATCATCTGACATTATTTGCCAACTTATTTAAGAAATCACAGTCCTAGAATGAGAAATATATTAGTATATTTAAAGGCTCATGAAAAATTGAAGTCATTTAAAAATATAATTGTCTCCATTGTAATGAGTAGAAAAATCTTAGAAATAATTCCTACAAGTGGCAATTCCTAGGTGTAGACTCAACAGAAAATGAATATATATCCACTATATATATATTTACCAAGACACATGTACCAGAATAGTCACAACATTACTATTCATAATAGTTGTAAACTAGAGCTCCTCAAATGCCCAAGAACATTAAAATGAATAAATCATGCCATGTTCAGATAATGAGATACCATCAAAGACAGAGCATCCAGCAACATGATGAATCTCACAAATAGGGTGTTAGTGAAATGAGTTTATTCCTTTCACATAAAGTTTTAAAGCAATCAAAACTAGTAAGTGGTGTTAGAAGTTAGGACAATGGCTGTCCCTGTTAGGTGGTGCAGGGTTTGTGGCAACACTGTAGTATCGGGGTGGAGGTGAGGGGCCATTTTGTGTCTATCTGTGTCTATCTGGTTAAATGGGTGTTTTATTTTTACTACTGAGAATTCATGATGTTGGATACTTAAATACATATTCAGATTCTCCTTGACCTGTGATAGGGTTATATCCCAATAAATACAACATACGTTGAAAATACCATGTCAAAAATGCATCTAAGATAGGTTAGCTTTGCCTAACCTACATTAAACATGCTCAGAACACTTATATTGGCCTACAAATGGGAAAAGTCATCTAATACAAAGCCTGTTTTATAATAAACTGTTGAATAGTTTATATAATTTGTTGTAAACTGTACTAAAAGTGAAAAAACAGATGGGTTGGATGAGTATGCTTTCATATTATCATTAAGTCAGATTGCAAGTCCACCTATATCCATTAGGGATTGTCTGTATCTCCTGTGGGTATCTATTTTCTTAATAGAACATTTTTTAAATAAAGTATAGAAAACCTTGAGCAAGTAAGCCATCTTTCAGAAGTATAAGAATTATTGAACAACATGAGTTATTTATTCAAAATATATTTCTCACATTGGAAATGTTATAATGTCATACAGCAAATAGTCTCTTTTATCTTATTCCTTAATACGAGGTGTCTTATTTACTATTTTGTTGCTGGGATAGAATACCCAACACCTACAATTTAAGGGAGAAAAGATTTATTTTAGGTAACAGTTTCAGAAGGTCTCAGTTCATTCATGGGCTACTGGCAATGGTGGAAGTCTAGCCAGAGGAAAAGCTGTTTGTGGCTTCATGGCATGTCAACAGGAATTAGAGTAAGAAAGGAAGGGTGAACCTAGCATATACTACTCTTCCAGGTCATGTGCCAGGGATCCACCCCTTACGTTTCAAGCTCCAATGATCCAAACCTTCCAGGCAAAGCCCCAGATATCCGCCTATTAACGATCATGGAATCTATAGATATTCCACAACATGCAAATACATGAGACCTTTGGGGATGTTGTGGTTTTGATCTGGAGTGTCCCCCAAAGTCTCATGCATTTGGATGTTACGGAGTAGCTGTGGAACCATGTGCTATTGAAAGGTGGGACATAGTCAAAAGAGGTGACATGCTGGGGCAAGACCAGAGGGGGCAGATCGCTGGGACGTGACCTGCAAGGATACATGCTAGCTCCGCCCTTGCTTTCTCTCTATGCTTCCGGTCTGCGTGCGTGTCACGAACAGCCTTCCTCCAGCTGCATCTCTGCCATGTGCTTTCACCATTGTCCCGACCCATGAGTGGACTAAGATCTTCTGTAACTGTGAACTAAAATCTTTCCTCCCTTCAGTTGTGGATGTTGGGTATTCTGTCCAAGCAACAAAAAAGTTACTAAGACAAGATCCAAACCACAATATGACACTTCTTATTGAGGTATGTCATTCCAGTTCAGACTCTCGCCTCCATGCCCATGTACTTTTGTTAATATTTATGATGACTGTCTATCTTGAATATGATTGTATGTCTTATGATGATTGTAATTCTTGAGCAAACCATAGTGTCCTGTGAATGATTTGGATTATACAAAGAAGTAAAAGTAAAATCTGTGCCTTCAAGAAATAATGGGAGAGGGCTAGAGGAATGGCACAGTGGTTAAAGTGCTTGCCTAGAAAATACAAGGCCCTAAGTTCGATTCCCCAGCCCACATAAGCCAGATGTGGTGGCTCATGCCTATAATCCCAGCATTCAAGAGACTGAGGCAGGAAGATTGCTTCAGCCGCTCAAATTCAAGTCCTAGGATAGCCTGGGCAACATAGTTCAAGAGCAGCCTGGGTTACAGAGTCAGACCCTGTCTCAAAAAAACAAAAACAAAAACAAAAAAAAAAACAAAATCAGTGAGAGGGATAATATACCAAGAGCAAGTGGAATTTATCCAGAAATGCAACAGTGGGTCAGCATATAAAAATTAATCTATGTAATACATTGCATTAACAGAATAAAGGGAAATATCCGTATGATTATTTTATCAGATATAGAAAAACACTTGACAAAAGCCATTAGCCTTTCAGGATTAAAAACATTCAAAAACTAAGAAAAGAAGGGTCTTTCCTCAATCTAACCAAAGGAATCTCTGAATACTTCACAGCTAAAGTTGCAGCAAGTGATACGGCAATAATGATGAAGAGAAAGAAGGAGAATAAAGGTAAAAGGTCAAAATTTTTGAATAGCTATTTCTCTAAAGAAGATGTACAAATGACAAATTAAGTTCATAAAAAAGATGTCCAGCACTATTCCATTACATTTTTCAATAGAAAAATGCAAGTGATAGCCACAGTAAGAGTAGTTGGGGCAGAGCTCAGTGGCGGAGTGCACGCCCTGTATGTACAAGGCCCTGCATTCAATCACCACCACAACAGAAGGAAACGAACAAGCAAAAAACAAACAAAAAACAAAACACCCTAACCTACTAGGATGATTATAACAACACAAGTAAGAAAATAAATAAAAAAGGGAAATAACAAGGGGCAGGAAGGACGTAAAGAAAGTTGAAGCTTCATATGCGGCGATAAGCATGTAAAATGGCGCAGTCCCTGTGGGAAGCTCTAGAATTGGATGGTGATGAGGGTTATAAAATCTCATGAACATGCTAAAAAATTACTGATTTAAAAAGGTGACTTTTGTGATGTGACCTATCTCTATTTAAAAAACAATGGGAAGTCAAGATTAATAGGTTAATACTAAGAGCTAAATCAGAGAACAAAGATGTTTTTGCTAAAAAAAACTTGAACTAAGAGTTGATGTGAGTTCCTCATTACTGCTTATTCATTCATTCATTTATTCATTTGTTAAATATTTGTTGAAGATCATTTTTTAACAAGTCTCATGTTGCTTTTAACTCAAAATGTGGTTATGGACAAAAACTTTCACGAGTGACAATCATCCTTTATCAAATGAAATGGACTCTTACTTATTATATAGTATATATTACCAATATTTCTGGGGTTTCAGCTAACATTTTAGTTTGGTTTGATTTGGTTTGGTTTGGTTTGTGAGACTGAGTCTCTGTAGTCCAGGCTGGTCCTGAGCTCCTATGTAGCCCAGGCTGGCCTCCAACTCATTGCAATCCTCCTGTCTCAGCCTCCATAGTGCCGGAATTACAGGCGTGCACCACCATGCCTCGCTAATTTTTATGGGGTACAGATAAATTAAACCTAGAGCCTGTGCATGTTTGGCCAGTGCTTGATCCACTGAGTTATGGTCCCAGGCCCTAAGAGTTTCTATTTCTTCCTTCCTCTATATGTCTTTCTTCCTTTCTTTCTTCCTTCCTTCCTTTCTTCCTTCCTTCCTTCCTTCCTTCCTTCCTTCCTTCCTTTCTTTTTAAAATTATTTTTAACCTTCCTTTCACTTCCCTAATTCCCAAATCAGAAACATGTTCAATGAAGCTCCTTAGTTGTGAGAAATATATGTATTAAGCCAGCACCAGTAACTGAAGTAATGAAAGATCACAAGAGCAATTCTCATAGACATCTAAAGATAGCAAACAAAATATATGCTAGTGACTATGGACTTCTTACAAAAAACAGCACTAAAATATTACCATTTATCATGAGACAATACAGCAACCTCTCTGTCTCTCTGTCTTGTCTCTCTCCCTGTCTCTCTTTCTCTCTCTCTCTCTGTCTCCCCACTTCCATGTACTTTCCAGTCGCTAACTCAGGTTGCATATGGCTTTGGCTTCCCATGACAAAATCTCTAGTGCCAACACTTCTTGTTTAACTCGCCCTCATGAGATAAGATGTAGCCTTTCAATATCTCAGTTACAAATTCTTTACAGAGAGAATCTAATTGACCTAGTTTGAACTCATTGTTATCTCCAGGTAAAACTGCTAGGTCTAATACTAGGATTGTTCCTTCCATAAAAGGTAAATGGGACTGTTTATCTGCAAAGGAGGTAGAGAGGAAGAGTTATTCCAAAATACGTCTACTACAGACAACTATAACCCTATAAAATTGTTTTATCCAATGAGTGACTACTAGCCCCACATGAATATTGTCATTTACTCTTAAATTAATTGAAATAAAATAATATTGACTATCAAGTGTTCAGCTCTCACAAGTGGTTGATGACTAGTATATTTGGTAGCATAGAACTTTTATATTATTTTGTAAAGCTCTCTTGAATAGAACTATTATCAGTGTTAAATTTAAAAACAACAGCATCTAAGCAAATGATAAGGACCCCCAGTAAGATGACTCACCACCACAGTGTCTTCCAATTCTTCTCCCCATTTCCAACCTACCAACGAACAAATTTATAAATACCCATTTTTTTAGGCCTCCTAAATTTCTGGTACAAATTTAAATTATTACCACTATAAGATTGATCAAAAAGGTAAAGTCTGAGATTGCCCTAGTCAATATTTAGGACAACAGGTCACCCTGCCCTAATCTGCCCCTTCCCTTTTGTGGGGTTTCGTTTGCTATTCAGCTCCTCCCATTCTTTTTCCTGAGTCTATTGTAGCTCCAGTCGGAGACAGGCTACATTATGCTTTACTGAGCCTGAGCCAAACCGTCAGTGTTGCCAGCCGAGAGTTAAGGTTTCAGGATCATTAAATTCAATCAGGAGAGGTTAAGTGCTGTGTTCAAAGAGCAGCCAAACAGGCAGCTGGGATGATCACAGTGGTGTCATGGAGGGCACCAAGAAATACAATTTCTAATTTAAACGTCCAAGGTGATATCTTGGGAGATCTGCAAGGCCCAGTGAGAGAGGGTCTGTGCCACAGTGCATGACACTCATAGACAGTCTGGCTACACTTTAGAATCACTGGCCGAGCTTCACCAGGCAGTGCCTAGGAGCCTCCCTCTGTCCCATGCTGGAAACCAATCACTCTGGAATTTCTGGGGGCACTCACGTTTTAAGGTTCCCAGGTAATTCTGTGACTGAATTGGTCTAGGTGAGACCGTAAAGCCAGTTGACAGCAAAAAGATCATGGTAGCAGTTGCTACAAGGAATTTGAAAAAAATCCCTACTGATTTTCAGCTGAAGCCGTTCGCTGATGTCTTCTTGGTCTATACCAAGAATGAAAAAGGCTGGTCCTAGTCTCTCTTCAGGCTCCATCACTGATGGGTTCCTGGTAGGGTCACTGTCCCAGAGTAAGCAAAAGGCAAACTTATACCTAGGCAGGTAGAAGGAGCCGAGCTACATTACAGAATGTGACTGGTGCACGAGAAGGTCTCTTTCCCCCCAGAATGTCTCCTCTTTTACTATGATTTAATGCTGAGATTCCAGTAAGTTCTTTTAGAACAGATATTTCACGTCACCTTATGCAATGTATCATCTTCACCTTTGACTTTTAATAAAACATACTCAAGTTCCCAAGTCTATGTCTTCTAGAAAGTCCAGTGCTCTTCCTTGTCGTGATGGTTTTTGTTTTGGGGGTTCTTTTGGTGTTCTTTGTTGAGTTTTTTGAGACAGGGTCTTGCTCTTGAGTTCGAAGCTGATCCTGAACTCAGTATGTAGCCCAGGCTTGCCTAGAACTTATGGCAATCCCCCTGCCTCAGCCACCTGAGTGCCACAATTACAGGTGTGCACCACTACACCCAGGAAGTATGTGGTTCTGGGAAATTGAATCCCAGGCCTTGTGCTTACGAGGGAAGTGCTCTAATAACTGAGCTATGCTCCCGGCCTTTGTTCCTATGGTTTGAATGTATCCCCCCAAACTATGTTGAGTGCCCCGATTTATGTGCTGATGATATTTAGAGGTAGGACCTTTGGGAGCTAACTAGGGTTAAATGAGACTGGGAAGATGGGGCCCCTTGAGGAGGTTAGCAGCTTTCTGAGGACAGGAAGTTGCACTTTCTCTCACAGCTCTCTTGCCTTGGGATGCTCGTTGCACGTTACAACACAGGAAGGCCCTCACCAGACACGGCCACTTTGATACTGGGCTTCCTAGCTGTCGGTACTGTGAAAAATTTCTTTTCTTTGTAATATACCTAGTCTGTGATACTCTGTCATAGCAACCAAAAATAAACCAAAACACTTAATGTTTTTGCAAATTCTTGGGATTTTTGTTCTTCTGATTTCTGTTCATTCCGAATTCTCTAATTTCAAGTTATTTCTCACACTGTATGGATGGTCAAATATTTCCCCCCCAAAATTGACACAGAAGAGCTACATTTATTTAATTCACTCCTCATACCCTCCTTTCCAAAAACTGGCATTCTACATATGTGGTAAATATCAGCCTGCACCAAATATTAAAAGATGAGAGCAATCACGTTATAGCAAAGCAAGCAATTTATGATGGATGACGAGAGGTCCTGCTCCAAAGTCCCTTCTGTCGCCCTGCATCTGAGCTTGTCGGTTTCCTCCTGGCTCCAGCCTCTCTTCCCCGTGGCTGCCCCCACTGTCCTCACATCTCCTGGGTCAGTCTGTTTTCCAAGATCCTCCTCCTCCTCCTCCAAGTGCCAGAACCTCCAGTTCTCTCCTTTGTTAGGCCCGGCAGATTAGCTTTCTAGCCCAACACCCAATGCCTCATTAGTGTGCTCTGCCTCTCCAATTCTTGTGTGGTTTGAAAGACCTTGCCAACACATTACATTCTTTTTCTCTTTTTCCCCCCTCCACACCCCATTCTACCACTGTTATCTATTAATAAAGATTTACATCAACCTAGTTTCTCAGTGATGTGAATTATGACAACTCTTTTGGAGGCAAGTCTCTTGTCTTGTTTTGAATATTTATTTAAGTCTGGATTGGAACCCAGAACTCATACCATAGTCATTTCTCCTAAGATTGCAAAGTTCTTGAGGGTGGAGAGTACCCATTTTGTATTCTCTGTCATGCTTGGCGCGGAGCCCGGCAGGGAGTGGGTGCACAATAGTTGTTTAGTTGAATGAGCCAGAGGGTTGACTACCTAACTCCATGACCCCTTCAAGGCTGTTTCAAATGAAAGCTTACGTATATAAACCAATTGTCTGTAGCCCCTGTTCACCGAATATCTTTTTCATTTTCACCAAAATTTAAACAAGTATCTATGAAAGTGGTAATATTAAAATTGTTTAGTATGTGTCAAGTGTGAATAATTATCCACATTTATATCGCTATTTCAGCTATCTTTTTATTATGAGATGAATGCCTCCCTCGTGTCTCTATCCTGGCTTCCTCTAGGTTATATTCCATTGAAATGATCTACTTAAGTCTGTAAAAATTAGCTGAGCATATTTTGATGGGTTAGCTGATAAGTACTCACAACAGTGAAAGTTTCAGTGATATAATTTACAACATGATGTGAATTTCAAATATTAACCACATGTAAAATTGTAAATAATACCTGCTCTTTACCTAGCAATTATCTGTAACTATTTGTAATGTATATTTATTAACTCTTTCTGAGAAAATTTTCAGAGAAAGAGAATTGCTGTTTCATAGTGTGTAAACATAAAGATCTATCTGGATAGAAAAAAATTAAAGTTGTTTTTGTAGTTTTTTTCTATATATTTAACTAAAGGATAAAGCCACAAAAATATGTGTGGAAGGAACATAGCCCACATTTTTTTCTTTTTTTCTTGGAGATAATATTTCACTGTGTAGTACAGCTGGTCCTGAGTTCACTATGTACTCCAGGTTAGCCTAAACCACATTTTTTTCTGTCTTTTCTTTTTCCCAAGGTGTCTTAGTTACATTTTTAGTTAGTTTTTGTTTAGAAATCAAGGACAGAAAAAGCTCCCGCTATGTAGGAGGGGCTCTCGAGTGGGGTGCCCCTTTTCTTTCTTCTTAGCAATGTCAATCAGAGCTATTTGGGCTAGTCTAAGTCATAAGAATTCTTTGATAGTTTTTTTCTCCTTAGAATTAATTTCAATCTCTTCACTGAGTACTTAGAAACTTAGAACATGATTTTTATCACCACCAATTTCCTTAAAGTAGTTAATCACCTTCCTTGAGCTTATGAAGTCCAATTAAGTTTTATATTATTAAAATATTTGTTTCAATTTAAAAATTCAAAGTCCTACAATTTTTTAAATGTTCTGAAATATAAAGATGCAAATGTTTCTAGGTGAGCTTCTCTCCTGAGTATTTAAGTGGCTTCAATGTTTCTCCAGGGATGATACATACCAGAAAAAAAAAAACAATTCTTATTAATCAACTACACAGAAGACTGTTTTTGAAACACTAATACCAGTATAGAGTATGAAATGTGCACTGTAAAAATATTGGATAAATTATCCACCTAAGAACATCTATATATTTTATAAACAACATTTTGGTATATGCAGATGGGTTTTTCCCAAAAGTGGTTTCAATAGTCACAGAATCAACAACAAAATAACCTGTGTTATCCTAGAGGTGATTCAACTCCTAGCACATTAATAGGATTCAAAGCTTATGAGAGAAGAGAAGGATGATTAGGCACATTTTGGTAAAGCAAAACAGTTAATATTAACATTTTGGCACTTTAATTTGTCAGTGATAATTATAACTATTAAGCAAACATTTATTAAACAGTTTTTATTGAGTACATGCTATGAACTTTCTAGATTACTTTATCTTCTAGTAGAGATTTTTGGTCTGATTTCTAGAATCATTAACTATATTTAATAATATCACTAAATAATGCGGGACCTGAGATAATACCAGTCTTTTATCAATCTCTCTCATTTCAACCCTTAACGATGATTTTCACAAGCTTTTCTTTGTAGCTATGAAACTACTTCAGCCTCTGATAGCTATGTCTAGGCTTATTTTCAAGCCAATTAAGAGTAGAGATGCCTTAAATATGGGCGAGGCTGCCCACTGTGGTAAGATTTGAGATAAGGTAAGCATTCTACTAAGAACTGGCTGCCATTCCTTATTTCAAAGCACTGACTTGCAATTCCATGAAGAGTTGAAATTTTGTCTTATCAGGAAGGCCATTTTGTTTCCAGTTACTGTTATTTTGTTTCTTAATGGCCTTGAATGTATATTGAAGTATGTTTGTGATTGATTATAAATAACTTTTAGTTAAGTACATCATTATCAAGAGTGTATCATTATATATTTGTACATTTTATTTTAAGCCCATGATTTTCCTGTAAGCCATGGTCAAATGATATATATCAAAATACTCCAAATATGCTGCTTGGTAACATTTCATTCCTATATGTCCCGGGGGGTCTACTATTAAAATAACTTCTGTCACACTAAGTGTACCTACTTAGAACTATTCTATGATTCCAATTATTGTTTTAAGACATAGAAATTTGCATGTATTTATTTCTGCTATAAAGCACATCAAGCTAAAATTTGGCTGTAACTTTTTTTATTCTTTCCAAGTTTTTGTTATCAAAAAATTATGTTAAAGTGACAAAAATGGGTCCAGTGAAGCTGGTCCCCTTATCCAACAATGGCAGAAATAATAAAGCACACACTTTGGGGTCCAACAGGCCATTGATAGAATCCTAGCTCTATCTACCACTCAATGTGTGCCCTTGAGTTCAATTTCTCTAAGATTCAGGTCCCTCATATATAAAATGAAAATAATAGTACCTTCTGTATAGAATAATTGTAAGACTTAAGAATGCCCAGCCCTTCAAAACAATTATTCAAAGAATAGTAACCATTATTATTCTGCACTATGTGATTAAATGATGGAACTTGTGCATCTAGGCCTTAGGAGGCACACTGTCAAGGGAAAAGGCAAGGTAGACTCCTCTGGAATTGGCAGGTAGGATGTACATGTTGGAGCCCAGGTCCAAGATAAGAAGGTAGGTGTCACATCCCTTGTGCTGGCTTGCACTTTGTAGGAACTAAGGAAACTTGGAGATCAGCATGATGTCCCATCAAGAACTTCTGATTTTGCAGGATGTGATGACCTAATTTTCTAATCACTATAACAGATAGGAATTAATCTGTAATTTAATCTTGTGTGGGTGTAAAGGAACCACCTGGGGCTGCTTATCATTAGCTGATAAACACTCCAGGACTTAGAAAATGAGTCGACCAATATCAAGGCTTCAGAGAACAGAGTGTGCCTGGGGCCTATGAGTTTGAACTCTCATTGCTATCTGCTACAGTGGCTCACTCAGAGCCCATTTTCCACATACAGAGCAGAGTACCAGAAATTAGCTTTCTTTTGAAATTTTGAAAAGCTATTATAGTTAAGGAAACTGTTTTGTTTGATGACTCAATAGGACTTGACAGGTAGAGCTTTCTGGTAGATGTAACTGAATATGACATTAGTATTGATAAGCTAGATGTTGTCCTAAGGCTCAAAGACAGGGACTGAGTCTCCCTTCCATTGGTGGGGAGGGGAGAAGGTGGCTTGACCAGGCCAGGAGTATAAGAAACACCAAATCTAGGGGCCTAGCATGGCCAAGTTCAAAGACAATGTAGACATGACATGGGGCTAGAGAAATAGCACAGTGGTTAGAGCATTTGCCTAGCAAGCACAAGGCCTTAAGTTCAATTCCTCAGCACCATATAAACTGGGCGTGGTGGCACATGCCTGTAATCTCAACACAAGGGAGGTGGAGACTAGAGGGCTGCCTTGAGTTCTGCTGCGCCACATAGTAAGTTCAGGGCCAGCTTGGACTAAACAAACAAACAAACGAAAAAAGCATAAGCAAGGCAGAATCAAATATCATAGAAAGGAGCAGAGAGAGAGAGAGAGAGAGAGAGAGAGGAACACTGTTTCCAAACTTATTCTAAAATATCATTTAATGGCTTCCCATGATGACCATGATGACTGTAGAGCTTTGGTGTTCAGTGGTAACGTGCACAAACGCAAAGCAGAGGGTCTGCGGGTAAAGCAGACAGGTAACAGGGAGGTCAGTTACCATCTCAGCCCACGCTGTTTTAAACTTGTTAAGTTCAGCTCTTAATTTTGTGAGCAGGGGATGTTTCTCATCTCACTCCTCACTGGGAGCTCTTTTCTCTGGAGTGCACAGGTATTCTAAGTGGCATCCACCTTGGCATCCCTATGAGGGGTAAGCCTAGAGGAGACTTGCTGTGCTCAGCAGGCCAGGGGGACAGGAAAGCCTGCAGAGTGTGGCAGGAAGAATGACTCCTTTAACCTGTGCCAAGGAAGGGGTTCTCCAGCACAGCCAGGGGCTCTGGGATTTAGTCTCTAATCTGTAGGCTGCCAAGCATGCCCTTTTTGGTCCTCCTTGAATGCTGCCTTCCCTGTTTCTCTTGAGCAATGCCCTAAAGCCTTCTTAGTCCTTCAATATATGTTCAACCCCCAGTCCCCCACAGGACCTTCTAATAAAGATGTTCATCTCAAAGAAAAGTCCTTCTTCTCCTCCTTCTCCTTTCCTCTTCCTGTTCTTCCTTCACCTTTTTCATTTTCCAGGGCCTCTGCACTAAGCTACATCCCCACCTGTCCCCTACTCTTTGTTAAGATGGTGTCTCACTAATTTGCTAATTTGCTCAAGTTGGGCTTGGAATTCTTCTGCATCAGGCTCCCGAAGGGCTGAGATTAGAGTTGTCACAGTTACTTTTTCTTTGCTTAGACACAGTACCTGACATCCACAACTTAGGAGAGGAAAAGTTTATTTCAGCTCACAATTTAGACGTCTCAGTCTTTTCCATGGTCAGCTGGCAATGGCAGAAAGATCTGGCAAAGAACATCTGCTCACAGTACCAGAGGAAGGAATCAGGCCCAGGGAGAAGCCGGGTAAGAATATACATATCCGTGCAGGTTACACACCCATTAATTCACCAAGCTCTACTAGGCTCTGCCTCACAATAGCTCTCGAAATTCGTAGGTACTCCACAACATCCAACACATGAGACTTTTGGAGGACGTTCTAGATTCCATAACAACAGGTGTGTGCCCTGGCACCTGGCTTTCTCCTACTTCTTGACTCCCTCCAGCATATTACCCACCATCTCCATTCTTGCTGCTTTCTTTTCCTGTGGTGCTTCACAACAGGTCTTGAGGGGTTTGAGATTCATTTATTGACTAACAACTGAAATTCTCGCTTTCGTTGAGAGCAGGAAGAGCTTAGCTCTAAACCCTCCTTGGCAAGGAAGGAAAACATTTGCACCACACTTTTCCAACGCAGACAAGCCAAGGCAGACAAATGTTCATTGTAAGCCATCTGCAAGTTCATAAGTACCACAAAATGTTCACATAAAAGGAGATCACAGGCCATTTGAAGAGAACCAGACTCCTCAAGCCAGAACTAAAGCCAAGCTGGGACTCAGGTTGAGATGGTGGGGTGAAATGCAGACATGGGAAGTGCAACCCAGAGTATAGAAAACAAAAGCTCAGTATTAGGTATGTGCTGCACTCATTCGATTGTGAGTTCTTCAGCGGGGAAGATTATTAGTCTTCTGTTCTCAGCAACTAGCACAGTTATTAACACATGCTAAGTGCTCAGTCCATGTTCATGGCATAAATCAAACTTACCAAACTATTTCCATGGCAGGGATGCAAAGTTTCCAGGAGATCCTGACAGCCCTGCATGTTTCCTGTAACTCCTCAACCGCTCATGAGTTAAAGACATATTGAAACCTTAAATGAATGTTCATCAGTGAAGGGCCAGAGAAGAGCTGAGGAAACAACAAAGACAAAGGAAATGAGCCAGAAAGTCCCTCAGTATGAAAAAACGTGGTGGCACTGCTATTCCAGAACCAGTCACCATGTAACTTAATGCTAGTTGATCTCTACATACAGCAGGCTAGGAGTGTAGAAAAACAGTCTTATTTTAGAAGCATCTTTTTACTCAAAACAGTGAAAGCAATGAGACAGGAGATATGCGAGGGAAAATGTCAAGTAGAACCTACGGTCTGGCTGCTGAGGGGAACCACTCTCTGCTAAGGCTCACCCTCATCAACCCAACAATTTCTGCTGCAAGAATGTCGCTTTGCTCCTTTATATCTCCCTTCTTTTTCTCCTTTTTAATCATTGTCTGTTTACCACTGCCTCCAAAAACACCTTAAGCTTCATTCTCAATTCCCCATCTCTACTGACTCAATTCAAAATGGCATCATGTTAATCGTTTTCATTATATATTCACTTACCAAATACGTACATTTATATATAGTTTAAACATATTATATATAAATACTGTATATATTCACTTATCAAATCACTAATCATGTTCACTTATATATTATAAGGTATTGATAAAGGGTCAATAGCAAAAGATTACATTGACCTACTTCCCACCACCTTCGTGGGGCAACTTCTCTGTATGTTCTGGGAGGTTTCTGAGTCTTTATGTTAAAGCACACTTCACACCATATTGTAATTACTTGTTTATTCATCATGAATATCACCCTTACTAGCTTGGTAGCTCTTTAAAGGCAAGAAATGTTTTCTTCAAATTTTCAAACTTACCAGAATCTAACCAAATGGAATTATTTAACAATGAGTGTAAAAGAAGAAGGGAAGAGTGAAGGATAAAGCAAAATCAAAAAAGAAAAAGGAATGAGGTTAATTAGTTTGTTAGTTGGGAAATTCTATGCATAAGAGACAGAGGAGTACGATAGCAAATTTATGGGAATCGTTTACTGATTGATAGGCACTCTGACAGTATAACTGCTCCTCAGCCTGGAAAGGGCCTGGCTGATCCAAAAGCATGCCTTGAGGTAGGTGGGAGGGGCAACTTCATCTCAGCAAGATTGGTCAGCCTATAAAGAAGGTAAAAAATTAAGGCAACTATTTAGCTGAGTCTGGTGGCATAAACCTGAAACCCAAAACTTCAGGAGGCTGAGGCAGGAGGATTGCAAGCTCAAACCCAGCCTGGGTAACTTAGTGATTTAGTGAGACCCGGTCTCAAAATCAAAAGTCAAAAGTGAGGCGGATGTAGCTCAGTGTGAAAGATCTGGGCTACATCCCAAGTACCACAAAATTAAAAGAGGAAACTACTTACATTTAAAAGAACCCTGAATTCTACAAATGCCACTGTCCACAATAAACACTAGGGCAAACTAATCAAATAATCAAAGACTTTTATTTTGGTTATCAGGCAATTTAAGAGAAACATTTACTTTTGACTTCACAGCTATATTTCTTTATATTCTCTCTCTCTCTCTCTCTCTCTCTCTCTCTCTCTCTCTCTCTCTCTCTCTCTAACTGCATCTCACAAATAATCATTTGAAAATATTTTTCAGGCACTGGAGGAATATCTCAACAGTTAAAGCACTTGCCTAGCAAGCAGTAAGCAAGAGCTAAGCACCCGAGTTCGATTCCCCAGCACCACATAAGCTGGGCATGGTGGTACACATCTGTAATCCCAACACTTGGAAGGCTAAGGCAGACAGATTGTCCTGAGTCCAAGGCCAGTCTGGGCTACATAGTGAGTTCAGAATCAGCTTGGACTAGAGTGAGACCCTGCCTCAAAAAAATTTTTTTAAAAGAAAAAAGAAATGGAGTGAGTTGATCATTAAGGTATTAAGGTATAGTTAGAAAATTCTGGCATGCCACAGTACAGTAGGGTGACGATAACTAACAATAATATACTGTACATTTCTTTTATTTTTTTTTCTAAGATGGAATCTAGCTCTGTAGCCCAGGCTAATCCTGAACTCTCTATGTAGTTCAGGCTGGCCTCCAACTCACTGCAATTCTCTACCTCAGCCTTCTGAGTGTTGGAATTACAGGTATGCACAGTCACACTCAGTTTATGTGGTGCTGGGGAATCAAAGATAGGGTCTTCACCTGTTAGGTAAGTACTTTAAGTGCTGAGCTATGCCCCAGCCCCCTTACTGTATAGTTCAAAAAAATCCAAAGAATCATGAAAATTTTTATCATGAATTATAAATGTTGAGAGGATAGATATGTCTAACCTGATGCAAATGTTACACAACACACACATGTATCAAAATATTACATTAATATGTGGTCTTGTGCTTTTATGTACCAATGGAAAGTAAATTTCAATTACTTGTAAAAGAAAATGGACTGGCTATGTACCTCAATGACAGAGTGCTTGGCTGGCATGCTGGAGGTCCTAAGTTTGATCTTTAACATAACACACATGCACACATGCACACACAGAGAGAGCACACACACACACACACATACACAGAATATGATTTTTTTTAAATTGAACTAAATCATTGAATTAGAAGGAAAACTCTCTTAAAGTTTCACTTTGGTAAAATAAAATAACTTTCCATCTTTGAACCCAAGTTTTGATCTAGGAAATTTGGCTATTTTGAGTCCTGTGACAAATGACACTGAATGTACTTACCAGTTCTGTGTTGGATTGACCTTTCTGAGTGTCTTTACTATGTGCTATGGGAAGTAGCATTGGCAAATTTTATAGTTCTTAGCTGAAATAAACTTAATTTGGCAAAACCAGCTTGCCAACTTTGCCACTTACCAAAGAGTAGATTTTTATAATGAGAATTTTGAAAGAATATAGAAAGAGTATAAACCTATTTTAAGAATCTAAGAAAGTAGTTAACCTTCTATCTTTAAAACTTAATTATATTCTGAGTTTTAAATATTTACAAAAACCTTAGTCAAAAAGTCTGATGTCATTTGAAAATCTTAGTGCAATGAATAAATTTCTGAGGAAAAAAATTATTTGACAAGGCAAAGAGAAACTGAATAGGTTATTAATCCAGGAAGAAACTAGTAGAGTTGGCAAAGACATGTAACTTAAAAATGACAAGTGGTTTTGTAAGTAAATAATTCTCCTTGGAGTTAGGAAAAAAAGAGTATCGAGTTAATTAGTAAAATTAAACATAATCTTAATGAAGAGGTGGGACAAGTTCAATGTCAACTGTTGCTGAACAGGAAGATATAGAATTGACTGACAAGGAAACATCCGATCTAAAATAAATACCCTGGTTATTTATTCTGTTGTTGTTAGTTACAGCCTAAATGGATTAGAAAGACAAATCATTTTGTTTGGCTTATGCATTATAATGAAAAGCAGTGGACTGTCTCATTATGACATGAGACATAATTTCTCTCTCATTAAATATGGGCAGGACTTTGTGACTCATCTAATAAACACAATGAAATGAGATGACGCTGCATAACAACCTGCTTTGATATCTTACAGAGCTTGTCCTTCAGATGACCCCTGTCAAAACATGGCCAACAGAAGCCCAAACATGTGCAGAGATCGCACAGACGCTCCAGATGAGCTGCAGACAACAGGGAGCCTTAACTGCTCCCTCTCCTAGGAGCACCATTTTGGACCTCTATCCCAGTTGAGCCTCCAGGTGACCACATATATACATGATGCTGCAAAAGACAACTACCAAGCCAAGCTCTTCTCAAATCCCTGGCCCAAACAGACATGTTTTATATCGTGAAACTTGAGGATAATTTGTTATGCAGCAATAGCTAACAAAAGTTCCTGCCTAGAAGAAATTCCTAATTTCAAGAAACAACTTTCTAAATTATTATGTGCATCAGTGGAACAATTGTTGCTAGCAGAAGGATTGGCAGATGAGAGGTGGCCAAGTGCAGAGACTTAAAAGCTAAAGGTTCAAGCCTAAAAATGATTTCATAATATCCGCCTGATGCTCCAAAAAGCCAGATTGGACCAGCTAAATCTAAGGACTCCTTCACCTAGGCTTGGGGATCAGGCCAGCAACAACACCAGCAACTTCGCAGGGAAGTGGGAGGATTTTTCTCTTGCCTTTAGATTTGTGGCAACTTCTCCCTCATAGCCAAGAAATCGGTTTACATGATCTCTGCCTCTCAGTGCCATGGCATCTGAGAGAAGAAAGAGGAAGAAATATGAAACACTTAAAAGGTATGAGTTTTGGATAAATTAAATAGTTATACTTTAAGAGAAAGAACCTATGATTTGACTACTGGCAGAAGTTTACCCCCTGCTGCTACTAGGGAAGATTATAGCCATAAGAAATAAGTTTATAGGGGCTGGGGGAATAGCATAGTGGTTAGAACACCTGTCTAACAAGCACAAGGCCCTGGGTTCCATTTTCCAGCACCACATACTAGCTAGCATAATGGCACATGCCTATAATACCAGCCCTATAATACTAGCTGAGACAGGAGGATTTCTTTGAGTTTGAGCCCAGGCTGGGCTACCAAGCAAGATATTACCTCAAAAAAAATTTAAAGGCCACAGATGGTATTAAAATGTTTGATTCTGAATCTTTTTTATATTATTTTGAATTTTTACAATGAGTATGTATATTTTTATCAAAATAATGTATTCTTCAAAGTAAAACACAGAAATTATTATAAAAAATAAGCAACTATACCCCAAACTCGGTATTAGTTAGTCTAGAAGGAAACATATTGAGCATGCTAAGTCCCCAATCCATGAATATCATGTCATTCTTCCCAACTGCAAGTCTTTTTTTATGACTCACACAGTTAATTCTACAGTAACTTTTCTTAGCAGCTTGTCCTCAGCATCTCTTCCCAAGCACCACGGAAACAGAAGCCAGTCTTTTAGTTTTATTTTTATTATTTTTACTTTGATTGAGACAGGGCCTTGCTCTGTAGTTCAGACGGGTCCTGAACTTACTATGTAGTCCAGGCTTGCCTAGAACTCATGCCAATCCTCTCCTGAGCTAGGATGTGGTGCTGGGAGATCAAACCCAGGGCCTCAAGCTTCCTAGGCAAGAGCTCTAATCACTGAGCTCTACACCCAGCTCAACTTTTTGTTTTTATAATTAATCTGTTTATGTAATATTCAGTTCAATGACAATAATTACAGTAATAAGTTAAAGAGGTGGGTAAATATACTAACTCACTCGACTAATGAGAGCAGAAGTGTGTAGGTGGCTTAGGTCAGGTTCCCCAGAAAACAGATACTGAGATGGAGTTTTAGCAACAGGAAGCTCACTGCTAATTGTGAGGAATGACATGAACATGAGAAAAGAGAAAGCCCAGAACTGAGCAGAGGAAAAGTTGTAATGCAGTAAAAACGGAGCCCCTTCATCCTCCCTATCCATTCCCAGGAGAGTTCTGGAGCTGAGGTGATTAAAGGTTCCACCAAAACCATGCAAGGACCTGCAGGCCCCTACACCCACCAGTCAGTCAATGCACTGGGATGCCCGGAGGGAGGAGTGTAACCTGACAGCAGCTCCAAGTTCTGGAGAGGGATTCCGCCCTGAGCCCTTGGCCTTTCAACACTCCCGGGAGCTAAATGAATGAGGGCTTCTGTCCTAGAGGCGACATGTGTAGCATATCCAGGATAATACAACAGTCCACACTCCCACTCTTTGGGTCCACCTGTCCCCTCTAACACATTTGCTTCCCCAGGATTCTGATTCATCTCATTGCCTGGAAAACTTCATAAAAGGGAGCTCAGTGGGATGAGCGGGATCGCCCACCATCACAGCGCATCTCAAGGCCAACTCTTGTTCATTCTCATGTCTCTACTTCTTACTCTACAGATTTCCCTCTTCTTCAGCCAACACCTCTGCAGCTGCAGGGGGCTAACTTCATGGGGTGACCCAGACTCTTACCTCAGGTGGCCTAGGTCTCTTCTACGTCCTTCCAGATGATTGGAGCTATGCATGTCCATTCACCATCAAAACTGAACACTGGAATGTTAAAGAAAAAAATTATCCAACGGCATTTGTCAAAGCATGATAAGACAGACCTGAACCAGGGCCATTATGATAGGTATGGGGATGGCTGCAGGGAGACTGTGCACATGGCGGGGTGTCTCGCCTCCAGGTCTGTGTGAGGGGAACATGCTATGGTTTTGATCTGGAATGTCTTCCAGAAGTTTCATGTATTTGGATGTAGTGGTGTAACTTTGGAGCTATGTGTTACTGGGAGGTAGGGCTTGGCTGGAAGGGGTTGATCCTTGGGTTTTGACTTGAGAAGACTGTGTCAACTGGGTATGATCAGGAGGTCCATGGCACAGCTTTCACTTGTGTGTGGTTGACTTGTGGGCCAGGAAATCGGGGAGGGGCACCCACCCTAGCAGCTTGAAGTAACTAAAAGAAGAAGGAACACTGTTACAGCTTCTTCCTAGGAAAGCTCTAGCCCTTGCCCGAGTCTCCAGACTCACTTGGCTTCTACCTGGCTCTTTTTTGCTGTGGGGTGAGCAGCTCTCCAGCCTTTGTCTCTGCCATGCACCTTCAAGGAATGGACTGTGTGAGACCTTCTGAAACTGTGAGCTAAATAAATCTTCCCTCCCTTAATTTGTGGGTATCGGGAATTCTGCCACAGCAATGAAGTATGTAACTAAGATAGGGCACTTGTTAGAAAAGTACTAAGAGGAACCATCAGACTCAAGGAGGAGAGGGGATCCTCGCTCAACAAACATAGCAAGGTTCTTGTTGAAGACAGGCCAGAGTGATTATAGACATCCACCTGGGAGACAGTGGGGGACAGGATGCCAGATGGGAGCAACCAAACACTGAGTGAGAGGACTTTTGTGAAACTGACTGAGCAGGATTCTTTGCCAAAATTGGCTTTCTCGGGAAATGCATAAATGGGACTAGAAGAATTTTCAGGTACATCAGGTGTACCATGAGATGTCTCCCAGTGAATCTCATGGGTGTGGATCCCACAGTTTCCTGCCTTGATTATGAAAACATAACCACTATTTCCTCTACACAAGCAAGTTTGATTACTGCAGTATCCTTTTATTTCCTACTTACGTACTAGCACAGGAAGCCCTAAGGGACCGCACAACATTTCGCAGCTGGAAGCTTAATGGGGTTAGTAATAATCCTCCTAGTAGAAGCACTCTGCCTTGAGATCCTGAACCTGCCAACACCTAAACCTATCATTTTGGGGACAAGAACCCATCCTATAATCACTCTGGATTGTGAAAAGAGACATGGAACTCCAAATTGCTAAAGTTAAGGGTGAGAAGCTAGAAGATTGTTGACTCGCCTGTCACAATGTTAAAGTTAAAGTTCCTCCAGCCAACATTGGTGCTCAGTGGAACTGTGGGAAGGAAGGTGCATTTCCTAATAAGTCCAAGGGGAGTGGCTTAGGGGACTTCACAAACAAGTAATTAATAAGACAGCACAGGGTAGTTAGAGCTGAGCTGCTTCCATTCTGAATCTCTACATGTGGAAACTCCGTAACAGCACGGCTTACAAGTGACTTTCCGACCCCCCAAAGAGTACCTGCCTACTTCGTGAGCTTATGGTAATGAATGTGGTAATTATTATAAAGTTGTAGAACCGTTACCAAAGCATTGTAAGCTGTTGATAATTATTGACTATTAAAAATACAGATACATACTTTAGTGTCCAGTAAAGAAATGGCTATAAAGAAAAGGAATTCAGATAAGAGGAATAAAGAATAGTGATCTATTTTAGATCGAGTATTGAGAGAAGGCCTCTCCAAGAAGAGGACATTCGATGGGTGCCTGAGCATATGAGACAGTGAGCCAGGCAAAGATCCAGGGAAGAGTATGTCAGGCAGGAGCCAAGGTCCTGGGGCTGAAAAGCACTGGAAGGCTTGGCAGAGGAAAAGGATGGTGAAGACAACTGTGAGCCAATCTCTCCCTCACTGTGCTTCTAAAAATCATACAGTGTCTTTGACTGTTTATGCACTACCATAATATTAAGGCCTAGAGTAAAAATGAATAACATATTGGCAGTGGCGTCTGTGAAGACTATAAATACCTTCTGCACACTCTAGTCAGGTGTTGCTGCCGCAGCCTTGCAAAAACGTCTGGGTTTACATTATTCTTTGAATTTTGGGATGCCACTTCAGTGATTGTAAGTCTGTATTTATGATCCGACATGAGCCGTGTGCAGGATGAGCACCCAGGCAAACGACGCAGATGAGACGAGGAGAAAAACCAAACGAAGACGATGTGTATAATTCCACCATTGCTGTTAACTTGGAAGCAGTTCGTGTTTAACCCCTTCAAGATACTCGGAGTTGAAGAATCCATTTTCTGAGTTCGAGAGGGAAGTTCCGTCATTTTCATAAGGGAGAGATCTAGGGGTGGCAAGGATCCCCTTGGTCTGCTTGAAGAGTTGAGATATGAATTTATAGGATTCAGTTCCTAGGGCCCAGAATAGCCTTGCGAAGAGGAACGCGCTCCCTTCTATTCGAGCAAATTTTGTTCTGGGGCAATCACAGCTTGGAGCTCAGCGCGTCTACACGAGGAAGGTTGGGGGTTGCTCGCATGTGCACAGCCCTCCCGCGCAGATGGACTTTATCCTCAGTGACTCCTGACATCACAAGGTACAACACCTAGTGACCCGAACCACGTCCCCTTCCATTAATGCGCCCCGAGCGCTCAGTACCGGAAGCGTCGAGACCTAAAACCTTCGGCCCCCGCCTGAGCTCTCGGTGCCGCACCAGCGGCACGCCCGTCCGCGGTCGCCGGTCCGCGCCCGCGCGGTCCACGCGAGGCGGCTCGCCACGCCGCGCGGGCGCCGGCCGCCAGGGGGCGCTGCGGCCTCTCCCGGGAGCGGCCGAGCCGCCCGGCGGGCGCTTCTCTCTCCCTCGCGCGCTCTCGCCTCCCGGCCTCACATCCGGGTCTGGAGCGCGGCGGCCGCTGTCAGTGCCGGAGCGGGCGCGCCGGGCCGGGCCGGGTGCAGTCCGCGGCGGCGGCGGGCGGCGGGCCGGCGGCCACGCTCAGCCCGGAGCCCGCGAAACTTCGGAGCCGCGGCCGCCCAACTTTGCGGGAGGCGCCGGCGCCGCGGGGGCGTGGGCGGAAGGGGACGCGCGGCGGGAAGCCGGGCAGCGGCGCGCGGCCGGCCACCCGAGCCCGCGGCGGCGCGGCGCGGCCCCCGCGCCCTCCCGGCCTCGCGGCCAGCGGGCCGCGCCGGCGCTCCGCGCGACCTCCGGGCCCGGCGGCGGCGGCGGCGCGCGGGGCCGCGGCGCGGAGGAGGCCGGCCCGGGCGGAGGGCCGGCGCGGGCGTCGCATGCGGGCCGCGGGCGACGATGGAGGGCTTAACGCTGAGCGACGCGGAGCAGAAATACTACTCGGATCTCTTCTCCTACTGCGACATCGAGAGCACCAAGAAGGTGGTGGTCAACGGGCGCGTGCTGGAGCTGTTCCGGGCCGCGCAGCTGCCCCACGACGTGGTCCTCCAGGTAACGCGGCCCTGGTCTCCGCCGGTGGGCGCGGGCGCCCTTCCCGCAAGGGCCGGCCGTGGACGGGCTTGCCCGGCGCTTCTGCCGCGGGCTGCGGCCGCAGGTGCCGGGCGGGTCCCCGGGCAGGGTCGCTTCTGGTGACGGGAGCACGCTCCTGCCGCCAAGGTGGGGGACAGGGCTCTGCATCCGGGCTGTTGGCGCGGGCAGAGCGCCTTGCCTGTAGGATCGTGGCCGGCCGGCGGTGTGTGTGAACCCCATCGTGGCCGGCGGTGTGTGTGAACCCTAGATCCTCGTCTGAGCATCCTGCATAGTTGCCAGGCAAAATTCTGTTTAAACGTTTGAGTTAATTGAACAGACGCGATAAAGTGAGTCTTGCAGATGTGGTAACCGAAGAGTCAGGTTTTTTTTTTTTTTTGATTCATTTATTTTGCTGCACTGGAACCTTGCACATGCTACGCAAATATTCTGCCACCAAGCAATACCTGAAGCCCCCAGAAAAACAGCTTTTAAAGGAAGCTTTTTTTTTTAAAGGGAGATTAGGACACTTGAGCTTCTAGCATGTATTCCCAAGTACATATAAAGACAACCTGTAATTATTAAAAGAACGTGTGGCCGCTGCAAACTGGACAGTGTTTTTTCAATGGATACTTGATAGTGTTTAGTGGAACTTGTGGGTTTGCGTTAGGGCCTGAGCAGCTGGAAATGAAATGTACACATTTGCTTCAATACGTGTAGTCTTAGACGAACAAGCAGAGTTAAGGTTAAGGCTTCCTTGTCGTATCTGGTTTTAAACCAGAAGGCTCCCTAAAGTTTACCACGTGTGTGTGGTGAGTACTCATGTTCGCGTTTGGTGGTGGTTCATAGCTGCTAGTAAGAATTCAGGGGATATGTTTTAAGCTTTCCTCTTTGTATTGATCTGAGCCATAGGTATCCAGATCTCCAAAACTTAAAGCCAAACGCGTTGGTCTCATGAAGTGGACAGGAGAGCACAGAGCCAGGAACTTGGAAGCCGGATCTTTGATGCCACTCTTAACTTGCAGTGTGCCTTTCAGTCAGTCACTTGCCCTCTTTAAGCATGAGTACTGCATGTTAAGGTGTAGAGTGAAAATCGGTTTTCTTTTATCTAACAAAAATTCAGCGAAATATGAAAATGCCTACACACACTGTTGACTTAGAGGTTGCCTGTGCATTAGTGATGACTGAGCGCTTTTGGCATAGTCGTGTATGGTTTGTATTGCTTTACAAACTTGGGATGAAAAGGTAGGGCTGGCGGTGACAGTGAAGGACAAGTAGGAGTCCCAAATTTATGCTGCTGAAACGGGACAAAGAGTTAAAATTCTATTCTTTATTGGACACATAATAGTATTTGTTGTTTTTTAAGTGACTCTTTAAAACCAAAAACCATTTTTAACACAGGAATATGCAAAACCCGGCTTGTAGCTTGTTGGACTTGTTAAAGATGGTAGCAGTGTTGGCTGCTGTTGGCTGCTTATGGATTTGGAATAGATTTTCAATAGATCTGGATAGAACATATCCATTAATGATTCTGTTCTGTTTGCAAAAATAATAAAACATACCTTCAAGTCAGGAACTAAAATCAAGCCTCTTATGTTCTATTTTGGCAGGGAAAGTTAAAATAAACTGACCTTTTTTTTTTTTTTTAAATGGTACATTAAGGTTGTCCGACTTTAAATGTATTACTTAGAGTATATGAGCATTAATTGACCTTTACTTGAAAAAGACTCATGCTCAGGAAGCTGAGGCAGGATTACCATGAGTCAAGGCTGGGCTACATAATGAGTTCAGGACTAGCCTGGACTACAGAACGACACCTTGTGTCAAAAAGAAAGAAAAGTTTAAAGAAAGAAAAATGATCAGTCCAGTCTTAAGTTATTTTTTTGTTTTGTTCAATTTTATGAGCATTCAAAAATAACTTTCTGTCTTTATATCAAGAGAAAGTTTAAGTAGCTTAAGTATTTAGGATTCTTATAATTACAGCTTAGAAACTGTAGGAAGCAGTTACAATTTGGAAATCGTGGGAACTCCCTGAAACAGGTCTCTTGAAGTAATAATGCAGTTTGAACATTTTTTCCTGACCTAAAAACCCAAACTCCAAAATACTCCCAAATCCAAAACTTTTTGAGGTCCAACGGGATACCACAAGTGGAAAGTTTCACATCATTGAACTTTGTTTCATGCACAGAATTATGGAAAATATTGTACAGGATCATCGCTGGGCTCTATGAGTATGGTGTGTAGGAAATAAATAGTTACAGTGTTTAGATTTGGGTCCCATCCTTAAGGTGCTTCATTCTGTTGTATATGTGCAAATATTCCAGAACCTGGAAAAAATATGAAATATAAAACACTTCTGGTTGCTATTATTTCAGATAAGAGATACTAAACTTAGTGGAGCCTGACCATGCAGACGTGTAATCCCAACACTTGTGCCTGAGGCAGGAGGATTTCGAGCTTGAGCCCAGCCTAGGTAACTTGAGACTTAGCAAGACACTGTCTCAAAAAATGGGCTGGGGTTGTAGCTCAGTGCAGAGGCCCTGACTTGGCTTTCCAGTACCACAAACAGAGAGAGGAAGTGGGGGAGGGAGAGGAGAAAGATATTAAATCTGTATTAAATAGCATTCGGATATCTTAAAGGCAATTTAAGTAAAAATTGACAAGACATAGAAATGTGAAACGAAGGAAAATAGGGCTTACTTTCTTTTTCATTTTGTGGGTACTGGGGTTTGAACCTAGGGCTGTGTGGATGCTAGAGAAGCCTTTTACCATTGAGCTACACCCTCAGCCCCATCTGCGTGTTTAGTGTCTGTATCTGGTAAGTTGCCCAGGATGGCCTTGAATTTACAGTGCTTCTGTTCAGCCTACACATAAACTTGGATTACAGGCATGCATCACCATACCCTGGTCTAGGCTTAATTTTTCTAAAGAGAGTTTGAGTTTTTTTTTTTTTTTTTTCTGAAAGCACAGTCTCCATTGCTTTCTAAGTGAGAAACAGTTGGGATAGCTGACATAAAATTCTCAGTTCTCTACTTAGAACTAAGTGAATGCTGTAGAGATACAGAGTGTAACATAGAAGCAGTGCAAATGAGAAAGGCTTTTTGACTTAATTTAGATGGACTTTAAGTTGGGGTGGAGAGAGGAGCTAAAGTGAAGAGGGCTTCCAGGCGGGGGCGGGGGGGACCCTACATGACCAAAGATGGACTGTGTAGGGGTCTTTTCAAGGACTAGTCGATGGGTTCTGCTGAGGCTTAATATGCATGGGGGCTAATGGAACATAGAGGACATGTTGCGAAAGTTTGAAAATCGTGTAGATTTCATATATATATGTCAGTAGACGGTGGAGACCCTTTGAGAGCTTTTGACTCAATGTTGAAGAAGTTAGAGGCTAGGGCAGGAGGTGCTTGCAGAGGTTGAAGTGGCTGCTAGGTCGTGGGAATCCACACCTGGATGGTAACAGTAAACTGGAGAAGGAGAGTGTCACAGAAAGGAAGGGATGAGGAAATGGGCCGGTGACACACAAGCATAGGGTGAGGGTGATTTGTGACCACCCCCTTCCCTCGCCTCTACATTTGGTAATGCCTACAGACACGTGAGTCCTAACTTGTGGCAGTGGGTGTGGTCCTACGGCATGTAGTGGGCAGACACTCGGGTACTGCTATACACCTTTCAGAGCACACAGCATCTCTCTTGTAATAAGAATTATGTAGTTCAAGAAGGTCAGGTTGATTCAGATTGATGCTAGTTGTGGCAGTTAGAAAATGAGGCTTGAGACACAGGAGTGATGATGAAGGTAAACTCATACATCTGAGTAACTTACCTTAAAGTGGGGAAAAAACTGGGATGGGGCTATTCACTTTTGGATATGACTCACAATTAGAAAAGGGAAATAAGGGGCCTGAGAGAGAGAGAGAGAGAGAGGGAGGGAGAGGTGGTGCACTTAATTTCAGCCACTTTGAGATGGCCTTGCTAATCTCCCTGAGACAGAAACAGGTGAAGATTTGTCTACCATGATGGTGAGCTGGTAGTTAAATTAACAGGTTTGAGGTTTCTTCCTCTGTCTTCTTGCCTGTGTGTGCTGGGGATAGCGGCCAGGTGGTGTTCTCACATAGTGAGAACATGCATGCATGCATGTACACATCAGGGCCTTGATTAATCCAGTAGTTTTCAGCATTTGTTAATAAAAGTTCTGAGAAGGCTGAGTCATCTGGAGGGATGAGAGAACAAAGAACAGAGGACCCAGAGCTGACTGAGGAAGGAGTTGGCATTTATTGAGTGCCTCGTATGTTCCTTTTGCCAGGCAAATCATTTTCGTGCAAGAACGCGTTTCTTCCTTGCAACAGCCCTGTGATGTGGGTATTCTTGTTTCTTTACCAGGAACTAGATAGGCCGAGAAGTTAAATAATTGTTTATAAGTAGTGTCTTTCCCTTGCTGTTACTTTTCCCATCGCTCAACTTTTTCTTCCCTTCACTGTTCGTGTCATTGGGTGCAAGCATAGTTTGTGAAAGAAGTTTTAGTCAGTGCCTTTATGTGGTGTCAGGTTTACTTTCAAAAATTCTCTTTCCTTGGATGTTATGTTGTGCTACTTCCTTTCCCTCCTTCCTAGGTTTGGTATTTTGGAGGATCTGTACTAAGCATTTTACCAGAGCTAGAAAAGGAGCTGTCATAAGGAAAGTTAAGCAGGGAAGGGGAGTTTCAGCTCTGGTTTTAGCTAGTTTTATGACTAAACAAAACACTTAATGTCTGGGGTTCAGTTCTGAGCACATAAAGGAAGTGATTTGGATTAATCTCCGACTCAGATGGGTCACTGTATCGGAGGAACTACTTTATCCAGCCACACCTCAAAGAAAGCCAAGAGTTGTAATTAGTTGTTCCACTATTTTAACACTTCCTTTGGTTTTCTTTACATTCTTTGAGGGATGTGAAGAGAATGCAAATGTTAGAGTCCACAGTGGCACTTAACCTCTGCAAGGTTCTGTTCAGTGAGAATTTAAAATGGGTAACAAAACTTGTCATTTCTAATGTTTTCTTTCAGACATTTTCTTTCCGTGGCCTTTCCTAGTCTAGATTTATCTTCATCTCTTCCCTCTTTACCGCTATGAAATAAAATTATCTGGTGAAACTTATTAAACCATATACTACATTTGGTAAGTTACATAATTTAAGTGTTTTAAAAAATCATGTATTACTGTCTTTTGTTTCAGAAGTTGATCATGTGTTGAACTTGAGATCTCTTATTACATGACAAAGCTAGAATTTATCAGAATATCTTTTCATTTGTTGGGTCCTTTGAGCTTCTGGTACACACACTGTGAACATTTGTATATATAGTTTTGCTTACACTTTGAGGTTGCTAGTTTTCTCCCGCACTAGTCCTGACTAATGTCATGGATCTTGATGTTCAGAAAGCTTTAAGGTAGAAAACAGGGGATCAGGTGAAATGCTGAAGATAAGTCTTTATGAAATTGGTTTTATAGCTTTATATATACTGCTTTGTAGCTACTCCTTACATTGAAGGTGTATGTGTATTGGTGAAAGATCACATATCTTCCTTGCCTTTGTGGGTTATAATATATGTTAAGGTTGAAAAGAAAAAGAACTGGGGATGGAAGTGTAGCTCAGTGATTCGAGGGCTTGCCTGGAAAATATGAGGCCCGGGTTTGATCCCCCAGCACCACAGAATTGCTGTGTGTAGGAGCATACTACGCCTGTAATTCCAGCACTTAGAAAGGTGAGGCAGGAGGATTGCTGTGAGATCTAGGCCAGCCTGAACTACATAGTGAGTTCAGGAGCACCAGCCTCCTATAGTGCAGAACAAGACCCTGTCTCAAAAAGAACGAAAAAGAAAAGAAAGAAAGAGGACAGGAATAGAAAATGGTTGGCTGAGAGGCATTGAGGACCTGCTTGGGTTCAAGAGACGACCTCTCAGGAAGCATAGACAAGGGGTGAGGTTGGCGAGTATGAGATATTTCATGTAGAGAGAACCAGACCTGAAGGGCCTGAAGCCGTGCAAAGCTTAATGTGTGAGGAAGTGAAAAGTTGAAGCAGTTTGAATAAGAGGTGAGAGTGGCAGAGAGTTTGAATGTTAATGGGAATGTTTAAGGGTTTATTCAGGGGAGGAGCATCATCTGAATTGCACTTTGAAAGATGGCCTGTTTGCTGTGTAAACAGAGAAAGACTAGTGGTCCCATGGACTCAATTGGCCAGTGGATATGCAATAATTGAGTCAAGAATCATTAGTGGCTTAAATTAGTGAATTGGCAGTAGGATAGAGAGGGATGGACACACAGGCACACATTAGAATATATGGTGTGTGTTTAAAGAAAGAAAATTTATTGCAGTAAAAAATACTTTGCTGTTAATCTACCCTCCCTTTGCTTCAAACACACTTACCTAGTTATTATTGCCACTTTCTGAAGGAGTTCTAGAAGTCTTAATGAGGTGTTATAAAACGCACAATGAATGCTGTTGCTGCATGTCACTCACCTTAAAGGTAAGCTTGTAAAATGGTGAATCCTCATGCACCTTACTCATCAAATCTGGCACTGTGAGACATCTAGGTCTTCTCCAATATCAAAATGAGCATGAAAGTTAAATGTTTGAATTGGTTGAGGACATTGAGGGAGCATGACAGCACAACTATAAAGACACTCAGCAATAGGGACTTGTAGAACTGCTTCAGAGGGTGGGTAAGAATGGTGCAATCAGTATGTGTGAAGTGAGGGAGGATATTTTAAGGGGGATGAATAATAATATGTCTTTTTTTTTAGACATGCAGTGTCCTTTTGGTCATACCGTGTATCTGAAATTATTTTAGGAATAGAAATAGGACTGCATGGCAGTGGATTAAGGTTGAAAAGACAACTCAAATGCTGGAAGTTCCCATTATTGGATGGGTAGAAGAGGAATGGACTTTGCTTATTTTTTATTTTTGTTTTAGAAGGATGATGGTGAATTCAGGAATTCCTTTTTGTTCATTTTAAGTCAAGAGAAGGCTTTGAGATTGTCAGATAGGCCTTCTTTGTGGAGAATCTACAAATCTTTTGGAGATATTTGGCTTGGGGGTTGCTAATACACAGTGATTTCTAAAAACAGTGACAGTGGATAAAACCCTGAAAGAAAAGACTGTAAGGAGAAATGATTGTCTAGAATTGAAGCCCTGAGGTACTCTGAACATTTCTAAGTTGGGAAATTGAAAAGTCTCTGGAAGGACGCTGAGGACAAGAGTGGCTGGAGGTTGGAGGGAAATTGGGAATGTACAGTGTGTATCATATCATGGATACCAAATCATGCCTGTCTCCAAGAAGATAGTATTGAGTTTGGTTGAAGATAGTGTTGAGTTTGGATGGAAGTGTGGTCATTGGATTTGGCTACTCCGAGGTTATGGATAATTTCCACAAGCCACAGATGCTGAATTTGGCTGAGTTTGAGGGATAAGGGATGGCTGGGGAACAAGAGGTGGGATATGTAGATAACTTTTTAAAGAAATTTGCTTATGAAAAGGAATACATATAGAGTAAAAACTGGAGGTTGATGAGAATGTGAAGGGAAAACAAAATTTAGTGTAAGAAATACTGCAGTGTGAAGAAAAGTCTTTGAGGAAGCAAGGGTGATGGTGCATGGTCTGCTGATGGGACATCATGTCCTCATTTTTAACAAGGAAAAAAAAGAACATGGGTTTGGAGGCAAGGAAGAGTATAGAGGTGACGTGTGGGAGGAGTTGAACATTCCAGCCTAATGACTTCTGTTTTTTTCTCTTCTTGTATAGACTGGGCAAGATTAGTAGTATAGTAATGATATGAAATTTGCATATGATAGAAAAAATACATCAAAAATATCTAAAAAACTTAGGAATAAATTTAATAAAGCACCAAGGTATACACTAAAAACTATAAAACATTACTTATGGAAACTAAGGATTTTTTTTAATGGAGAGACAATCTTATGTTCATAGATGAGAAGATTAAATATTAAGATAGTTATTCTGCAGAGTCAAAAAATACCAGTAGAAAGATTTGCACAAATTGTTAAGCCAATCCTAAAATTTATAAGAAAATACAAAGCATGTAGAATAGAATAATTTTGGGAAAGAACAAAATAAGAGACTTGTTCTACCTAATTTAAAGTGACCATAATCTGTGGTAGCTCAGAGGATAAATTGGCCTAGTGTTAAGCATGTAGCTCAGTGGAACAGAACTGAGAAGCCAAAAGTACCTGTTACTCTTGGTCATTTATTTGTAACAGCTAAATGGCCTTCACCAAAGGGCTGTAGGACAGTTGGATATCCACATGCTTAAAAATGTATAGACGTGTTGTATATACTTTACACAATATACAAGAAAACCATCCCATAGTAGATCATGGGTTGAAGTGTGAGACCTAAAACTATAAAACGTTCAGACAGTAACATCAGAGAAAATCTTTGTGACTTTGGGCTAGACTGAGTTGTTAGATAATGCCAGAAACATGAACTATAAAAGAAAAAACTGGTAAATTAGTCTTTTCAAGAAATTTTAAAAACTTGAATCCCTCAAAAAGTAATTAAAATAAAAAGACAAGACACAAATTGGAAAAAATATTTGCATATTACAAACACAATAAAGAGTTTTTTTGTTTGTCTAGTCCTTCTCTCTCTCTCCCTTTTTGTTTTTTTTAAATTGAGACAGGGGCTTGCTTTGTAGGCTGGCCTTGGACTCAGGACAATTCGTCTGCCTCGGCCTCTCAAGTACTGGGATTACAGGCATGCAACACCAAGGCCAGCTTTATGTGGTACTGGGGAATTGAACTCAGGGCCTGTGCTTGCAAGGCAAGCACTTTAACCCCTGTACCAATTCTCCAGCCCTTTATAGACCAACAATACCATTTCTGCAGGTTTTGTAACATGTAAATGTTAAGCATAATGTCTGGTTCTTGGAACGTGATTAAATAAGTTTCACTCTGCCCTGGGAGTAACCTTCTGATTTGCAGTTATTTTGGCTTTAATGATAGTGAAAAATTATCCAAGTTCTTTAAACCTAGCTTTATAGTTTTCGTTGCATGAACATAGTGCTGCCCCATCCTTTGACTCTGTCAGTAAGGCTTTTTATTTTGTTCCTTTAATGTATAATTAAGTTGAGTATCTATTCTGAAGTTTACCCCGGAAAGAACCAAGTAAAGGGTGAGTGTGATGTTTTGATCTTATGGGGCTTACAGAATAGTGATGCCACTAACAGAAATGGTGAAGTGAAGGGAAGGGCTGGTTTTGGCAGAAGACAGGGAGCAGAACTTTGGGTGTGCTGACTTTCTGGGAAGTGAGCTCCGTGGGCTTTCGAAAGCATAGAGAAGCAGCCGGGTAGCTTAGAAGTATGTGCAGACGGTAATGGTTCCTGAACAGGGCTCTTTACTAAAAATTAAAAACTTGGCTTCATATGTTTGAAATGTCCTCCATTTGGCAGTTAATTCAACAGTGCCATAGTGCATCCTCTCGCACAAAGTGCTTAATAGTATTTGAATTAATGAATGATATTAATTTCTTAAAAATACTCTGAATATATGGAGAATGGGATTCATTAGAGCCATTCCTAAAGAAGTGATAGAGCAATGTTAGGCAGTAACATTCAAGAAATTTGTCCACAAATCTTTGGTAGATTTGTACCAAATCTCAGCTGGGTACCCTGGCACAGGCCTATAATTCTAGCTTCTCTGGAGTCTGAGAGAAGGAGTGCAAGTGAGGGCCCAGCCTATATAATTTAGGGAGATACTGTCCCAAAATAAAAGTTAAATTAAATTAAATTCAAATGGGGCTAGAGATGTAGCTCAGTGGTAGAACTGTTGCCTAGCATGGATTTAATCTCCAGTACCATATACACACACACTTCCTGCTGATTTTTGAGTATCATAAAGCGCATACATTCTCTTAGAAACAGAAAGGAGATAACAGTACCTGGTAGGCTGGTGGGATGAGATCCTGTGTTTCAAAGAGAACCACAGAACAATAATGTGATCCACATGGCAGGGAACGGCTAGACTCTCCCAGCTCCAAGGCATACTCAACTAGGTCTACTTAACTATGTGTCCAAAAGTTTTAGGATCATTTACAAATAACCAAAAACCATTGTATGATTAATGATTATTATCTTACTTTTATCTCCTACTTATATCCCTATCTATAAAATAAGTCCCCAAGTTTCTTTATATTGTTTGACATTTATAGACTTTGTTAGGGCCCATTTATGTGGGATGGTATTGTTGACATCTCCTTGTGGTCTCCTTGCATTGCTGCAAGATCTGTTAACGCTCCAGTAGTTACAAGTCCTCTTCCCCTTGTCTTACCTTGGAACATTTGTAGATAAATATCAAAATAGGTTTGTTTTATTTGTTCGCTTGGGTTTTTTTGCTTCATTTACTTAGGTCACACTGATTATTTTTAGTACATTATTAAGTAAATTGGTGATTTTATTAATATAAGGGGGCAGCATTTAAAACTTAGAAACATATAAACATTCTAATGAAATATTTTGGATATAAAAAATAGTGGTTTTGCTTCATTTACTTAGGTCACACTGATTATTTTTAATGTATTACTAAGTAAATTGGTGATCTTATTAATGAAAAGGAGCAACGTTTAAAACTTAAAGGCATATAATATTCTAACAGATTTTAAAATAACATACTTACTCAAGATCTACTCTAGTAACCTAGGTAACATATTCATTTATTTGACATTTTCCCTTTGGTGTTGAGGAGATTGAACTCAGGGCCTTGCAGATGCTTGCCTGTGCTCTATCACTGAGTCACACACTCGGCCTGTTTTTGTTTGTTTTGGCTTGAGGGCCTGCTTAGTCCAAAGAAGACTAAAACTTGGGAGAAAGTTCTGTAACATGATTTGGATATCCTTAGCATATTGATAACAGTTTATGCCATAGGTATGAAAAATATGCCAGGATTAAATTCTTGAGTGAAACAAAAGAGAATAAGAAGGAACCTGACATGGCTGAGGCTCTGGTGGGAAACCAGCAGAGACGGAATGCCATGGGGCGGCAGCGTGCCGCTCGCCCATGAGTCAGCCCTGGGCCTTCTGGAGATGGACGGATGTTGAAGATTATATCCTGTGAAGTTTCTGTAGTACTCTGTTATGGTTTTTTCTTATTTAGACTTTTAACCAATTCACACTAGATTTTTCTTTTATGTTTTATATTGTTACTAATGGTTTATAGAACTTACAGTGTTTATTGGTATCTACAGAAAAATCCTTCTCATGGTGAGTTTCTTTTTATATTCATATATTTATAAACTAGCCCATTTTATATATTCCTTTGATTTCCTTCACAATTTTTGTATCTATTTGTTTAAATGATCTGAATTGTCCACATGCAGAAGAATGAATCTAGACACACATCTATTACCATGTATTAAATCAAATCAAATTGGATCAGAGACCTAGATATTAAAGTTTATGCACTGAATCTTCCAGAGGACAAACTAGGCAGAACTCTAGAAGATGTAGGTGTGGAAAAGGACTTGCTTAATAGGACATCTGATACAGAAGAAATACTCTGGAATCAACAAATGGTTGATAGCCAATTAAGTTTCTGCACAGCAAAGGAAACCATTGACAGTGAAGAGAGAACTGTCAGAATAGGAAAAAAAAAAATCTTACCACCTATACCTTGAACAGGTATCTAAGAATTAGTAAGGAACTGAAGAAAAAAAGACCCTCAAAATCAAAGACCCAGTTAAAAAATGGGCAACAAAAATGAATAGGCAGTTCTCAGATGAAAAGGTTCAAATGGCTAGCAGATACATGAAAAGATATTCAGTATCCTTAGTCATTACAGAAGTGCAAATGAAAACATCAGTAAGATATATTACCCTAGTGAGAATGGCATATACCCAAGAACTTGAACAGCAATAAATGCTGGTGAGTTTTCAGGGAAAAAGGAACCCGTTACTTTGCTGGTGGGACTATAAACTGGTACAGCCACTATGGCAAATAGTATGGAGATTCCTCAAAAGGCTGAAAATAAGTATTCCATTTGATCCAGCGAAACCTCTGAGTATTTTTTCAAGAGTTAAAAGCAACATATAACACAGATAAAGAGATACATGTACACCCACATTTGTAGCAGCACAGCTAACAGTAGGTAAATTGTGGAAGACCCCAAAATATCCATTAACAGACTAATGGATACAAAAATTGTGGTTTATGTATGTGGTGGAGTACTACTGTTTCATAAAGACAGATAGATATGAGGTATTTGTTACAACTTAAAAACATCATGCTTAGGGAAGTGAGTCAGAATCAGGAGGTAAAATATTGTTGGTTTCTGTAATGTGAAAAACCTAGAATACAGGCATTTTATAAAATCAAATGGGTAATGTATTGAGAATCAGGAAGATGAGGTAGGGGGCGAGAGGACCAGAAGGAGGGGAGGGGAAAGGATTATAATGTTGATGTAAAATGTACTTGCACAAAATTCTCAAGCTCAATGTAACAACCATTGTGTGCTCTCTCTTTCTCTCTCTCTCTCGATATATATAATGTAGTATATGATAAATCATTTTTTGTTTATATATGTGTATAAGTGAGAAGAAATCTGAATTATCAAGGAACATCTGTAGAATGTTGTCTTGTCTTTAATGGAATTAGAATTTTGAATAATGATTTCAGCGTGTTCGTGTAAAATATTATTTTTCGTTTTTGCATGTTTGACATCTTGCATCTTTTTGTTGTTTTTGTTTTGTTTTACGACTGTCTTCATGATGTAGTTCAGGCAGGCCTTGAACTCAACATTTCTTTTACCTTAGCCTGAGTACTAGGATTGCAGGCCTGTCTACACTACCTGGTGAAATCCTTCTTGAACTTTTTCCTGATCACCTTAACCAGATAAGATTTTTTTGTGTAATCTTTCAACACTGTCTTCTTCCTGTGTGTCTGTTTTTCCGTTGTAGGTGACAAACAACTTGAGATGTTCTAACTTTGCCTTATGTCTTGTTATTCATGTTAGGTACTCAAAGACTACTGGGCCTATTACTTGGTACCAGAGGACTTTCTCCCTCATCATTGAATTGATGGATCCAATCTTACTGTCATACTTCTTTAAACATTCCAAAGGACAGAGAGAGAGAGAAATTCCAAAAGACAGTGAATGAGCCTTTTGAACACTGTGGAACCCATGAGACCAGATTGTATAGTTCTTTCTACTAGGTTGTAAGTATATTATCTCTTCGAAGCTGTGTAGATGACAAATCACATACACTGAACATGCGTATGTAAGACTTTACCATTAGGCAGGCATGAGGAACATCTAGCCTTAGAGGGTCTGTGAAATTATTTGGTCCTAACTGGCTGAGACAAAATCTAACAAATCGAGGAGTTTTTTTTTTTTTCATAATAGCATAGCAGGCTAATTTTTAAGTTAATATTTTTTTATGGCCCATGAATGATGCCATAAGTATCCAAATAACCTTTGGCCAAAAAAAATGTTCCCCACACCTATTTTAAGATATTGTTACTTTGCTGCTGTTCTCTAAATTTAAAAAAATATATATATGAAGTACTTTAGTGTTAAACTCACATGGGTTTCTCACAAGCCCTTCAGAGGCATGATTTCTAATTAAACTTGACGTACCAAGTAGTAGTAAAGTAATGTAAATAAGGAGACAGGTCAGTGGAGTTTCTCATTTAATTTAATTAACTTTTCAGAGGGAAATCATAACATTCTCATAAAAATACGATGAGAGGGAGTGTGTGTTAGAGCCGAGCCGTCATGCCTGCTTAGCCATGGGAGCTTCTGCCAGGTCACCCCACGTCTTGGTCTTGTTTCTAATTATTCTCCTTGTGTGGACTTGGTGTTCTAGCCCATGAAGTCTGTTTTCTGTTTCCCACACAGCTAACTTGTTCTTCATTTATCAGTTCTTCTTCATTATTACTTTCATTTGCAGCACCCTCTCCCTACCCAGAACTTGTTCTTACCCCCTTTTAATGTGTGACTTAACTTTTGTAGGCTCGGAAAATTCTAATTTTAATAATCTCCCTCTGTGAGGTGCACACCTGCCTCCTGCTCATCTTTGCATGTGTTTTGCACTCTTGGGTTTTTGTTCCTTTCTGCTGTTACATATTTACGCCATTCTTGGCTGTTTTTCCAGTATGTTTACATCCCAGCAATATTGAAAGTAGATTGTAGTAAAATTCAGATTTCTTTCCTTTCATGACCTCATGATGCTGTAAGCAGCAAAAATATGGTAAATGCTTAGAAACAGGAAACTTTTATAAGGAAGCAGATTGCTTAGCCTTGCTGTTGCTCTGCCTTCACAGGCTTGACTGGGGTGCTGAGTCAAGTCAGTTCTGGGCCTTTCACCCAGGGAAGTAAAAAGTGGGGCTAGTAGAGTTCGCAGCCCTGGGTGTCCCACCGCCTCCTGCTATGGGTACTCTTTCCCAGCCCCAGTCACCATTCTGATCACGAGGAGACAGAGAGGCAGCAAGAACCTGAACAGATAACTACTAAATTCTCTGAGTTCTGATCTGCTGACAGACATTACCGGTTCTTCCTCCTCCCTTTCAAGAAAAACATTTTTAGAGTATCAGGATGACTATTAATTTTTTAAAAACTAGAAATGTATTGGCAACCAAAAATATTATGAAAGAATCTGGATTTCTTAGCACTATAGCATATACTTTTATTCATAAAATGAAATATAGCACAGCTTTTGTGGAGTTCCAGAAGTTGCACTGCAAATAGGGTATTGTGTATCAGTTTAGAGATGAGGGTGCACTCCTACAGTGTCATCCAGGGATAGCACTTTAGCTACCACAGATCACTTGTGACTTGTGCCACATCAAAGTTCCGGATTGTACTACTTGTTACGGTTGATAAAAGTATCTCAGGACTAGTAGAAACTGCAGTTGTTGAACTTTTGAAATCAGAGAGCCTTTGTATTTTCTGCCTGCCTTCAGAAAACTAATGATATAATGGAGGGAGAAAGGAAATTTATGGTTAGGTTTTCTGTTTACAACACAGTTTCGAACTCCTAGAGATAGAAATCTTTTACTTCTCTAATTATATTTCCCTTTAAGTCTTGATTTTGGAGTGAATCCAAACCTAATTTCTTACACCCAACAACTTGTAAAACCAAAATTGTCATAGTGACTGATTGTCTCTTATCATCATTTTCTCTTTTTTGCTTCCTGTGTTGTTCGTTTGATCTTGTATATCCATCTACTCTCCTGTTTTTTTTTTTTTTTTTTTTTTTTTTTTTTTTTTTTTTTTTTGGTATCTTTACTGGCAAGTAACAGATGACCCAGATTTTATATCCTATCCTGTAACCTTAAATAAATAAACTTTTTATTTCCCCAACACAAGGCCTCAGCAGTGCTTAAGCAAGGACTGGGTAGCCCTGAGTCATATCCCAGCCCAGTTTCTTATTTCCCTTCCTTTTTTTCCTTTTAAATGTCTTCGAAAAATCATTTTTACCCTACTGCCCAAATCCAGAAACCTTTTCTGAGACCCTGTTCTGTTTTACCTCCTCCCTTGCAGCTGACCCTTGATAACATCGGAATGGATAGTGCCTTTTCTTTCTGTTGGTCATGGTACATGGACTGTCTGTAGTGTCCTTACTGTCTTCCTGCTCTCGTTGCTGTTTAGTCCGCTTGACTCCTCCTTTCAGCCTACAAAATCTTAGAGATTCCTCTTTGAAAGGTCTCTGCGAATAATTTTTTTTCTTGGTGTTATTCCTGCTAGTTTTGCTTTTTTATTCTCCTTCAGTGCTGAGGATTAGACCCAAGACCTCACCATGTTAGGCAAGCGCTGTACCTTTGACCTACCCCCAAGCTTGCCATCATTCTTGTCCTTCTGACCACCTCATTGCTAAACTGATGCAGTGGCCTCCTAAATCTTCAGTGTTTGTGTAATTGCTAAATAATAGATTTCTGAATTCAAAAGTATGTGATGCTCTTCAGAAATGTTCAGTGAAGATTAACATTACACTTAGAGCCCTCACCAGCTAGCTCCAGTTTACTACCTAGCCGCTGCTGTATAGTCCTTGCTTTGATCTGTTGGTGTCCCCTTGTTGGATTTCCTGCCTTAACTTAACAAAATCCTGTACTTGCTTTCAAATATATATTAGGCTCTTTTTTCTCCCATATACATATATGTTTTATATATATATATATATATATATATATATATATATATATATATATACACACACACATGTAATATGATACATAATATTTACATTGAATTTGAGTATTTTGTGCACTTACATGTATTGCATCAAAATTACGATCCCTTCACCTCCTCCTTTTGACCCTTGTGCACCCTTTCCTTCCCCCCTAACTTTCACTGTCACCTCTGTGTGGTTCTATTAAATGACTATCTTGTGGGTTTCTCATATTAGAGAAACCATTCAGTGTTTAACCTTTTGTGTCTGTCTCATTTCACTGAGCAGAGATTAAGCTCTTCAAAAACAAAATTTTTTCCAACCATATTAACTTAATCTGTATTTGGTTTGTACAGTAGCAAGTTCTAACTGTATAGCACCTATGTCCAGTGATGGAATTTGGTGACATGTTTACATTTAGAGCTGTTCCAGTTTTCATCCGAGAAAGCTGAGCTTCAGGGAGGCTGTACGATCAGTATGAGCTGGGATTACCAGTCAGCTCCATCAGTGGCAGAATAATTGTGATGCTTAATGTTAATAGCCTTATGGCAGTGAGAGCACTTGCCTACCAAGTGCCAGGCCCTGAGTTTCATTCTCCAACACCACATAAACCAGACATAGTATGCACAGCTGTAATCTCAGCACTCAGGACCCTGAGGTGGAAGAGTTGCCACGAGCTCAGGAGTAGCCTGGATTACAAAGTAAGACAGTGCTTCAACAAATAAAGATAAAATATTTTTTTAAAGGAAAACCAAATTTAAAGAACACTCGGGCTGGAGGAATGGCATAGTAGTTAAAGAGCTTGCCTTTCAAATGCAAGGTCCTGTGTTTGACTCCTAGGCACCACATAAAGTTGGCGTGGAGGAACATACCTGTAATCCCGGCATGTGGGAGGATGAGGCAGGATGATTGCCAAGAGTTCAGGGCTAGCCTGGGCTACATAGTGAATTCAGGACCAGCCTGGGCTACAGAGCAAAACCCTGTCTCAAATAAATAAATAAATAAATAAATAAATAAATAAATAAATAAATAAATAAATAAATAAATAAATAAATAAATAAATAAATAAATAAATAAATAAATAAATAAATAAATAAATAAATGAAATGAAATGAAATGAAATAAGAGGACTTCTAGTCAAGATGGCAGTGTAGTAGGATCCCTAGAACAGCTATCTCTAAAGAAATCAAAAGGTACAAGTGGAACCTATAACATAAGTAAAGGAATTGAGGTAAAAATAAAGCTGGCTGGTCACAGGAGAAGGGCCCATTTGGGGCCCTCCGACCTAACCACAAGGCAATGTGAGCCTGGGAAGGGGACTCCTGGCCAAGCACAGCAGGCTTCTCCCCTCTAGCCCAAAGAGGAGAGGGGTCTGCAACCAGAGGTCAACAGTTTGCACAAAGCCACAGAGGTGAACAGACTGCACATTTCCCAACTTGCATAACCCAAGTAACAGAGTAACAATGGATAGAACCCTCTGAGCAGGTAGCAAAAGGGATCAGCACCACCAGGGAGGGAGCTGGGACAGTGCATGGCCAAGATATTGTTACCTAAAAAAAAAAATTATGAAGTACTTCAGTGTTAAACTCACATGGGTTTCTCGCAAGCCCTTCAGAGGCATGATTTCTAATTAAACTTGACGTACCAAGTAGTAGTAACGTAATGTAAATAAGGAGACAGGTCCCCTAGCTGTGCCCTGCTGGGTTTCAGAGGAGCCCCTGAAGCAGTGTACCCCCAACTGTGCCCTTCTGAGAGGCAGATACCCCACCCCACCAGGACTAGAAGGGAGTTCCTAAAGCAGCACACCCCCGACGTGCCCCGCTGGGACAGCAGGACTGCAAGAAGAGTGTGTCCAGCCACACCAGGACCCAGTAGGAGTGGTAGAGGAGTGCGCAGGGAGTGAAGCCGAGCCACACCCCCGAACTGTGCCGCACAGCACCCTGACCAGAGAGCAGCATCAAAGGGAGAGAACCAGAGGAGTCCCCTGTAGGAAGAGAACAGCAGCCTTTGCAGCCAGCTCCACATAAACTCATAGGGGAGTAACTGTTTCTTGTCTTTTTTTCCTTTTAGTCTTTATTTTTATTTTTTTCCTCTTTATTTTGCTGTTAGTTTGCTGCGTAGTTTTATGTTATAGAATTGTGTGCTGCTAGTTGATCAATTGATCGATTTGTACTTTGGTTTTTCTTTGGTCTATTGGATTTCATTTTTATCCTACATTACTCTTCTTTCTTCTCCTTTCCCCTTGCTCTATACTATGGTCCTTTTTTTTTCAAGCCCCTGAATAAGTTTCCAAACTTTAGCTACACCTTTATTTTTTTTCTTTTACCTTCCTTTCCCCTTCTGTTTGTGTTTTTCTTCTGTCCCTTTTTCTCCCCCACCCTGACACTCCCCTGAGTCTCAGTACTATTGCTTATAGGGCTTTTCTCTCTCTGTCAACTCTAGGCTGGGGTAGGAGTATCTCCAGACTTTTCTCTGTCATACAAACACATATCTACTCTTCAATTAACTAAAATTAACCTAAAATTAACTAAAATTAACCTAAAACTAACCTAAAATTAACTCATAATTCTAATGTGCTCCTTCCATACTCCACATCCTCTAGTATTTAAACTGATAAATATCAGTAGCTCTCATCCATATAGAAAGACCAATAGAGACATATTATTTGTATACTCTTTGGCTAGAAACAGATCAGTAACACAGTTCTGTGTAAGTATTTCTACCAGTAAGATAGTGGCACCATGAATAAATTCCTTTTGTAAGTCATCACAATTGTACATAGAAATCATCTTGAGTAGTTTGGATGGTACTTAGTATGCTAAGTGGGGACTGGGTGTATATATTAATACTGGATTGTGTGTGTGTGTGTGTGTGTGTGTGTGTGTGTGTGTGTGTGTGTTATATATATATACTCATATATAACTAGTAGGTAACTAAAGTAAAAGTAGTATAATGGGTACACCTAAAACAATATAGAACATCATTGTCTTAAGGTCTGTGTCATACTGTTATCAGTAAATACAATTCAGTAAGTCAATTCTAGGTTCAGCTAGATGTATGGTGAATGTATATTGCATCCATTACTATTGTCAGGAGAATATATACATTACTAGACTTTGCTCATTAGTTGTTAATATTAGATAGTATGGTAATGCTAAATCTTTCCTCAAATTATAGATGCTAAGACTGTTAATGATCTTCATATTTAAGTTACATTAACAAATAGTCTGTCGAAGTAGCACTTAGAACAGAAAGAGTCTAATTCAAGAATCTCAGGAAAAGAAGCAGAGCCCATGAGCAACACCAGAGCCTTAATTCACTGTAACAGAACTATGAGGAAATGTAATAAATCACCTACAGAAAGACCTAACACCCCAGAAAACAATACCAGGGATCTTGAAATAGCAGAACCCAAAGATGAAAAAGGCAAAAGAGATGATAATTTCTAGTCTCAGAAATTCTTAGAATTGAAACAGGAAATGAAAGAGCGATGCTGGAACATAGCTATGCTATCAGCAAACATTGACAAGAAATTAGAGGAAAATAAAGAAGATACAAACCAGAAGATAATCAAGGCAATGCATGAAATTAGAGAAGAATTCAGCAGAGATATAAAAATATTGACAGCTGCCATTCAAGATGTGAAAAACACCAGAAAGAATAAGTAACCAGTTTGAACACTTTGAGAATAGAATATCAGACCTAGAAGATAAAGTGGCTGAGCTAGAACCTATGGGCAGTAAAGAATGCAAAACTAAACAGGAAGAAAGAGAATGGTTACACATCTGGTGGATAAATGAAAGAGAAACAACCTCAGAATTATAGGAGTACATGAAAAAACTGAGGACAAAACAAAAGGCTTAAAGGTCATGTTCCATAAAACTATGGAAGAAAATTTCCCAAATCTAAGGAAAAATGAATATTGAATTACGGTAGGCATATAGAACAACCCACAACTTTGATCAGAAGAGAACCTTATTGCCATACATCATAATTAAAATACTAGAGACCCAACACAGAGAATACTAAAAGCTGTAAGAGAAAAACAGAGGGTGACTTATAAAGATAAACCCATCAGAATAAATGTAAATTTCTCAACCCAGACCTGAAAAGTGAGGAGATCATAGAGCAGTATCATCCAAGCACTGAGAGAACATAAATACCAATCCAGACTGCTATCTTCAGCGAAATTATCTTTTTAATTAGAAGGATAAATTAAAAATTTTCCATGAAACAGAAAGCTTAAAAAATTTGCAACCACTAAGCCAGCATTGCAGAGAATACTTAAAGGAAACTTAGAAAGCGAAAGAAAGGCTGACAACATCAAAGACCCCAGAGAAAAAGAGACAACAGATGTAGGAGAATGAGCTGACAAAAGAGTAAGTATAGTCAATCATGTTGAAAAATCATACCAATGTCAGGACATGCCCAATATACCTTGATAGTTACTCTGAACATGAATGGCCTCAGTTCACCTACTAAAAGACATAGACTGGCTGACTGGATCAAAAAACAAAAGATCATAATTTGCTGTGTACAAGAGACACCCATTACCCACAAGGAAACTCATAGACTGAAAATAAAGGATGGAATTCAATATTTCATGCAGTAGGACCCAGGAAACAAGTAGGAGTAGCTATATTAGTCACAGACTCATCAGATTTGAAAACAGAATAGATTAGGAGAGGCAAAGATGGTCACTATATACTGGTTAAAGGAACAAAAGAAGAGGAAGAATTCACAGTCATCAATACATATGCTCTCAACTCTGGAGCACCCAATTATGTAAACCCAAAATTATTAGATCTGAAAGGTCACATAGGCCCTAATACAAGCAGGGGATTTTAATACTCCACTATCACAAAAAGAACAGATCAACCAGCCAGAAAATCAACAAGATATACAACAGTTAAAAGACGTTATAGAAAACTTGGACCTAACAGATGTTTACAGAATTTTCCACCCAGTATCAACACAGTACACATTCTTCTCAGTAGCACATGGAATTAAAAAAAAATAGGTGATATTTCAGGTCATAAGTCATATTTAAGTAAATACAAAAGAATAGAAGTAATTTCCTTGTATGCTTTCAGATCATAATGAAATAAAACTGGAACTTAACAGCAAAAGAAACAGAGGAAAATACACAAATGCATGGAGTCTAAAAAACTTACTACTGACCAAACAATGGATGACAGAAGAAATAAAAAGCTTCATAGAGTTAAATGAAGGAAGTACATCATAGCAGAATCTGTGGGGTACAACAAAAGCCGTAGCCATAAGTGCACACATCAAAAGAACAGAAGTCACAGACACGTTAATGATGCATCTTAAGGCCTTAGAGAAACAAGAGCAACCTAAGCCAAAAAGCAGTAGAAGAGAAGAAATTATAAAGATCAGATCTGAAATTAGTGAAATTGAAATTAAAAAAACAATAAACATTAATGAGTCAAAGAGCTGATTCTTTCAAAGAACGAACAAGATTGACAAACTGCTACACTCACCAAAAGAAGAAAAGAAAAAGTGCAGATTAACACACATTGAAATGAAAAGGATGAAATTACAACAGACTGCAAAAATTCAGAATATTATGAGAAATTATTTTGAACACCTGTATTCTAACAAGTTAGAGAATTGGAAAGAAGTGGATGACTTTCTGGACACACACGAAATACCAAAATTGAATGAAAAAGATGTAAAAATCCTGAATAACCCCATTACGCACACACAAATTGAAGCAGTAATAAAAGCTCTACCTACAAATAAAAGCCCAGGACCAGATGGATTCACAGCAGAATTTTTTCAGTATTCCAGAGAAGAACTAACTCCAATTCTTCTCAAACCGTTCCATGAAGTTGAAAGAGAAGGAATCCTGCCAAACTCATTTCTGGAGGCTAACATCACCTTAGTCCCAAAACCAGACATAGACTTAACCATAAAGGAAAATTATAGACCAGTGTACTTAATGAATATAGTTGCAGAAATTCTTAATATTAATAATAAGATCTAATAACAGAATCAGTGAATAATCAGGAAGACTTAACCAGGAAGGAAAATTATAGACCAGTATACTTAATGAATAGAGTTGCAAAAATTCTTAATAAGGTTAGTAAGATCTAATCATAGAATCACACCGAGTAATCAGGAAGATCATACTGCATGCTTAAGTGGGTTTCATTCCTGGGATGCAAGACTGTTCAGCATATGTAAATTAATCAGTGTAATACAAAACATCAAAAAAAGCAAAAACAGAAACAACATGGTAATCTCAATCGATGCAGAAAAAGCCTTTGATAATATTCAACATCCTTTCATGATAAAAAAACTAAGAAAAATAGGTAAAGAAGGGCCTTACCTCAAACCCATAAAAGCCATATATGCCAAATATCATAGTAAAATGGAGAAAAATTGAAAGTGTTTTCCCTTAAATCAGGGACACGACAAGGCTGTCCACTTTCACCACTTTTATTCAACATAGTCCTTGAAAGAGTTGCCATAGCAATCAGGCAAGAAAATGAAATAAAGAGAATATCCATTGGAAAGGAGAAAGTCATACTATTCTTATTTGCAGATGATGATTATCTACATAGAAGACCCCAAAAACTCCACTATAAAACTCTTGGAAATAATTAATTCAGCCAAATCGCAGGCTACAGTATCAATACTAAAAGTTAAGAGCTTTGCTTTACACTAACAATGGACTCACTGAGAAAGAGCCAAGAAGAGTAATCCCATTCTCAATAGCCCAGCAAAAAATTAAATACCTGGGAGTATACCTAATCAAGGAAGTGAAGGACCTTTATAAAGAAAACTATGTTACATTGAAGAAAGAAGTAGTAGACGACATCATAAAAAGGAGAGGCGTCCTCTGTTCTTGGATAGGCAGAATCAGTATAGTCAGAATGACTATATTGCCAAAACTGATATACAGATTTTCTGCAATTTCTATCAAAATACCCAGAATTTTTTTCACAGAACTTGAAAAAATAATCCTTAAATTCATATGGAGCCAAAGGAGATCTAAAATAGCCAAAGTAATCTTGAGTAACAAGACTAAGGCAGGAGGCATTACAATACCAAACATCAAGTTATACCATAAAGCAGTAGTTGTAAGAACTATATGGTACTGGCACAAAAACAGATAGACCAATGGAAAAGAATTGAAGATGCAGAGACAAATACCCTCAGCTACCTAATCTTCAATAAAGGAGCCAAAGGCATACACTGGAAGAAGGGTTAGTCTCCTCAACAAAAGGTGCTGGGAAAATTGGACATCCACATGCAGAAGAATGAATATAGACACCTGTCCCATACACCAGAGTTAAATCAAAGTGGATCAAAGACAAATACTAAAACTGAAACACTGAGCCTTCTACTAGACAAATTAGGCAAATATCTAAAAGACATAGGGGTAAGCAAGGACTTAATAAGACACCAAAAGCAAAAGAAATAGCCCCCTGAATTAACAAATGTGTCAAATTAAAAAGTTTCTGCCAAGCAAAGGAAATTATCAACAGTGTAAAAAGAGAACCGACAGATTGGGAAAAAGTATTCACCTCCAGTACCTCAAATACAAGGCTCATAAAAAAAAAAATACAGGAAACTGAAGAAAAGTAAGCCCTCTCAAAATCAAAGATCTGATTGAAAAATGCGCTAAACAAATGAATAAGCAGTTCTCAGATGAAGAAGTTCAAATGGCCAATAAGCACATTAAAAGATGTTCAACACCCTTAGCCATAAGAGAAGTGCAAATCAAAACATCACTAAGATACCATCTAACTCCAGAGAGGATGGCATATATCAAGAACACAAACAGCAATCAGTGCTGGGGAGGGGGGAGAGAGGAACCCTCCTGCACTGTTGGTGTGAATTTAAACTGGTACAACCACTGTGGAAAGCAGTATGGAAGTCTCTCAGAAGACTGGAAGTAAATATCCCTTCAGCCTAGCGATACCTCTTCTAGGAATTTTCCCAAAAGAGTTAAAACAACATATAACAGAGATAGTGTATATGCCCATGTTCATAGCAGCCCAACTAACAATAGCTAAAATGTGGAAGACACCAACATACCCATCAGCAGAGCAATGGATACATAAATCGTGGTATTTATACACAATGGAATACCATTCATCTATAAAGAAGATAGGTTGGAAGCTCTTATAGGTAAATGGATGCAACTTGATGATGCATCATGCTTAGTGGAGTGAGTCAGAAGCAGAAGGTGAAATATCAAATGGTTTCCCTGATAGGAGAAACCCAGATCATAATTATTTTGTAGTACTTACTGTGTGGGATAAAGGGAACTGGAGGGGGTGAGGAGCGAGTGGGAGGGTCAAAAAGGGAGAGGGGAAAGATTTTTAACTTTGCCATCATATGTATGTGCACAAAATACTCAAGATCAGTGTGAACTTTATGTATTGCATTTATACATATCAATAAAATGAAAAAAATAAAGAATCTGTGGAATGTCTAAAAATTACAGCCTTGGGTCAGTGGTTTACTTTTTCAGGTTGTGTGTTACTTGCAGCTAGATGAGAAGTTCTTTGAAAATGGCATTGTGTGTTAGAACTTTTTGTGTGTTTCCAAAGGCACAGTATGTATTTCGAATATTATATGTGAGCACTTGAAGCAACATTTTGATGAGACATTCTTGTAGTGCAAAGTATATTACCATATCTATTTGTTGTTAGAGCATTCCCTAAGATGCTGAGAATACAAGAAAGACTGCAGACTTGGCTGCATACTTGAATTAAAGGGGGCCAGGCATCAAGGCTACCTTATTTTGCTTTCCAATTGTGGAATATGTACTCAGCAAGAAGTAGAAGTCACATAGTTATTATTTATTTCTTTTTAATTATTTTTCACATCTGATTAAACAGTTTTGTTTTCATGAAGTTCATTTTTTATTTTCTATTTAAGTGATAACTTATTTTCCATTTGCATTGTGATACAAAGTTCCTTTCTTGATTAAGGAATATTAAATACACAATAGTCCTTGTTGCCTGTGGAAATGGACAAAATTTGTGAAGCTGGCATGCAGATAGGAAGTTCTGCAAATGCTAGCATTGTGAAAAAAGGTAGTCATTGAATTTACACAAAGAAGGGCTCTTATTCACCCTTCTAATTTCTAATCTATGACCTTGGGCAAGAATATTCCATTTTTTTGATTTCTAAAGAGAAAATAATGACGTCTACTTTTTACAATCAGTTTAAGGATTGTCTTAAATCAGTCGTGATGCATCACTTCATATGTGGTAGCTTTTTTTCATTATTTTTGTCATTTCTCATTCAGCTGGGCTGAAAATATTTGATAGGATTTATAACTTGCAGTTTAAGGCATACTTACTATTAAGCAAATACTTAAAATGCTACAGGCCTTACTTTACCTGAACGTTAGTTTTTTTCATCTGCATGTTACACCAACCTTATAAGAATGTTTGAGGAATAAATGAATTATGAGGGACCTGAAATAATACCTATAGTACCTGGTATTGGAATAGTAGTATATAGCTATTAGCTCTTTACCGTTGTTGTTCCCCTAGGAAGTATATAAGTGTCCCAAAAGTTTATTAAGGGCCTCCCCTTTTTTTTAAACTTACACTGTAGTCCAGATTAGTCTTGAACACTAACTGTGTAGCCTTGACTGGCCTAGAACTCATGGCAGTCCTCCAGCCTCAGCCTCCCAATAGCTGAGGTTACAGGCATGTATCAGCACACTCAGTTATTATGTAGTGCTAGTAGATTGAACCCAGGTTTCCTAGGCAAGTGAACTAATCACTGAACTATACCCCCAGCCCTGTTAAGTTTTCTTTTTTTATGTATGTAACTTTTGGGACACCAACACCTTATATTTTGAATTTAGTGCTTCCATATTTTTCTAATAATTAGTTTTACTTCATATATTGTAACACATTAATCCTGAGCCTTTTGTTGGTGCTCTTGTCACTGTGACTTAGGAGTCTATGCTTATTAAGAGCCTACTGAACATTAATACATTCTCAGCCTGGGATCATGTTGAATAGGCAAGGGACAATTTAAGAAAGTCTTTAACAAAACTACTTTTTTTGAAATTATTGCAGCATGCAGTTACAGAAATTCAAAAGAAAGACAGTAGACAGTAACACAACATTGAATCCACTGAAAACTTCCTTGTGTGTGCTATTGTGCTTTCTAATTGAGCAAAATCCTAAGAAATAGTTGGTTATTTGTAATTTGTCAACATTTCTTTAAGATAGTCTCATGGGCTCATATTTTGTGTGTGGTTACATTCATTACTATTTTTTCACTTTTAATCTATTTTATGAGATACACCTCATTTAGGGACAAATACTGCTTTTTATTCTGTACGTTAGTGATGTTTCTAAAATTTTAGGCGTATAGCAGATGGAGTAAACCAAGCCACCGTCTTTCTTTCTCAGATTCTCTCCTTTTCTTTCTCTCTTTCTCTCTGTGTAATTAAATTGGTACTCTTCTCTAGAAGTATTCTTCTTTAGGGAGAAAAATTGACCCCAATACAAAATTAAAGATCAGGAAATTTTTCATTCTCAAATATCTAAGGTTTAGTATGATACCTCACTGTGCTTATGTGTTTATCATAAACTATTTGGTTGTTTGGTTTTTGTTTGTTGATACTTGTGTTTGGTTTTGGTTTTTGGGGGGGTTGGAGTGGGAGTCAAGCCCAGGGCCTTCACACTGAGTTATATTCCCAACCCATTTTTATTTCTGATTTTATGACAAATTCACACTTAAGTTGCCCAGGTGGGGCTTGAATTTGTGATCCTCTTGCCTCAGCCTCTTAAGAGTGCTGAGGTTACATGCCTGTGCCACTGGACCAAGTTGGTTTGTTGTATTTTTCAAACTTTATTATTTTTGTGATTTTCCTCCTGTCTTGTCACTAGTCTACATTTCAGATTGGCTTTATTTATTAATATTTGTGTTTGTTTGATTAGCAGTACTAGGGATTAAACCTGGGCCTTCACACTGAGGTGCACCCTCAGCCTATTTTTGAGGCAGGGTCTCCTTAAGTTACGAACGGCACTGGGCTTGAATTTGCTATTCTCCTTCACGTATTATAGGTATGTACCACTCCCCCTGTCTTCAGTTTAATTCTTTTAAGTGTTTGGTCATTAATGTAGATGACACAAAGAATTACGTTGAGAATTTAGGACTTGGATTGAACTGCCAATAAACTTGAAAATTATTCATCATTTTTTATATTAGAGTTCTAAGTGTGAGACTGTTAGCAGTGTATGTTCAGCTGAGTGATAAACTGATATGCCGGGGAGCAGTACACTACTTATTAGGCCATAGGTACTGTTTTTATCAGAGTAGACTCTGAGCTTATATTGCCTGAAGTGAGTAGACATTAGTTCTTGAATTGGGAGTCAGGTATTGCTAAGGAAAATCTCTTTTAACAACTTACACTATCCAGAATTTCAAATCAGGAATCCATACACATAAAAAGCTACTTCAGTCCTCTTTTATTTTACTTAGCACAGTGTTTGTGGTATCTTTCCTTACTTACCTAATATTTCTCTTGCTTTCTTTGTCTACTTATAATTTTTATTTTCTTGTTTTCCCTTTGCTTTGAAGTTGACAAATAACTATATATATTTGTCATATACGGTTTGTTCTTTGAAATACAGATACGCTGTGGAATGGCTAAGTTGAATCATTTAACATATACATTATCAGCCCAGTGTGGTGGCATGCCTATAATCCTAGCAGGTTGGAGGCTGAGGCAGGAGAATTACATGTTTGATGTCTGAAGCACGTAGCAATTTCTGACCCCACCTGATAGCAAGACCTGATCTTAAGAAACAAGTAAGCCAGACATGGTGAAGACACCTTAATGCCAGCCCTGTGGAGGCTGATACAGTAAGATTGCTAATTCCTCAGCCTGGGCAACTTAATGACTGACTCAGTGAGACCTGTCTCAAAATAAAAAATAAAAAGCAGACTGGGGATGTAATTCAGTGTGAAGACCTTGAATTTAACCCCCAGTACAGCAAAACCAGCAAACAAGCCAAAACAATGCATAATACCTAATATTTTTGTTTGTGTAGATCTAATACATAATCCAAACAACTTTGGACAAAGCAAATAATAATGCTTATCATTAGAAAATGCTTAATTTTTAAAGAAGTGATGAATATAATCTCTGTGGTAGGAATGAGTTCATACAGATGAAGACTAACAGTGAATTTGGTAAATCAGGTGGTCATGGACATTATGAAGAAGCAGTTTCCTCCAGCAGACACTCACCATGTGCAGAGGACTATAAAACTGACCTTGTCCATCAAGAGTTCTCTGAAGATCTAGGAATAAAAGTGGCTTTTCCTTTTTTTGGCATCTCCTTCTTCAGAGAGATACTGACAATAAGTAGGTTAACAGTAATGCGGTCAAGGAGGACCTCTGAGATAATATGATGGAGACTTGAGATTTGTTTGGTAGAATTAGCCAGCCAAGCCAAAAGGTCAGAGAGTAAAACCTGCTGAGGACTCAGCTAAGTGAAAAAGACCTGAAGCAGCAACAGTCTCACTGAGGAGAAAAGGGAGAGGTGTTTTAGAAATTACATTGTTGGAATGTATACATAAGAACTGAACCTCCTAGGTCAGTAGAGGATGAGGTGATGTATGTTTTGTTAGAAATTACTAGCCCTTCATTAGTATTCAGTTGTCTCAGTATCTTGAGTCAATTTGCCAGATAAAAATCTCACAGTAGTTCATAGATAAGTACAGAATAGTTATTTTCTGAGCATGCAGCATCTTAAGCAGCTAAAATTCCATAGACTATTACATAAGCATGTGAATTAGTAATGCTTGCATTTATAATTATCTTTCATGAAACTTGGTCTTACCTTGTCTTCCTGGGCTACTGTTTTCTATCGCTAGAGAACACAAGGGGGACATTTTTGCCATTTGTTTTATTGCTATGCTTCCAATGTTATTACAGAACACTCTGGGACACAATGCACAGATAGGCCATCCAGATGTTTTGTTTGGTCTGCATATTTTTGAGTCCACATTTGCATTAGAAAATGAAAACAGAATAGTCAGATATATACATCAAAAAGAAAAAATGGCATTGTTGGGGAAGTATTCCTGTGTAATAGGTGTGTCTTTACATTCGTACTCCATAATTCACCGTTTTGCTCACCTTGCCGGTTTCAGTAATTTATAAATCTTATTTCATTCCCTGGACATGGAGTCTTCAGTGTTTGCTCTAAAGAGAGCTATAGTCTACAGTTGTGGCATCAAAGTAAGTTTCTCCTGTCAGTGTACTCCTCTTTCCACTCTGTAGAAGAGGAAGCATTTGTCAAAGTGCTGTCTGCAGGCCTGTGTTTTCTCAAGTTGAACCTATTTTCCTAATAGTAAGACATTGTCCTCTTTACTATGTCAGCATTTGCTTGGATGATGTTGGATACAGCTGCTGGTTTCTTAGCTTAATTCAGGGCAGGAGTTCCATTTTTCACAAGTTTTCTCCTCTACTGCCATATTGTAAGGAAGCTAGTTTCACTTAAAATGTCCTTTGTGTAGCAGTTAAAAATTACTTCTTTAATAATGATTGCAGACATACATCTTTTTTAATATTTTGTGTAATGAAAGGGTAAGTACGCATAAAGCTTTTCTACTTCATTTTGAAGTATGATTGTCTTGAAGAAAAGTACATAATTGGTGGACTTAAGCTAACCATTTAACTAATATTTTTTTAACATGGAACACGATCTTTCTTGAATGAATGATTGACATAGGGTATGAGTAGATTTGTCTTGAAAATAAATGAAGAATGCTTATTCCATCAAGCAAGATAGCCAGGTAGTATTTGTAGCTAATAATAAAAGTCAAGCTTTTGCTGGAAGTTAGAATTTTAGAAAGCTTTTATCTGCCACATATGCTTAACTATTTCCCAATGCTTAGTACTTATCTGGTGAGATCAGTGGTGTTAGTATTAATAAATGTGACTAATAAAACTTTTATAAGTGAACTATATAACATTTGAAAAGTCTATAATTAAGTAACGGTAATTTGCAAATTGTCAGTGCAGATGCAGTACATCAGGACACGTGGATTTTTTTTCTCAGGATACAGAAGAAGCTAGTTTCACTTAAAAATGTCCTTTGTGACTTTGGCCTTTAGATTGAAGCTAAGTATTTTAGGCAGGTACTATGCATTGAGCTATGTTGAAGTGTTGAAAAATAATACCAGAATTATCTGAGAATGACTATGAAACACTCCTTTTTTAACACTTAATCTGTAATGTGTTCCCTTTTATATTTTAAGGCAACATATCACTAACTGAAATAAGACATTAAAGAACTTGTGTATGTGTAAATGAGGGCACTAATATCACCTAATTTTTTCCTGACGTTTGGGAGATAATTATGTTTATGAAACTATGCTAACATGTAATAAGATTTGTTACTATTTTAAATTAATTTATAGTTCCATGTTTTCTAAAGTATCTGTATAAGATCCTGATACTGCTGCTCTAGAGTCTGCAGGATTCATCCCTAAAGTGTTTTGCAGAGCACCTCGTATGTGGACCACTGCTTCTAAAACCTTCTAATAAGCATTAACCCAAAAAGAGGGCTTGTTTATAGACTTTATTTTATATTCTCAACTCTCTAAAGAGGTTATAATTCACTTCAGCTTACTCAGCTAGAATTTTTACCTTGACTTTGTTGGTAGCCTTTGGTATACATTTTATAACTGATATCCCACTAACACTCTAGAGTTGGAATTCTATTTAGCCATGACCTGGATGTAACTGGAAACAGAGAAACTTTGGATTCAGACTACTCTGGCACCCAGAGCTGGCCCTGCCCCTTGTTATCCTGTTTTCTTTCCTCTAAATGAGGATAATAGTGGCCAACATTAGAGGATTGATCTGGGTATTAAGTAGAATAACAAGTGAATACCTCTTATAACAGTGTGACTCATTTTTAATTGTTGCCCTTACAAGTCCTTTCATGTTGCTAAAACTCATGAATTATAGACAGTTGTAGGAAATTGTTGTAGACAGTTGTAGGAAATAGTTGCTATGGTTTGGATCTTTACTGTTCCTCAAGAGCCTCATGCATTTGGAACTGTGGATTATTGGGAGGTAGAGCTGGCTGGAAGGGGCAGAAGCTTGGGGTTTGATCTGGAAAAATTGTGTCGAGATTGGCCAGGGCAGAGCTTTCAGGTGGTTTGGTTTGGTTTTGTTTTGTTTTGTTTTGTTTTGTTTTGTTTTGTTTTGTTATTTGTGGACCAGGAAATGAGGGAAGGGCACCCACCTGGTTGGAGGGGCAACTGGCAGCTCTGAACTAAGTAAAGGAAGGAAGAAGAAACATTGTTAATAGTTGCTTCCTAGGAATGCTCTAGCATAGCCAGTGTGCAGACTTGACTTTGCTCCTGTTTCTCTTGGCTTCTGTCTGCAATGGAGTGAGGAGATCTCCAGCCTCTGACTCAAACCTTCCTAAACTGTGAACGCAATAAATCTTTCCTCTCTTAAATTGTGGATATTGGGTATTTTGTCGTAACAACAAATAAGTAACTAAGACACTAATCTAATAAGTTAAAAGAAACATGGAATTTAATTAGAGTGACCACCAGCCAGTATTGTGCATATATAGGTATCTAGGTTTGGGGGTGGGGGGCAGAGACTCGCTCCATAGTACAGACTGGTTCTGAACTCACTGTGGAGTCCATGCTGGCTTTAAACTCAAGGCAGTTATCCTGCCTCAGTCTCGTAAATGCAGGTATTATAGGCATGCACCACCATGCCTGGCTTATGTGCTAGGAAATCAAACCCATGGCCTTGTGCTTGCTGGGCAAGCACTTTTAACTGCCAAGCTATACCCTCTTAGCCCCTTATCTAGGTTTTTCCGCCATCAGTAATGGTAGAGTATCCACTGTCCCGGCACCATTTAACTGAAAGTTTTCATAAGCATGAAGGCATTCAAGGCACCCATTTTTAAACCAGATAATGAAAGGGAGGATTCCGTTTTCTTTTGTATTTTATTAATGTTAAACTTTTTTTGTAAAATTTTGTTTTACAAAGATTCTGATAGGTTACTGGATGATTTTATATCAGTATTGTGTAGAATTTCAATATATCCCTCATTCTATTTGGCTTCTCATTTTGTGTGATCCTGCTATGAGTACTGTACTTTTTATTATAGAGGTCTTTCACTTCCTTGGCTAGATTTATTCCTTAGTATTTAAATTTCTGTCTATAATAACTGGGTGGTTTTCCTCATTTTCATTCTCAGTGGGTACCTTGTTAGTGTATAAGAATACTGTTGATTTATGTGTATTGGTTTTATATCCTATCACTTTGCTGAATTTATTAGTTCTAAGAGTCTTCTGGTGACGTTTTCTGGGTCTTCTATGTATAGGATCTTATCACCTTTGAATATAGGTACCTTGGCTTCTTTTCCCATTTGTATTTATTTTTCTTGCCTCATTACTTTGGCTAAATGTTATTTTTGTTTTCCTGGCTAAGGTTTTAAGTGCTGTATTATATAAGATGGGTGAAAATAAACGCTGTTGTCTTGTTTGAGATTTTAGAAGGAGTGCTTTCAGTTTTTCCCCACTTAATATGTTGGCAGAAGGATTGTCATGCATAGCTTTATCAGTTTGAGGTCAGTGCCTATTGTCATCAGAGTACTTATCGTGAGTGGAAGTTAGATTATATCAAAAGCTTTTTCTGCATCTGTTGAGATGACTTTTTAATATTTTGTTAATTTATTAATGTATGTTAGACCATCTCTGCAGCCCAGGGATAAAGCCCAATTGATTGTGGTATATGATCTTTTAATTATTTCTTGTGTTCTGTTTGCAACTATATTGTTGAGTATTTTTGTGTCTATGTTTACTAAGGAAATTTGCCTATAGTTCTATTTTGTGTTGTTGTTGAGTCTGTCCAGTTTTGGTATTAAGTTTATAGTGGCTTCAAGAAATCAGTTTGACAGTGTTTCTCTCCTTTGAGTTTCCTAAAAGAGTTTGAGAAATATTGGCATTAAGTCTAGTCTGAAATTCTAGAAATATTCTGCAGTGAATTCATCAGGTCAGTTGGTAGTGTTTTTATTAACTGCCTCTATTTTGTTACTTGTTATTGGCCTATTCAGGATTTTTAAAATATTCTTTATTCAACTTTAATAGTTGATTTGTGTCTTCACATGTATCCATTTGCTACAGGTTCTCAAATTTATTGGAGAGTAAGTTTTCAAAATGGTTTCTTAGAACTCTTGGAGATGTCCTTTATGATTTTGCCTTTGTTGCTGTAATAATTGCATTGATTTTTCCTCTCTCTCTCTCTCTCTCTCTCTCTCTCTCTCTCTCTCTCTCTTTCTTTCAAAACAGGGTCTTACTCTGTAGGTCAGCCTGGTCTGGAACTCACTCTGGTTCAGGCTGACTGAACACATGGGAGTCGTCATATACCACTATATGCCTAGCTTATGTGGTGCTGGGAAATGACCCTTGCTAGGCAAGTACTTCAACCATTGAGCAAGATCCCAGCCTCTCTATGCTTTTCATATGAGAGTTCACCTCAATGAACTTCCCCCTTAGAACTGTCATCATTGTGTCCCATAGGTTTTGTTATGACATGTTTCCATTGTCATTTGCTTCTAGAAATGTATTTTTCCCTCGCTTCTTCTATAATCTATTGATTATTCAAAATTAATCTCCTGTGTGTTGTAATTTCTGAGAGGATTTTTCTAGTATTGATTTATAGGTTAATTTTATGGTCAGGTAGTATATAGCATGTTATTTCAATTCTTTTTTATTTGTTTAAACATGATTTATGTCCTAGGATTCAGTCTCTTTTGGAGGAAATTTTATGAGCTTCTAAGAATTTGTATTCTGTTGTTGCTAGGTAAACCGCTGTTGATATTTATATGTTAAATTTTTTAGTGGTATGGTTTAATTCTGAAAAATTTTTGTTTTTGTTGATTAGTTTTGTTTGGTTGAGCTGTCATCTACTGGAGTATTGAAGTCTCCAACTGTGTTGTGCTAGTGTCTATCTGTCCTTTTATGTCCAGTAGTTTTTGTTTTGTGAAGTTGGCACACTAACATTTGGTGCATAAATATTTACAATTGTTATCTCTTCCTGCTGAATTGTTCCCTTTACAAGTGCATAATGGCCTTCTTTTTGACCATTTTAGCTTATTTACCTTGTCTGAGAAACAGCCACACTTGTTTGCTTTTGGGCTTTTGTTATGTAATGTTTTCCATCCTTTCTTTCTTTCTTCTTTTTTTTTTTCTTTTGAGCCAGGACCTCCCTCTGTAGCCCAGGCTCATCCTGAACTCACTATGGAGCCCAGGCTGGCCTTGAACTCATGACAATCCTCCTGCCTCAGCCTCCGGAGTGCTGGGATTACAGGCATGTGCCACCATGCCCTGTTTATGTGGTTCTGAGGAATTGAACCCAGGGCCTTCAGCTTGTTAGGCAAATGCTTTAACTGCTGTGCCATTTCTCCAGCCCTCCGTCTGTTTTTCTTTATGGCTGAGGTGTGTCTCTTCCGGGTAACATGGTTGGAATTTTTTTTGTTTTGATCCAACTTGCTAGCCTATATCTTTTGATTGGAGAAGTAAAATCATTAACATTGAGAGTTACTATTGTAGTGTATTAATTGAAAACCTGTCATTGTCTTATTTTCAGGTGTCAATTTATATTTTTCCTCTTGCTTATTTTTCCTTGCTGTGTACTTTCCTTTAGGTTCTTTGATGCTGTTAGCTGCCCCGTCTTTCTACGATTTCCTGTAAATATTTTCAGCAATGCTGCTTAGTGGCCAAGGATTTTTTTGTTCTCTTTGCTGTAGAAAGTCTTTCTTCATTAATTTTGCAGAATATATAAGTCAGGGTTGACAGTTTTCTCTTAGAGCTTAAAAGACTTGGCTCCAAGTCCTTCTAGCCTTTTAGTGTTTGTGTTGAGAAGTCTGTTGTAATTTTGATAGGCTTGCCTTTGTATGTTACTTGCTATTTATCAGTGACAGCTTTTAGTATTCTCTATGTTAGATATCTGGAATTTTTACTATGGTGTGTTATGGTAAGGTTCTGTTTTGGTCATGTCTAGTTAGGGTCCTTTAAGCCTTGCTTAACTGGAAGCTGATTTCCTTTCCTACTTTTGGAAAGGATTTTGCTATGATTTCAGTATCTTACTTTATTTTACTTATTTACTTTTTGAGACAAGAGTCTTACTCTGTAGTTCAGGCTGGCCTTACTACATAGTCCAGGCTGGCCTTGAACTCTGAGCACTTCTTCAGCCTCCCAAGCACTGGGATTGCAGACGTGTGCCACAGTACCCAATTTGCTCGTGTGGTATGGGAAATTGAACTCAGGGTTTTGGACTTACTAGGCAAGTGCTTTTTACCACTCAACCATCTATCTCCCTAGCCTCTCAGCAAGTAGATTTTTTTTTATAACTTTAGCTTGATCTTCTAATTTTCCTTTATTCCTGTGATTCAGGGGTTGTATTTTCTAGCAACTATTGGATCTAGCTTCTAACTATTGATATTGAGTCGTATAGTTTAAAATTTGTTTTAACGATTTTACACTTTTTCAAATCAACCCAGAATCAATTTGACAAGTAAGTTGGGATGCAAAGTGTATGAAAAGAAAGATGAAAAATAGAGAGAATGTGGTTCAGAGATAAGGGAAGAAGAAACTAGAGATAACTACCAACACAGGTGAGGTAAAAGGTTTCTAGAGATAATATCTTTTATGTCTGAAGCGCAATGGGGGGAGGTGGTTTTCCAGATGATCTGTGGGGGAGGGAGATGGAGGAGGAAGGTATAGTTGGGACGTTAAGATTGATATATTAGTGTCAGAGCCAAGTTTTTCACTGATAGAAAATTGTCTGATTCCTCAATATACAGTTTTTGGTGGGGGTACACTATTGAAAGTTTTAAAGGTACTTTTTAACGTAAAGCATTGATTAATTTCTGTTCCGTGCTTTATATTTACAAACTCTTCTCATATAGGTCCCAAGTGAGAGAGAATCTAGCGGGAAAGGAGAAAAGGAAAAAAATGAAGGCGAGAGAAGAGAAAAAGGGAAAGAGAGTGAAAGAAGAAAAGGAACACCAAAATAAAGCAAAAATCAAGCACCTTCATCATTCACAAATACTAAAAGACAGAGTCCTCTCTAGGCCAACAATTATTCCAGCCTTTGGGGATACCTTAGGAATTTTTTTTCTTTGTAGTACATGAACAGTCAGGTGGTTTTTTTCCTCTGTCCTTTGACCTATGCATTGATACTGGGGGATAGGGATGTGGGACTGGTCGGGCCTGCTGGCTTTTAGGGGTAGGAGCTGCTTCTTTTGCCAGAAAGAAATACATGTGGCTGTTTAGACTTTGTCCTTCTGTGCAGCTGAGATTGAGTATAGTGAGTCACTGTGCTGAGTCCCAGCTCTGTGGCCACTCAGCTCTTCAGTTTCCCCTCCAACAGGATGGTTTTCCCCTCCAGATGGACTGCACTTTGGCATAGACCATCCGCAGCATAGCTGCTTGTTGATCTGGGTGCTGTGGCCTGCTCCCCATTGGTGACGGGTAGAGCAGACAAGTGCTGGGTGGCGCTTGAAATCACGTGATTATAGCAGTGTGGGCATCTCTGTAGTCAGGTGCACCTACTCAGATTCCCCATCCCACTAGCTGCTTGGGTGCTTGCGGCTTTTCCAGCCTCACTACTTTGTGCTGCTTCCTCACCTACAGGGCAGTTTCAGGTGGTGGCAGAGACTGCCTGCTTGTTGACCTGCGGCCACTGATGGGACGGGAATTGGGGCAGGTGAGCTGCAGGTTTCACGCGCCTGGATCCGCATGGGTCGGAACTTCCTTGGTGGTAGTCTCGTGTGCCTGACTGGTTGCTGCTTGGAGCCACTTGTGTCTGTGTGTAACTTTCCTGCTGGTTGGGAACCTGTAGGGTCTTCACAGTGCTGAGCTGCCTGCTGATTTTCTTCTCTCAGTATCGTCATCTTTCCTGACCAGGAAGCACCCTACTTGGCTTGTGTGAGTCACCCTCCAATGGCGACTGCGCTCTGTGCTTTTTTCCTCAGTTTCTTCTCTCAGCTTTGTCTCTTGGGAGTTCTGTCTCCTTCCCAAAATAGCATATTCATCCGGGTGGCTGAGCACAGTGCTCGGGTTAGAGGAGAGCTCCAGTTTTCCAGGGACCCCTTAAACTGGATATTGTCAGGTGGCGTCTTTGTTTACCTGGTTTTCTGTCTGGGTTTCTTTTCTTGCCTCATTTTCCAAATACATGGAAAATAAACCAAGTTGTTTTTAAAATCCATTTTGATACTTAAAGGCATAATTTTTGAGATCTCAGGAAAATGCAGTATGCACTTAGTACCTTACAAGTACCTAACTATCCGAACTAAGCCCACCATGGTCAGGGTTGTAAAGTGATAAAATGATATTTGTGGTCTAGTCACCTTTGAAGTACTGTATTAAATATTCTCATTGAATTTTGGCAGGAACCAAGTGAGAAAATATATTATTTTCCTCAGTTAAATATGAGGAAACCGGGGCACAGTCCATAACTCAGATTATGTAAGTTGAGTTCAAGTGTGTGAATGATATAATGATTGTTTAACAACAGGTAATGAAATTAAGCAAGGTCTATTTTATCCTTTTTTGTATAAGTTAGTAGTTTTTTGATTGCTCTTGTGGAGAAGGACATTAAGGAAATAAGTCAATAATGACTTATCAAATGCATATACTTCTTTGTGAAACTAGTAGTCACTGGAAACATTAACCTCCCTCTTTCGTCTCACACGATAGAGCAAGAATTCTGTACTGATCGGTAACATTGAATCAGTTTTTAGTACTTGACTATGTCATATTTTAAAGCATTCTATTTTTAGAATCTTGTTCTGCACTTATGCCAGCATACAAAAATAAATGCACAAAAATATTTATAGTATAGTTTGTAATGAAAAAAAAGCTAGAAAAATATAAATGCCCTTAAGCAGAGGATTGGTAATTTTGTGAGAAGTGCATCCATACCATGGGATGCTATGTGAGTAAATGAGGGGGACCTGTGTATGCTGATGTAGAAAGATCTTTGAGTAATACACTATAGAATCATATGCAGTATAACCCTGTTTGTGTAATATTTTTGGATTACTTGTGTTTTTGTGTTGATGCATGTATAGAAAAATGAGAAGAACCTCTGAATTGTTAATTCTAGTGAGGACTTAAAGAAACTCTTAATTTCAAATCCTTAAGTACCATTTTATTTTATTTTATTTTTTACCATGATCATATAGATTGTGTAATGTTAGGAAAATAAATTTAAGGGCTAGGGGCTTAGCTCAGTGGTTGGAGTGCTTGCCTAGCATGCACAAGGCCCTGGGGTTTTTGTTTGTTTGTTTGTTTGTTTTCCCCAAATACCACATAATTCCAGCATTCTGAGTTACTGTGATTTCGAGGCCAGCTTGGGCTACGCAGTTAGTTTGGGACCATCCTGAACTACAGAGCAAGACCATCTCAAGGACTGAATGAATGAAAGAAGTGAAATCACTGTTAGTAGCTATTGGTACTATACCAACCACCACTAACTTGCTAGAGATTTCCTGAGAAAGTTATTAAAAATCTAACAGAAGTATTCTTGAAATCTGAATCCAGATGAGTAATTGAAGCGTTCTGCCTGGTCAGATAACTAACTGTGGTAGAGAGTAAATGAGAACATATATAAACATGGTTAAATGGGATTGAGAAGAAATGATCTTATAGCAGACATTAAAAGATGATGAACCTTCTTTGCACGATGCTGAACTTTTTCATGATGTCAAACTTTGGAGGTGATGAATGAGTCTTTAGGAAATGAGCAGATATTTAAAAAAATAGAATACATAGTTTATCTCAAATAATAGGGAACAATCTGAGATTTATCATCATCCTATTGGCCTGTAATAATTCTAGGTGAATTCTTTCAAATCTTCATACGACATATAACTTCTTTTTTTTTTTTCTTTTTCTTCTGGAAGGGGTGGACCCAAGGCTTTTGCTTTTCTCCATTATTTTTATTATATGTTTGCGATGCTGAATAATTACATTCAACTTGGGAATGTAGGGGTGTGTGTGTGTGTGTGTGTGTGTGTGTGTGTGTGTGTGTATAAAACCTTAATTCTTTTTATTTCTTCTTCTCTACCCTTCCTTCTCCTTTAGAAGACTTAGGGCTTTTCTGTGGAGCTACATTCCTAGTTGGGTTTTTGTTTCTGTTTTTTGTTTATTTTGTTCTGGTTTTGTTGTTGTTGTTGTTTTTTAAGTCAGGGTCTCACTCTGTAGCCCAGGCTGGTCCTGAACTCACTGTGGAGTCCAGGCTGGCGTTGGACTCACATGGCAATCCTGCCTCAGCCTCCTGAGTGCTGGGATTACAGGCATGTGCCATCACACCCAGTTTATGTGGTCCTGGGGAATGAACTCAGGTATGTAGTGCTTGCTAGGCAAGTGCTTTAACCAGTGAACCATTCCTCAAGCCCCTGTGTTTTGTTTTTGTAGACTAAAGTTCTTTCTATGACATTAAGTTGTCTAGGTTGGGTTTGAATTTATGATCCTCTTGGGCTACTGGAATTGTAGGTGTATGCCATCTCACCTAACTAATTTCTGATGTATTTAAAACAAAAAAGTAAGGCTTGCTAATTTGACTTACAAAGCCAACATAATACCAGTTCTGAAACCTAACAGATTTTGTTGGGTTTTTTTAAAAGTTGTAGTTAAGTTTCTTTAACTTGGGAGACATAATGCACAGTGACTAGATGAAATTTGTTCTAGGGATCAAAGGATAGTTGCATATTAGAAAATCTGCTAGTATACTTATTAATAGACCAAACAGGAACAATTATGATCTTTTAGTTTTCCACCCAAACACACTTGATAGAATTAACATTTCTTTTGGGTTTTGAAAACAGGAAACCAAAAACAGAATACTTAGAAGAGAGGAACTACCCCAGCACCACACACCTGGGCATGGTGGTGCACAGCTGTAATCCTAGCACTCGGGAGGCTGAGGCTGGAGATTGCCAGGAGTCCAAGGCTAGCAAGGGCTCCACAGTGAATTCAGAACCATCCTGGGCTACAGAGCAAGATCCTGTCTCAAAAAAAAAAAAAAAATAGTGAAACTAACTGAGTAACAACAGGTGGGTTTTGTTAGAGTGTTAGCCTGGTTAATGACAAAATACTAGAAATGGTCTCATTAACGTTTGGAGTAAGACTAAATAAAATACCGTCTCAAGTAAAATTTCAATTTATTCTGACATTTAAAAGCTTACTTGGAGTATGATAGCTCAGAACATTCTAAACAATAGGAAAAGACAGTATCGCGTATTTAAATATTACCACGTTGTTGTAATTTAAAAAGTACATCATAGGCCTAGAAATAGCTATACAGAACTGTTAATGAGTTCAGAAATAAAAATAACTTTTCAAGTTCCTGGAGAAAATATGAATCTATCAATAGATAGGTGTAAGCAAGATGGAAGAATCTCTAGCTTTCTTACCTGCAAACTAAATTCAAGGGTAGTCAGACTTTCATGTTTTCAGTATATACATAAACATTCGAGAAGAAAACATTTATAAGGCCGTTATTAGGTATGACAAACCCAAAAGAGGGAAAATGACACATGTGTATTAAAAAAATAACAAAATTCTGTACTGGCCGAAAAGCTTTTTTGAAAAACGTACCAGGAAATTGCATGTATAGTATAAATCAGCTGCTGCCTAAGTCTTTAGCCTCGTCTGGTGCTACCCCGTGCCTTCTTCCCACCCTGCCCCTCTCACCCCACCTTTACAAGCACTCTCACCAACAGACCTTTTCTTTCTGGTTGGATCCACATAGTAGATTGAGTGTATGAGATATATTTGGTGCTCAATAAATAGTCATTGAATAATGAATGAATTTCGTGACAGGAATTCAATATCTGTAATATGATAAAGTTTCTTAAAATGAATAGTAGCCTATTTTAAGATCAGTAGAGGACAAATTGAATAATTTGCAGGAAAAGAAGTGCATACAGCTAACAAACACAAACTACAACAACAATGACATTCTCTTTCTTCAACAACACCTCTTCCTTTCTAGCCATTTTCTGGCTATTTTCCTTCCAACTTCCCTTCACAAGCTACTGTGAGCTTTGGTCTTTTTTCTTTTCTTTTCTTTTTTTCTGCTGTTCCCTTTAGCATACACCTGGCATGTTTTAATGTTTGGCTTTGTCAATAAAAGTACCTAAGATGTGTTATGACCCCCTAACAGGCATCTGATAGGCAGGAAAAGAGTAATTAGGAAAGTCTTTATAGTAAACATGCTTGCATGGCCTGCCTTTTTCTCACCGTTTTCTTAATGGCTTAACACCACTTCATTTCCTTTGCCCTTTTATATTTCATCAGAAATGCATGTCCATTTGTGGCATAACCAGCAGTGCCAATACTGATCAGTCAGTAGACATAACTCTGTTGTACATATAAACAAATGGTTAGTATTGGTGTGATAACGTTAAACCCTTAGTAGGTGTTAAACCCTTAGTAGGTGCTTTTTTGTAGTTCTGTAAATACTTCTTCACACTTAGTATTACAATGTTTCTTGTGTCCCTTACTTTCTCTTGAATGTTAATGAGGAAAAGAAGACAGATGAAATCTGTAAGAATTTGTCTTATTGGAGAGATGACAAGGATATCTAGTACTTGCTTTAAGACAAATTCATAGCTGGATATAACTGTGCACATCTGTAATCCCAGCACTTTGGCAAGTTGAGACAGTAGAATTTCTGACTTGAGGTCCCCATTCCCCAGTCCCCGAAAGAGCCCTAATTCATAATGTCTATATAGCAAAAAATCTGTTGTACCTTTGTGAGTTTAACATAATTTGAAATCCTCTTTTTTGAATGTGATATTTACTGGTAGCAGCCAATCCAGAGATACATTGTTGAATATCTTGGACGATCAGGATAGCAAGCGTCTTGAAAGCTTCCATTCTTAAGGAAAAGGAAAAGAGCAAAGAAACAAAAGTTCGTTTGTTTTTTTTTTTAAAGAAAAGCCATATATTCATATTAAGTACTTTCTGTACTTAACATGAATGGGAGGGAAACTCTGTTTGTAATCTCACCTAGCAGCCTAGCAAAATGCTGACAGAATTTTTACATGGTCTTCAAATGTGTATTCATGTGAAATCACCTATCTTTAGCATTTCTCCATAGTATATCATTTTATGACTGTTGGCTTTAAATGGCTGAGTAATACCCTTCCTCAGTTGTATGGAACTATTCTGTGCACAGTGCTTATTGTAGAGCCTGGATGGTATGCTGTGTCTTTTTAAAAAGTGACTTTAAAGGAAAAAGTTATTTTAATAAAACTGCTCATTACATGGATTTTGGTAAATAAGAAAATAACAGCGTTGTTATTGTAAAATGATTGGCTTTTTGTTTTCAAACTTACGAACCTGAAACTTGAGGAAATCTGTTGTCGATTGAGAATATTGCATGTGTTAGATAAGTAGTTTGGAAACATTAACAGTCATATTGAAGAGATGTTTATTTTTAATGAAATTTTTGCCATAAGTTTTGATGTTAACATTGTGTTCTTTTATAGATTATGGAGCTTTGTGGTGCAACAAGACTTGGATATTTTGGAAGAAGCCAGTTTTACATTGCTTTGAAACTTGTGGCTGTTGCCCAGTCTGGGTTTCCATTAAGAGTAGAAAGTATAAATACAGGTAAATATGCAACGTACTAGTCACTAAAATGAAAATAGTCTTCTAACTACAAATGAATGAAAAGTCAGTAAATCATTTGAATCTTTCTGATATTGTAATGGCAGTTACTAAGTGTTGTGATGTAATGATTTGCATCATTTGCCTTGTATTTCTCACTTAAGAATGTTAGAAAACTAGGTCTCTTGTATCTGCTAGTGGTATAGACTATGTACATCATAAATAGTTGATAATAATGTATGTTCAAATGGCAGAATTCACTTTTCAGAATTCACTAAAATTGCTTAGAATTTAGATAGTTTTATCAAAAGATCATCTTTATTTATAGCTTGATTTTCTTCCTCCGTTCCAATATAATAACTTTATATTTTCTGGGATTTGTTTTGGTGGAGGGACAGGCTATGGAGTGTTCATTTTAGATGAAAAAGTATCAGTTAACCAAACTTTCTCATCTGATCAATAAAGACAGTGTTAAAATATTGGTAGACTGAAATGTAGTTGTCATCATCTGTCTACCTTATGTATGTCACCTTAGATAATGCATTTTTCAGTTGGAGTCTAATTGATAAGAAAAAATAGATTTCCATAAACTAAGTGCTTAAATGTGAAAGGATCTGCCATTTTCGCAGGTAAAAACTTCAGTCTTGTGTAGTATCAGAATTTTTACAGTTTTAAATAGCTCTTTTTATTGGTCATTTGGAGGTTTCTTTTGTAGATCTCTGATTAGCACACACTTCTGATATCAGAGTTTACCTTTTTGTTCAGGTAATTTTGAATTATTTTACAGTTATACCAGATAAACTTCATAGTTTTCCTCCTTCAACTAAAATTTTTAAAGAGAAATGGGTAGGAGGAGATAGAGCTCATTGGAGTGCTTGCCTAGCATACCGGGGGCACAGAGGGAAGGAGAGAGAGGGCAAGGGAAAGAGAAAATTATTAAGGGTGGTATACTGTTCTCTGAACATGATTATCAATAATGATGATTAGATATTTTCAGGAATTTTCACTGTGAAAATGTGTAAATCATGCTATTCTCAAACATACTGATGAAGTCTGTGGCTTAATTACAACTCTGAAACCTTACCATGGAGATCCAATATGACAAGGAGCCACCTGGGCATTGGGTTCCAAGTTCCCTGGACTTGCATCCTGTCACTTACTACCAATGTTGTGCCATTGGTCACCTCAGAGCCTCTTTGTCTTCATCTTCACAGGATTGGTGTGATTATGAAATGAGAGCAGTATAAAGTGGAAAAGATAGGTCCAGACACACAAGGGACATTTAATATAGCTGTTACTATCATGTCCCTTAGAAAGGCAGGTTGGTTCTTCTTACATTCTAAATGAGAGTCACCCTCAACAACATACGGGGAATAATGATCTGAAGTGTGTAGTGATAAATATGTTGTACTTGTTGTTTCTGTGTTTGTTTTTGCAAAAAGTCTAATACCTAATTCAGTTACTTTGCTTTTTAATGTATCTTTTTTTAAATTTCAAAATAATATGGGTTGATCATCCATTATTTGAAAATCTGAAATTCAAAATCCGGAATCTTTTTGGTATACCAACAAGATGCCCAAAAGTTTGGATTTTAGAACATTTCAGATTTTGGATTTTCAGACTCTGCAAAGTCTTTGTAAATATTACAAAATCTGGGAAACTGAAATCTCTAGTATTTTGAGTGAGGAATAATCAACTGTAATTATTTCTGTGATTATTAGTAAAGGATCTTCCTCTGCCAAGATTTGTTGCTTCAAAGAATGAACAAGAATCTCGCCATCCAGCCTCATACTCTTCAGATTCTGAAAATCAGGGGTCTTATTCTGGTGTAATTCCCCCTCCACCTGGCCGGGGACAAGTGAAAAAGGGTTCTGTGAGCCATGATGCAGTTCAGCCTCGTACATCTGCAGATCAACAGGTAATCACATGTATGTAAATGTATCAGTCCATGTCCTGTGTAGATGTTTACACTAATTTATTGATACCCAAGTAATGAAAATATTGCCTTAAAATTGAAAATTTTTAAATAGGACTATTTTTTCTAGGAACCTGCATCCCCTGTAGTTTCACCACAGCAGTCCCCACCTACGTCACCACACACATGGAGGAAGCACAATCGCCATCCCAGTGGGGGAAATAGTGAGAGGCCTTTTGCAGGACCTGGGTCACTCTGGTCTCCATTTGGTGATGCACAATCAGGTATTTATAGAGATTCTTTAAAATAGTTACTTAGTAAATCCCTCAAAATTAAAGACCCAATTAAAAAAAAATAGGCAGTTGAAATGAATAGACAGTTCTTAGAAAAAGAAACCCAAATGGCCAGTAACTACATGAAAAAGTGTTCAATGTTCTTAGCCATTAGAGAAACGTAAATCAAAACAATACTGAGATACCATCCTACTCCAGAGAGAATAGCTTATATCATGTACCCAAAAAGCAATAGATGCTAGCGAGGTTGCAGGGGAAAAAGAAACCCTTTTACATTGCTGGTGGGACTGTGAACTGGCACAACCACTATGGAAAGCAGTATGAAGATTTCTCGAAAAACTGAAAATAACATGCTCCATTTGTCCTAGCAGTACCTCTCCTGTGTATCTTTACAAAACAGTGAAAAGCACCATGTAAGAGCAGAGATACACGCATACCCATGTTTATAGCAGCACAACTAATAATAGCTAAATCATGAAAGATGCCAGCATATCCATCAATAAACCAATGGATTAAAAGAATGTGGTATATATACACAATGCAGTACTACTCAGCCATAAAGACAGATAGATATGAATCATTTGTAGGTAAATGGTTATGTCTTGGGACTATCATGCTTAGCAAATGAGTCAGTCTCAGAAGATTAAATATCGCATGGTTTCCCTAATATGAGAAACCCAGACTATAAATAAATAATAGAGTCAAATAAGTGAGACGTTAGGAGTCTGGGGGAGGTGTGGTGACAGGAGAGGGTGAGAAGGGGAGTGGGGAAAGGAATGTGAAGTCACTGATAAATGTGCATAATCTCAAGTTTAACCATTGTATATCACATACACATACTAACAAAATGGGGGAAAATAGTCATTTAACATTGTAAATTGGAAGTTGATAACATTTAAGAGTTATCTTTAAATTTTTTTAAATTTTAAATTAATGATACAACAACCAGAAACCTGTGATGAAAAATATGTATATAGATAAATCTCTTTGAAAAAGTAGTAATTGTATTTACTTATATTTACTATGCTTAGACAAATGCTTATGGATACCAGATTCTGTTATGGTAAAATGAATCATTATTTCCCAGAACATTGGATATATGTTTCGTAAGTTTTAGTGTTAACAAGAGAAGTACAAAACAACTAAAAAGATTTAATTGAACTGAAAAGGTTTCATTTTAGAAATAGTAATGCGTCTTCAAAGTTAGAGTTTGAAGGAGAAACTTTATAACGCGTGCTGGTTTGTTGACAATCTCAAGTACAAAGTTGATGACTAATTTTCTCTTCACATGTCAGTCAACACGTTCACTCATTCTCCTTGTAGGCTCTTCTCCTGGTGATGGGGTGTGGTCCGGGCAGTCTCCACCTCCACCTCAAGAAAACTGGGTCAGTTTTGCAGATACTCCACCAACCAGTGCTCTTTTAGCCATGCATCCTGCTTCTGTCCAGGTGTGACATTTTATTGGTATTGCAATTTTATTTGCTTCATGCAGAATACTGCTGCAGTCATTATTTTTATATTTTGCTGTTGCTGGTTTTATAAATGCAAATTCACTCTTATTTTTTTAAAAAAAGATCCAGAACTCTGCTCTGTGCCATTGTTTTTGAGTGTTTTGTCACTGAAATGTTTCACTAAAGGTTTTAGCTAACTTGATTTCTATTTCTAATTCCCAAGTGAAGCTTTGACAGGTTTCTACATCTGAGAATATATTTGCCTGGCTTTCTTAGCACATTTTTCATAACTTTCTGTTGCTTACATAATTGCTGCCATTCTACCTGTTTATATAATCATTGTGCAAAAGCATTTCCAATAACCTGACTATAACCAATGTGTGATTTGCTGATGACTTCTTACATTATAAGTAACCACATAAAAAGTTTACTTTCAAGGATAAGTAACCTGTCAGTCTTGGCCCATGAGACCATATTGATAGATACTGTACTCAGGAAAAAATGTTTCATTACAGGACCAGACAACAGTACGAACTGTAGCCTCAGCTACAACTGCCAATGAAATTCGTAGGCAATCCAGTAGTTATGATGATCCCTGGAAAATAACAGATGAACAAAGACAGTATTATATAAATCAGTTTAAAACCATTCAGCCTGATCTAAATGGATTCATTCCAGGTGAGTTGTTCAAAACAGAAGTTCTTGTAGATGGCATAGGACAAAGTCTCGGTTTCATAATCTCAAAGACATTGTTTTATTGCTCCTAGATTTTAATTATAAAAGATCATTAATTCTCAAGGTATTTGTCGGAAAACAGTTTATAATCCCTGAGGACCAAAAAACATGACTTATTCTCATGATAAAGTTACCTTTTTCACAGTGAAAGCCTGACTTTCTTTTCTGTTCTTGGATCTCTGCATTCAGAATAACATTAAACAACATTATTTTAATATTTCAGGATCTGCAGCTAAAGAGTTTTTTACAAAATCAAAACTTCCTATTCTTGAACTTTCTCATATTTGGTAAGTTTGGTGTCTTATGAGTTAGGTGTGTAATGTGGTTTGTTTCAAAGGACTTTGCAGTGGGTAGATTATAAAACCTTAATAGTAAACTGAGACTTACACCTTCAGAAATACTCTCAAAGAACTCAGTATGGCTTTAAAACAGCCAATTTCTCTGTTACTCTTTAGCATAGAAAGAAGTAATGCCAGTACAGAAGTTCCTTGTGAGCTATACCAATCCAAATTTTAGACCAAGTTCTAAATTTAAGAACGTTACTTAGCTCCCATGTTAAACATGAATTAAGATTTTCAAGATAATTGCCACATTGTTGGAACTGGTCATTGGAACTCAAATTACAATCGCACGTAATTTTGAAATATTACTATCACATTCACTTTGTTCTTTCGACTTTGTATCAATATACTTTTACATTCTAAATTATTTTGTTAGTATACCATAGTACCATAGTATATAATAGTAGCTAGTAGGTAGATAATGCCTGAAACTGAAAAATCAGGAATTATTAACATATGCATGCCCTTTATTGTAAAGCAGTAAATACAAAAATGTTTGCCTTATATCTAGGAAAAGACAAGGCAGCAGGGTGGGAAAGGGAAAGCTGTATTTTTCTATCGAGACTTAAGTTCTGTTCAGTACTTTAAAGTGCAGTGCATACATGTTGAACTTTGATAACAATAGAAACAGTATTTTAATTTCCTTGACTTTATATGCTTCAGCTATGCTCTTGCTAAAATGCATATGGTTAAGAAGCCATTTTTTGATGAACTTAATTATTGGGGAAATTTGTTGCCATTTTATTACAAGAATTTTAAGCGTATAATACAAGTTGAAAGAACCATACCATGAATACCGAGATGTCCCTCACCTAGATTCTGCAATTAATATCTTAGTATATTTGTTTTATTATTTATCTATCCTTCAATGGGATTTTTAGAAATTCATCATTTTTTGTACTTTATTGAGGAAAATACTTATTTATCTTTGAGAACTGAAGGAATCCAAAGCAGAGTATGGTTGTATTCATAATAAGTTTGTCTTCTAGGGAACTGTCAGACTTTGATAAAGATGGTGCATTGACACTGGATGAGTTTTGTGCTGCCTTTCATCTGGTGGTTGCTAGGAAGAATGGCTATGACTTACCAGAAAAGCTCCCTGAAAGTTTAATGCCCAAACTGATTGATTTGGAAGATTCAACAGGTAAGACTGGGAAATGAAGGAGGCTAATTACATACTTTGATAAACATCTTTGATTCTGAAAGTCAAATCATTTGTATATGTAACTCAGACATTTCGTCAAGGGCACATAGATTTTCAGTTAGAATAAAATGGATTCCCAGTACCACAAAAATAATAAGTTGAATAGACCAAAATTGGACTTTTTAAAAAATTCGGTCAGCTTTTGAAAAATACAGGTATGGATATGGCACTCTGGGAGCATGAGGCAGGAAAATCACAAGTTCGAGCCCAGCCTGGGCAATGAAGTGACTTAAAAAGACTTGTCTCAAAAACATCAAACAGGTGAAGAATATATGTGATACATGCCACCATTTGGTCCTTGCGCTTATGAGTTGCTGAGAGTTGAAAAGCATTTCACAGTGTTATTTTGCCAATTTTAATTGCATTATATTTGTCTGAAGTAACTAATCTATCAATATAAACATTTTTCCGTTCAATGTATCTAAATTCATGAGAGATACATTAGGCCTTTGCATTTATGAACATTTTTTCTTTAAAATGCCAACCTCTTTCCTGTATCCTCTAAAGAAATCTGAAAATCTTGAAATTAATTTTAGGTAATAATGTATTAATAAGAATTTACTTATAGCATTATTTCAGACTATCAAGAATAAAAATTTAGCATTTTAAAAATTGAGTAAAAAAATTCTGAGTGAATAAAGGAAAATAAATATAGAAAGAAAAAATTAATTTTACCTTTTTTTACTAGTTTATATATTAATTTTTTGAGGAAAGCAACAGCTGGTCACATACCCAGCTTTGAGATAAAGCTTTCTTTTATGGAAGACTAAATCTTTTTTCCCCATTTTTATTAGAATGTATATGTGATACCAGTGGTTACATTGAACTTGAGTGTTTTGTGCACACATATATATTGCGTCAAGATTGCAATCCCGTCTCCTTCCCCTTTTGGCCTTTCCACACCGTCCCTGATCCCCTGACTCCCAGTTTACCTTTTTGGTTCTATAAAATACCTCTATTTTGGGCTTCTCATATGAGAGAAACCTTGTGATATTTAACCTTCTGAGATTGACTCACTTCACTGAGCATGAATGCTCTCAAATTGTGTTCATTTACCTACAAAAGCCTCAGATCTATCTGTCTTTATGAAAGGGTATTACTCCATTGCGTACATATGCCACACTATTTTGGCATATTCCATAATTCAGCTGTTGTTACTTCTGTTGCTATAAACGTAGGTATACATGTAGCTATGTTATACGTTCCATTTCATTCTTTTAGAAAGATAGCCAGAAGAGGTATCGCTGGATCAAAGGAATATTTGTTTTCAGCCTTTTGAAGTATCCCCGTAATGCTTTCCATAGTGGTTGTATCAGTTCGTAATCCTACCAGCAATGTAAAAGGGTTCCTATTCCCCTGTAACCTCACCAGCGTCTATTGCTGTTTGATTTCTTGATAGACACCAGGGTAAAATGGTATCTTAGTGATGTTTTGATTTGTATTTCTCTAATGGCTCAGGATTTTGAACATCTCTTCATGTATTTGCTGCCCTTTTGAACTTCTTCATCTCAAAACTGCATGTTCATTTCAGGTGCCCATTTTTTAATCAGGTCTTTGATTTGAGGGATCTATTTTTCTTCATTTCCTTGTATTTTCTGGTACTAGCTCCTGTCCAAGATGTGTTGGAATTTTTTTCCCATTCTGTTCTCTCTTTACTCTGTTGATAGTTTCCTTTGTCATACAGAAACTTTCATTTGATATAATCCCATTTGTTGATTCTGGAGGCTATTTCTTTTGCTTAAGGTGTCCTGTTATAAAAGCCCTTGCCCATGCCTACATCTTCTAGATTTTTGCCTGTTTTATCCCCCACATGGTGCAATGTTTCCACCTTAATATTTAGGTCTTTGATTCACTTTGATTTGATGTTGGTACCTGGCAATGGGTGTGTATCTAGGTTCATTCTTCTGCATGGGGATTTCAGTACCAGCACTATTTATTGAAGTGTATGTTTTTGGACCCTTTGTCAAAGGTCAGGTAGCTGAAGGTTTTTTAGATTGTCTCTGTGTCCTCAGTTCTGTTCTGTCCCAGTGGTCTGTCTGTTTTTGTGCCTATCCTGTACAGTTTTGAATACTGTTGCTTTATAATATAGCTTGATGTCTGAAATCATAACACCACCTGCTTTTGTCTTGTTATTTAAGATTGCTTTGGCTATTCTGGGTCTCTTTGGTTCCTATGAATTTAAGGATTACTTTTTCAAGTTCTGTAGGAAAAATTCTTAGTATTTTGATAGAAATTGCATTGATTCAGTGTATCAAGTTGGGCTGTATACCCATTTTGACAATATTCTGCCTATCTAGGAACAGAGGATGTCTTTCCAGTTTCTAATGTTCTCTTCAGTTTCTTTTCAACTTAATATAGTTTTCTCTGTAGAGATCCTTCACTTCCTTCATTAGGTTTTTTCCTAGTGGACAACTAAATCTTTTTATTTCATGTTGCCTCATGAGAAAGTATGGGGTTTAAGACAAATACACATGCTTGAAATGTTACATTCTTAATTTAGTCTAACTATAACCAAATTATTGTCTCTAGTTTGTTGTCTAAGTTCTCCTTAGAATGTGATGATAGAAGACATTTTTGTACTTTTAACAAGGAAATTAAAATAGAATTTGGCTTTCAGGTAGGTATTTATCTATTAGGCAGCATTTTTTAAAACCAGAAATATATGCAACAGTGTTTCTTTTTCCTTCCTTTACTTAGCTCAAACTGCCAGCCTGGGACCCCACACGTGGAGTGGGTGGTACTTCATCACTTCCTGGCTCCCAAGGCAACAACATAAACCTGAAAGCTCTGGGGCACAGCAACCCCAGATCTCAATAAGTTGACACAGTCTTTCCAAGTCAAACCCCAAGCATATGCCCCTTCCCACCAAGCCCAATAACCCACTGTTCTGTGGTTATATAACTACATCCAAATACATGAGACTTTTAAGGGACATTCCAGATCCAGACCGTAGCAGACAGCCAATTACAGTATTAATCTTTTTTATTCCACTTATCATAATGAGCTTCAGTTGACACAAAGTCCCTTGAACATAGAAATTATCTTACCTCATTGTGAGTAGTCAGACAGTATCTATAAAACTCAAATAAGTGCCGTTTTAAAAGTGCACAGTTAAGGTAAAAATACTCAGATAGTTTCTTTTGGCTAATATTAGAATTTATCATAAATACTTGTTCTCTGGAGCTTTTCTGCCTACAGGCAGAGGTACTATCTCTCTTTGATTCGCATAGTATCTCCTGTAGGATATTCATAATGGACATTTACACAGGCCTGTTTCTTCTCCCCTTCACTACACTCTGACCTTATTGAGGTGTAGGAATGGGGACTACATCATGTTTGTATAGTATTCTGAGGACCTTAGACTTTGCCAGACATGGCCTAAATTGCTTACTAAGCAGTTATTGAATAAATTAGTGCTAAATGTGTATGATTTTCAAAGTAAGACGTAGGGCTTTGAAAACTTATCATCAAACTGCTTCTACAAGTATCCTGTACTCAGAATGTAAAACTCTTAATGACTAGAAATATAATCCAGTAGTAAAGCTCTTGCCTAGCATGCTGGAGGCCTTGGGTTCTGTCCCCAGTTGATGCCTAAATCAGTCAGCCAGACTGTTACAGGCAAATAGATGGTGAACAGTGGTATCTTAGTTACTTTCTTGTCACTGTGACTCAATACCCAACATGTACAACTTTATAGCAGAAAGATTTATTTTAGCTTGCAGTTTCAGAAAGTCACAGTCCATTTATGAGTGGGTAGCTGGAAAATGGTGGAATCACGTGGTGGGGCCACAGTTGGAGACAGAGATCCTTACAGCAGCACGGCAGAACTGAGAGAAGTCTGGGAAAAGGATGGAACCAGCACCTGCCGCTCCAGATCAAGCCCCAAGCATCTGCCCCTTCCAGCCAGGTACCACCTCCCAACATTACACTGTATCCATAGGTACATAAGGCTTTGGGGGACACTCCAGATCCAAACCACGACAAATAGTAACTTGAATTACAGCTCATTATTGTAATACAAGCTTGTATTCTGTAGGCATGCAAATATAGGTGAGATAAATAGGTAGTTTTTTTCAAAATCATTTAAATGGGTTTATGGAATTAAATAGTAAATAGAAAAATGAAGAATCACAGGTAGAAGTACTTATGGAGACCTGGATTAAAATATTTAATTTATAATATCAAGACTGAATTAGTTGAAAGTAAATAGAAAGGGAAACTTTGTTTTTGTTGTCCTTTAAAGAGAGCATACTAAAATTCATTCTCCAGTAACAGCTTTTCAATCTTAATTCAATAACAAAAGTTTATCTTTTAAGAATTTTTATCTTCTTAAAGAGAAAAGTTTAACGTGATTACCTAGCTTACTACAGTACTGCAGCTTGAGAAAAAAACAAACATGGTAAGATGCCATTTTAAAATGTTAAGATCTTAAACTCAGGTCTTCAAACAGTCTCATCCTTTGTAGCACAGTTGCAGTTTTACTTGCATCTTTGCAATTTTTGTTGATATATTTCTGTCTTTTGAACTAGATTAGAGGCTTCTGGGGAGTAGTTACATATAAGTACCTAGCAGAGCACAATTTGCATATGTAAATAGGCAGTCACATGTGAAGTGACTGAGCAGGTGATTTCTAACTGTTGTTTGTTTCCATACCACACTACACATGTGAGCAACTCAGTAGTATGGTATGAGCTACTGAAAGAGGAAAAGGTGTATACCAGGTGTCTGTGTCTCCTCTGTAATCATTGGTGTGGGCATGTTTCATTTCTGTCTTTAAGGTTCGTGGTATATATCCCCCTCTTTCTAATACGATAATTTTAAAAGCTGGGGAAGTCAAGGCTTGAGATTTTTCTTGAAGTTTACCAGAAGTCCGTTTAAATCCAGTCTTTAGACTACCTTTATGAAAGTTAATCACTCTTAGAGCTTCTCTTATATTTATCCAAAAATTTTTGACATAATAGTCTATATACAAAGAAAATTTGCATGCAACTGCAATCATATTACACATCCTTGACTTTTTTGAGACAGGATCTCGCTCTATAGTCCAGGCTGATGCTCAACTCACTATGGAGCCCAGGCTGGCCTTGGACTTACGGCAATCCTCCTGCCTCAGCCTCCTGAGTGCTGGGATTACAGGCTAGCACCACCATGCCTGGCTTATGTGGTGAGGGGGAATCAAACTCGGGTACTTAGCATATGACAGGCAGCCGCTTTAACTGCTGAGCCATTCCTCTAGCCCTAACAATATTAGACATATTTTTACTTCATCATGACATAGAGAGCTATGTTATTTTTCATACAGGGTATTCTATAAAATGCTGTACCTTCATTTAACCAATTCCTTATTGATGGATTTTTTTCCCTTTTGCTTTACCTTTAAAACTGTGTATTAGTGTTCTCTAGAAAAACATAATAGAAAATAAATGTATAATTATGCAAGGAGTTTATTAGCTAGGCTTATAGCATCAGAGGCAGAAGAATTTATAGTGACTATAGGATCAGAGGAGGAAGAATCTGTGAGGGCCTCCTAAAGGGGATCAGAGGCAGAAAAATCCATAGTGGCCTTCTATGAGGTAGAGAGCCGGATGATACAGTAGTGCTCAGCCCAAGATGGAAGTTACAGAACAAATGAGAAGGACCAAAGATGCAGTACCAATTCAAGGTCAAAGGCCTGGAAGCTCACTAGGGAGTCAGTAGTGCATGTCTGTATTGAAAAGTTGGAGAAACTGGAGACCGATGTCCAGAGTTGATGGCTAAGTCTGACGCTCCTCCAAAACAGACACGCTTCCTTCTTTTTACCCTTTTTTGTTTGATCCAGGTTACAAGCCTGTTCATTGATGTCACTCATATCCAGGGTGAGTCTTTTCTCCTCAGCCAGTCATGTACAGACAAACCCTGAACTGTGCTTAACTAATTTGCTAGGCATTTCTTAATTCATGTAAATTAATACATCATGACTAACAGCTACAACTTGCTTAGACATGTATCTTTGTTTTGTACAAATAACCCAAAATCTTTTTTTTGTTGTTGTTGTTGTTGTTGTTGTTGTTTTTGTTTTGGGGGAAGGGAAGTTAATTACCCAAGTGCTCATACTTGCAGATGTAAAAATAACAGAAATAATGCACTAATATTCAATCCACTGCAGGAATTCTCAGACCATCCCTCAACTTCCAAATGCACAGAGTCTTAATAATGTCATTTCTGGTCTAGATAGTCTTGCAGCTGACAAATGAATATAATCAAGTTACAGATATTGGCAAAGATACAACATTAATGAAATTTGTTGGAGTAATTAGAACTCAGATCCTGGCAAAGACACTGACAAACAAGCCTAGTAATATTTAAGGGGAAAATTCTACAGGGATAATGACAACCAGGCCTTTAAAAGATCATAGTTTCAGTACCATGAATTAGTGGGGTCCATTGAAGTATTTGATGACAACCCTAATTATTTTTTGCAGATACAACTTTTTTCTTTATGATTATGCTGTGAAAGTCAAAAGTAAATGAAGGCTATTTCTGTTTGTTAGAAATAGAACTCCATGGGAGTGGAAACCTTATCTTCTTGCTCGGTGCTGCATCCTCAGATCCTAGAACCTTGTAGGTATTCAGTGAGTGCTCATAGTCTATTAGTGTTTTAAAATTTGTCACCATATCACACTCCCTCAAAAAAATTTTCATTTTTCTTTGTATTCATTTCCACAGTTTTCTGTGTTTTTAGGACAAAGCCATTTTTTTTTTCTTTAAGAATTTATAGCTCAGCGGTTAAAGAGTTTGCAGAACAAGCACTAAGTCAAGCCCTAAGTACACAAGTTTCATTCTCCATCACCACATAAACTGGGCGTGGTGCCACATGCCTGTAATCCCAGCACTCCACTTGGGAGGCTGAGACAGGATTTCTGTGAGTCCAAGGCCAGCCTGGCCTGCGAAGTGAGTTTAGGATCAGCCTGGGCTACAGAGCGAGACCTTGTCAAAAAAAAAAGTTATTATCCTTATTTTAACTGATTTAATTTAAAGGCTTTTCCCATTTTTATCTGTCCTTGGATACTAGGACTCTGTTCTATATCCATAGATAATATTCTTTGAAATATAATGGCTGAATTAAATAACAAATACTAGCTAATGTTAATCAGTATGATTTTTAAAATTGACAGTAGATGCAAATTAATTAGAATTTTTGGTTACTTTTTTCCCAAAGCTTATTAGGGCACATTGTTGCTTACACATTTTTTTTTTGACACCGTTGGTTTTAAGTTAAAACTGCCAAATTTACAAATACACCATTATACCAAATAAGTTTGATATTTTGGAGTGTTGTGAAGAAGTAAAGTTCATATTTTAAATAGACTTTAGTTTTTGATGCCCATAATATCACTCATGACAAAACTAAACATTATTTTAAATTCAGACTTTAATTTCTTTCTGCATATACATTGCTTATTATTCCTGTATTTTAAGTGTGTATGAAAAGTTTACCATTGCTACATTTTTGTGGAGACTTAAAATACATCCAGTTAATTTTTTATTTACATATTTTTCTTCCAATAATATTTATATTTTGAATAAATAATGTAGTTCTCTTTTGATAAAACTATTAAACCTTCATTCCTGGAGAATTTCCTAGGTTTTTGCTGCTTGAAAGCAGAGTCAGTTGTAAATCTTAAGACTTCAAAAGGTATGTATTTCTGTTAGAGTAACAGTAGCTAGCAGTTGCTGTTGAGAAAATTTTCCATTTCATCAAGCATAATACAGAAAAATAAGAGAGATTTAGGGTGGGTAAGATAGGTCAGAAATCTAAAAAGAGAACTGAAGTTCTTAGTGAGAGAGGCTTCTTCAGAAGGTGTGTTGTACTGAACTAAATGTGTGAACTTTCCAGATTCTTAAGGATAAAAACTGCTGCCGGCGTTTGTTAACCTAGCTGTGGCCATATTAAATGGTCTCTTCCATGCAAATTTTTTAACATACGGAAAGGGTTTTTGTATAGCCGTCCGTTAGACTTGCGCTCTTCTTTTTCAGTCCTGATACTCTGAGGATGTCATGGCCAGAGCAGAACCCTCGGGAGGAAGGCAAGGTTGACAACAGTGTTCTAGCTGGAGGCTGGGCAGGGACACTGCGGCACGTGCCTCCAGGACACAGTCTTGCCTGCCGATGGTGGGCAGGCAGGAGCTCTCCTTTAGAGGATTTACAGAGAGGCGCAGGTTACTTCCAGATCTTACGCTTTTCCTTAGATTCTTGATTATTGGTTTCTAGAACATCATAGGTAATTTACACTTTTCCTACTTCCGTTTGTTCTATATATGAAATAGGAACTAAGCAACATGTAATTTTATGAGCTTATCCAAGAAATAATTTTTAGATTTTTCTAGGACAGTAGTTTTTCAAACTTAGTAATCTTTGGACCACTTTACATTTTTAAAAAATTCTAGGCCACAGAAGCCTTTATTTATGTGAGTTGGAGCTATCAGTAGCTTCCCTATTAGAAATTAAAACTTACAGATTTTTCTTCATTTTCTGCCTACCCATTCCCACATTAAAGAAAATACTTATTGTTCACTTAGAAATAGCAATAACAATTTATACAGTAGCATAAATGTTTTATATTTTTGAAAATGTCTTCAATATCTGGCTTACTAAAAGTCAGCTAGATTGTTATATTTACTCCTACATTCAGTCTTCCAGATTTTTTTTTTTTCAAATAAATCAGGGATCTGGAAACAAAGCTCTACAGGTCAAGTTCAGTTTTCTGCCTGGTTTTGTATATTACCCAAACAAGTATCATTTTGTAATCATTGTAAAATACTAAAAAGGATAATATTTTTGTATGTATGAAAATTATATGAAATTTAAATTTCAGTGCCCATAAATAAAAGTACCAGAATATAGCTACCCTCATATAAGAATTATCTGTGGCTACCTTTTCAGTGCTAGAACTGAAAACAGAAACCATGACAGAAACCATGTAGTCTACAAAGCCTAAAATATTTACCATTTACTGTCAGGCTTTTTGTTAAAAAAAAAAAAAAAGTTGTCAATTTGTAAGTATATAAAGAAAATCTAGCTTCACATAGTAAAAGTAGCTACTCTTTCAAAGCTTTATCAAATTTGTTGCTTTTCTTTGCTAACAAATCAAAATACAAATGATAGTTTCCCAAAATTTAGTTGCAGTACATAAGCTAAAGCTATGTCAGCAGCAAATTTTTACTGTCATATGAAAATTCATTGTTCTTACACTTTGAACAAACATTTCATCATGCATAACTTTGTATCATGATACAGTACATATAAAATAGGAATTTGTTGAATTACATAGATTTTTCAAATTTGAGATACTTCATTTATAAAGTAGCAAAAATATTAATGGTATAACTTGTTTAATCAGAGAGTTCTTTAAGTGTTAGGAAACAAGCTTATGGACATACATACACATTTTTCAGAATTATAATTTTTTTGCTTGAAAGTTCAAACTTTGTTTAGTAACATACTCAAAATAGTTGCTTTCATTAAAGAGATAGGCTTACTTTGTGTGTTAGAAAATTCCTGCCCAGTACCCTAGTCTGAATAGTTATACTTGTTAACTATTTTTTCAAGAATTGTGTCCCATGAAAAATTAGCTTCGTTGGTTTACACCTGAACCATAAGTAGTTTTCCTTGAGATATTGAGATAAGCAGTGTACATGGTTATGCAACAGAAGTGCTCTATATGTATTTCCTATCTTGTTGCACAGATATTAGGGGTGATTTTAAGGCTAAGGCTTAATAAAATTAAATTTTACTTTGTTATAAACATTCTTCAGTGAGCTCAGCATGCATATTTATTCTCTGTTAGTACAGTTGGTAATAATTGCCGTGAGTCTCGCTGAGAAACAAGCACCTTTTGCCCACCATTGCATTTGTACGACAAGGACCAATGTCAACACAGAGATAGAAAAAACTATTAGTATATTGGTATAAGTAACATTTTGACTTTTTAGACCTCCTGAAAGAGTCTTACCCCCAAGAAGGAATCCATGAATCACAGCTTGAAAACAACTCATGTAGAAAAATCACTGTTGAAATAATTACAAGTATAGCTAGCTATTAGAGTGAATAGCATTTCAACCCAAGAGGCTGAACCACCATAGTTCAGTGCCAGTGAATTAGAGAGGCTTGCAGAATTGCTTTAAAATTTTAATTGCTGTGAGGTAAAGGTGGAGTACAGTCTGGCCACTTTGGAGAACTGAGATCCTGAAAGCCAAATTAGAACTCTGTATTGCCTGAAAATGGTGTTTAAAGTTAAGTAATAGAGACTGGCTTTCTTTTGGTCTTCAGACTAATTTTCCCTTAATTAATTCTGTTGTATTTCTGTTTTTTTTTTTTTTCTTTATTTCCATTACTACCTAATTGGTGAGGAAGTCTCTTAAAGACATGCCTGTATTCCCAGTCCATTAGTAGTCTTTAGCTGTCGGTAAACTGTCAGATTTATAGCCACTGACCTCTTTTCCTTGACTCCCATTCCCTTCATTCTCACGGGCTTGGGGATGGGGCGGGGAAAGGTCCGTAATGCTTATTTCCAGAGCAACCCTAAGCCATCCAGTGAGGAATTTCCTGCTACTATTTATTATGAATAATTTTCTATTAGTTCTTTAAGAACTTTGCGTTCAGAATTCTTCATATAATAATACCCAAAATTCACCTATCTTGAGTGGTTCTCTACTACCCTAACATTGTGATTACAAAGACAGAGGACTAAGAAAAACATAGAAAACAGCTCCTTGTCATGAAGCCAGTTAAAATATGGTGCTAAACTCTAAGGTAGAACTTGCAGTAACATAATTACGAAGGTATAATATCAGAATAAGTAAGTAGAAAATATTTCAAGAGTCAGGTAACAGAGTAGGCAGAGGAAAAGTTTTGAGAACTTTCTCAACTCTCAGTAGTTGACCTTCTAAGAAAATGACAGTAGAGTAGAATGAACATAAAGAACATAAAACGAAACAGTCGGTGTGTGAGTATTGCCATATTCCTATGTTAGGCACTAAAATTTGAAAGATCTGTGGTTATATGGAAGAATTGAGAACTACACATTGTTAAGTTATATGATATGGCTGTCTATTTAGAACTCTGAAGTATAGTGCAAACACTTAATGGCAAGTATGTTTCTTTCTGATGGAAAAACTCCTGTGCTATTTTATTCAGCTTGCTGTGGTCAAATAAAAAGATAATGACCAACATTGGAACCATATTGTTGATTTAAGTACAAAACAGATTATTTCTCCCATATTGGTTGGAATCATATTCAAAGCCATGTAGAATTTGGAAAAAACTGGGATGAGAAAATAGTTACTTTTGAAATTCCTTCTGTTTTTAAGTGTAATTTTAGGGCTGTTTTAAATTAAGGCCTAAATATAATTAAAAGTAGAAAAACAGTAGAGTATGATACATTGATGTACTTTAAAATTCATCTTGAAATAGTAACATAGATGTGTCTCTCTTTTAAGTCTATAAATATCCAGTGATACAAGTTTTTAAGTTTCAGTTTGGAAGGATTATAACTCAGTGGCAGAGCTTCTCCTTAACCTGTGCAAGGCCTGGGTTCGGTCCCTGTTATCACCCCTCCAAATTAAAGCTTTATCCATATAAAGTTTGAGTTTGCATTTTACTCGTGTCTGGCAACTCCTTTTGCTGGCCAGCTTTTTGATAACAAGGAACATTTGTAGAGAAAATGTGAATTGGTATAAATCAGAAGATCTCAAAGTATATTCCAAGGAAACTTTAAACAGTTTGATGAAAAGCATTTGTATTTGGGAAAAATTGAATTAGACAAATGATTGATTTATTTACTCTGGGATGTCATGAGTCTTGGTTTATAGATATGCATGGGATGCTCCAAAAGGAAGCTGTAGTATCAAATTTATTTGAGCAAAAAACCTAATTCTTTAAAGTATTACTGAATTATTTACTAATTAGTATTCCATGGAATACATGTTAGGGATCTGATACAAATTTGTCCCTGGTATCAGAGAATCTCGGTGCATGTGACCTCTTGCATTACTACTGTGTGCGCTACTCTTCTTTTTATTCATAACTAGATTTTATCTTCATGAAAAATTGGAAAAATGTGGTCTCAAATAGACCATAGTGTGAATAAGTATTGTCTGATTGTTAAAATGTTTACTTGAGGAACATGAGGAAAAGAAGCTCAGGTTATGAATTTTTATGAAAATAATGTGCTTTTATAAATAAGTATTCCAATCTAAAATACGTCATTAATAGAGAACTTCTCTTTCTGACTTGCAGGTGTTGGGGACCAGCCGGTTGAGGTAGGTTATGCAGGCTCTCCTGCCGAAGCACCTCCCAGCAAGTCTCCATCAATGCCATCACTGAACCAGACCTGGCCCGAGCTGAATCAGAGCAGTGAGGTTAGCAAACTTCCTTTTACTTTGATTAAAAATTAACTTTTTTAAGGTAAGAAAGTCTAAGCAGGGTGATATCAGCATGCATACATACATAGTTGAGAACATTATCAGTATGACTATGGTAAATCAGTGTTTTAGTTACATGGCTTTTTGAAGCTTTCAGAGTATGTATGCTGTCGTCTGATTTCTACAATTTATCCTCACTAAAACCTTATAAGATAGGTGAGGCCGGTACATGAAGTTACTCGTCAGAGAGTGGGTGACTCAAGGCCGCATGTGGAGGGACAGCCACAGCTCAGGCTTTAACCCAGGTCCGTGCATACCTACCCAGCAGCTGAGTGTGCTGTATCCCACTGCTGCCCCAGTCCTATCAGCATCAAATGTGATAATACATTTGGATTCTTTGATGTGATCTACAAGAGGAGTCACTAGCTTTCTATGAAAAAAATACTTTTGACAACCCAAACCATTTATAGTTTTATTCAATATAAAATGGAATAATTTTATCATTAAATATGAACAAGCCAATTTGAAAAACAGAATTTGGGATGAGAATACTGCTCCCCAATTACTTTGGAATTCTTCTTTTCTCTTTTTTCTTTTTTTAAAAAAGTTAAGGGTCACTTTGATCAAACCAAGGGAAAAGGGCCTGGGATCCCACATCCTCTGGGCCCGGCCCGTCTGTTAAACTCTGGTGATCTGAGGAACATTTAGAAACTGCTGCTCTACCCTGTTGCAGTGGTTTTCTTTATATGAAAGTTCCTTGTATTCTTACGAGTTTTTTGGTATCACTTTTAGGTGGTACATTAAAAATGAAAACTTAACTTCCAGGGAAAAAGTTTCTGTACTTTCTTATGTCTCTTAGGGCCAGATTAAGGAGCACCATAGTTACTTTGGAACAGTTGGGAAACAGAAGACACTGGCAGTTTTCACTACTTGTTGCTGACTTGTAAAGAACAATAATCACAGCTAAGAGACCTGTGTCTGAGCATTGTCACATACCTCAACTGATGGGAACCTCCTAATAGAAATGCTTCTGTAGAGGAAGGGACTCAGCCTACAGGGTCTTGGCTTGTAGAGAGGTGTATGGAGAGAATCAGTGGTGTTAAAACTACTGTTTTTGCTGCATTTCCATTTCTGATTTTGTTAAAGCAGCATCAGAATAAAGAATATTGTTTAGTTCATTCTTAGCAATTTGTAAATAAAAGTAACTCTAATGTATCTCAGTTTCTGTGTTAATTAACTCTGAATGCAATAATTTTGTGATCATTAAAGACTAGGAATACTAGTCTCTTCTCAATTGTGGTTCCAGAAGTTGCATTTTTCCCACTTATTTATTCCTATCAAATTTTATTCCAAAGTTATTTAATAAGGGGTTTGCAATTGTCATCACTTTTATGTATGTAGAAAATCAAAATGCTAATAAAACATTGATTTTAAGACATTTTAATGTTCTATTAAAATATTTACTAGCTGGGCATGGTGTGATACATACCTGTAATCCCAGTACTCTGGGAAACTGAGGCAAGAGGATCACAAATTCAAGCTTACCCTGGAAAACTTAGATCCCATCTCAGAATTTTAAAAAGGGCAGGGTATATAGCTCAGTGCAAAGACCCTGGGTTCAATTCCTAGTAACCTCCCACCTGCACCTGTACACTTAAAAAAAATTAGGTTAGATTTTAATTATCTGCCACCAAGCACTGTTCTTTTAATGTGTATTTATCACCTGTACATAAGGATGAGACACTAATAATAAAACTTACCATTGGCTAAATACATTTGATGTATTGTTTCTGTTAAAAAAAAACTTTGCATATATTAACTCCTTAAATTCTTAGAACATTCCTATAAGGTAGGCATTATTAATTTCATGTTGTCAGTGACGAAACTAAAACACAGAAAGGGTATGAACTTTGCCCAAGTTTGCACATCCCAACTGAGATTACAGTACTGTGGCTTCTGCACCTATATTCCCTTGTATTCAAGTCATGAAGGTAAGAGTGGCTCTCTGCCCTACAGGTAGCTTAAAGCCAAGTTCAGTTGTATGCTGTCAGACAAGCAGCCTAGGTAAATACCATCTTTGTGGCAACAATATTCTGCCTCTAAGCTTTCTTCTACAATTAGATAATTATGATTTTTTCAATTCCTTTTAAGTTCTTGTAACAATAATTATTAGACAAATTCATTTTATTATGGTACATAACTTCCCTGAAATGACATCTATGCTAAAACTGAATTACTATGGGGCTTATTCATGAAATAGTTTGGAAGCATTAGTTTTCCTCTGTATATCAGTTTTCATATTAAAACTAATCAGTAAAAGTTCTTGACAGGTAATTAGCCATTTTGTAGGTAATTTTCAAGAGTGTACTCATTTGCTAGGAACTGATTTCTGTGTGTCTTCTTAACTTGAATATTACTATTTTAAATAGTAAATTGAACTTTGAAGCATGAAAATGTGTATTTTCCCAAGTCAGAAGATAAAGAAGGTTTTTAGTTAATTTGGGTAGCTGTGTCTACGTGTAAACATTTGTGTGTATATATCATACATGTGTAGATGCTTTTTCTCCGTAAGACAGCTAATAATTTTAAAGAGTCAGGTCTTAATGAAGTTTTATACAGTTTTGATGTGAAAATTATATATTGTTACTATGATCTCCAAAATAAATATTTACTATAATTATCATCTGCATATTTTAAGAGGTGTGATTTTTTTTTGTACCTCTTTTACAAAAGTAGTTTTTCATATACATCTTCTGTGTATAACACACTCCAACGCTTGATCTGCTCTCGTGGCCGCATTCTGGGTTTCTAGCATGGGGCTTGGGGGGTGTCTGGTTGGCCGTTCTGTCTCGTGGTCCAGCATGGCCCTGTCTGTAGTGCTGGTTGCAGGCGTTGACTTGCTACAGGTTACATAAGCTCAAACATATATTAATTAATTCCAGAATTTCTTGCATTTTATCTCAATTAAATTTTATTAAATATGTATGCATATGTTTAAAACGTGTGCACATCCGTAATAGAATCATTTTTCAGGGGTCGCACTGGCAGGTCACACTGACTTGCATATCTTGATCACATCTTTAGTTCATTTCCCTCACCAAATCAGTGCGTTAACATCGGAGCTTTTAAAAGAGAATTTGAAGTGATTCTAGTCACGGCAGACCCCTTTGCACTTTTGCGTGGTGGCTGTTTGTGTCTTGAGTTTTGAGAACCTGTATTGTCTATTGAGGTTTAGTTCCATAATGCTTTGAATCTCCTCCATAGAGACTGCAATGAATTATTATTGTGTATTTGACTGTGAAGTTGCTCCCTTACTTTACAGAATGACCCAGGTGACAGAATAGAAGTTTTGTTAGACTTACAAAACACAACTTGCAGTGCAACCTCTGAATTATTACTCTGCTAAATCCTCTCCAGTGATCTTCTACTCCATCTTTCTCATCATGCTGACTTGTGTCTCCTCTGTCTGTTCAGCAGTGGGAGACATTTAGTGAACGCTCTTCAAGCTCACAAACTCTGACCCAATTTGATTCTAACATTGCACCAGCTGATCCTGTAAGTCAATCACTTAGCTTGCTTGTTTGAAATTAATTTTATTAACCCAAATTTCCATTCATTATGGTTTTTATCTGATATGCATGATTCAGTGCAGTGCTTAGAGGGAAATGTTGGCAGGCTTTTCAATTTTTATGTGCTTAATGGTGAAAACATTTTTTTACCATTTCCTGTATGTTCCAGTTATTTTAGTAAGAGAAAACTGAATGCTTTTAAAAATCTGGTACCTGTGTCTAAAGAAGCATTTTGTGGCAGTTGGTATGGTTAACCATGCTGTTGTTGTTAATTAAGTGTATGTTTTAGTAAACATATACTGCTTTTTTCAGTGTAGTGACACGTGAATATTTGTATGCTTACACATCGTGTAATATGTACTATGTGTGTTAAATATTTATGAAATGTCATGTTTTTAAATCAGATAACTGCTTTTATTTACTTGGTATGTTGAGTTTCGTTAGAGGAAATTTCAGCAGAACTACAGATACTGGTCAAAGATCCCTTTTGTGCAAAGGAGTTTGTCTTGTCTTCCTGTGATTTACTGTTGCTTTGAAAATGCTACAAAGTTCATATCCTGATTTTCAAAAACAAATCCTGTCTCTATAGAGCTGGTACTGTATCTCTTAGGCTTGTCTCTCCGATTACTTGCGAATCTCAGAAGTGTACCTAAATCTTTCTTCTCAGCATTCACTTTTCTGTCGCTGCCTCTGCCTCTCTCTCTCCTGTCTCTCACCTTCTAAAGGGGACATGTTGATAAGTACTTTCCAAAAACAAAAGAGGCAGCAAGGAAGGGAAGAAGTGCGTAAAGGTAGGATTTTTGTAGGATTTTTAAGCTCGCTGAATTCAAAGATACAGAGAAGTTGACACAAGCATACTTTTTAGGTGGCTTGGTTCAGTGACAGCAAGCATTTATTGACTAAATGTAAAAATGACCATGTTTAGTGTGGATTTTGGAGAGCAACCTTTAAAGTACCTTTAGTAGTTTGAAATCAGTTTTTTAGTATTATATAATTTTAAGGAATTTACTTGAGATGTGAAGTTCTAGAGGATGCTGTTACAGTCATTGAGTTCAAACATACGAGCAGTTTCACATGTGCATTGTGTTACAGTGTGTGAAATGTTAAAGGGCCAGTTAATATTGAATCATTTGTGCCTTTTGCTTAATTTTTTCTTACTACATTTAAGGCATTTATTTAGACCGTGTGAGTGTGAGAGAGATACTGGGGATTGGACCCAAGGCCTTCACTCTGAGCTACATTGTCAGCCCTTTTTATTTTTATTTGTTTAATTATTTATTTTTGCCATATTAGGGATTGGACCCAGGGCGTATGCACTAAGCTATATCCCTAGCCCATGTTTTTATTTTTTATTTTGAGACAGAGTTGTACAGGCTTGGATTTGGCAATCCTCCTGCTTCAGCCTCCCAGAAGCTTGCATTAACAGGCATGTACCACCAGGCTCACCTTTATTTTTGTTTTAAGATAGGGTCTCACTGAATCTTGAAATTGCATGAGCTGAGCTAGAGTTTGTAGGCCTCAGCTTCCCAGTGTGCTAGGATATCAGGCATGTGCCACCAAGCCCAGTTCATTTGATTTCATTCTCTGAATTAAAAAAAACAGAAAAAAAGAAAAAAAACCGAGAGAAGTAAAATTCCAACAATGAAATTTTGCTGCTTGATAGCAGCCTTAAGTGAGATCTCTTGGGAAGGTACAAGTTCTGTGAACAAAAACTTTTTCCCTTTTGTTTTCTTTAAGCTTTGTTTCTCTGTATTTTTCCTATCCTCAAGCTGTTATATAGTCAAGTTAATTTTATTCACCTAAAGTATTTTATTAGAAAGTCTTTGTTAGCAATAAAAAACAGCATTATTCTCTAACCCTTTAAAAATAATGATTACAGCAATTCATAGTACTGTGATTCTTCATCAGACCAGGAAAGAACACTGTCTTAGTGATTTTTTTCATTGCTGTGACAGAATACTCAATATCCATGAGTTAAGGGAAGGAAGATTTATTTTACTCACAGTTTCACAAGGTGTCAGTTCATTCACGAGTGGAGGCTACCAGTTTATGGCATGGCAGGTGGGAATCCAAGTCAGGAAGGAGGCGAAACTAGACCGTATCCTTCCAGGTTATGTCCCTGTGACCTGCCCCTTCCATGTCAGGACTCACTGTCCTGCCCCTCCTGGATTAAGGTCCCATGGTCTGCTCCTTCTAGGTCACACAGCAGGAATCTACTACACCTCCTACACACCCCTAACTCACCATACACCTATAATCCACCCCTGCTGACCAGGCCGTGCCTCTTACTGCTCAATTTTATAGCTATTCTACAGTATCCAAGTACATGAGGTTTTGGAGTGCATTCCAAATCCAGACCATAACAAACACTACGTATAAAAGATCTAACTAATTGTAGTATAGCCCAGCTACTTGGAAGCTGAAGCAGGAAGATCATAAGTTAGCAAGATTCCATTTCAAAATAAAATTAAGTTTAAAAAGGGTTGGAGATGGACAAGGATGCAAGGTGGCAGAGCACTTGCCAATCATACATGAAGCCCCAGGCTTAATCCTCAGTACTAAAAAAGAAAATCTAGAATTCAGAGGTAAGATAAATTGACTAATGGCTGGTAGGAAATGAAGAAAAATACTTAGTCTAACAGTAATGATATTTTTATTTCTTGAAAATAATGTCCAGATTTTTGAGTGCCAATATTTACGTTTTAAGTTGTTTTATTTTTGTTTGTTTTTTGAGACAAGGTCTTGCCCTGTAGCCCAGGCTGGTCTTGAACTCACTCACTAGGGAGCCACGGCTGGCCTTGGACTCACAGAAATCCCCCTGCCTCAGCCTCCCAAGTACTAGGATTGCAGTCATGTGGCACCATGCCCTGCTTATGTGGTGCTGGGGAATGAAATTCAGGCACTTAGTGTTTGACTTGGCACCTGCTAGACAAGCACGTTAACTGCTGATCCATTCCGCTAGCCCCTATGTTTTAAATTGTATTGCTCAAGATTTTGTTGCTGTGGCATGGTAAGAGGCTCTAGGAAGGTAAAGAATGGTTGCTTGAAATTTTAAACTTGAATTTGAACCTCTTAATTAGATAAGTTGACATTGATCGTTGTTATTTTTAAGTATTTATGACCTGGTATCTAGAAATACCTTTTTTTTCCTATGACAGTGGCAAATTTAAGTCTGAACTTTGTTCTCCATCCTGTAATCTCACACTAAACTTTCAATTGGGAGAATGACCTGTATTTGTACCTGAAATATATTGAATGTTTAGAGTTCACAGACTGGCTACTATCCGAGATGATCCTTTGCAAGGCTTATGTAAGTAAGGACTATAAGTTAGGTCCATTCAGAGTAGAAAGAAATCCCATTGGGTTCTAATACGCAACATACAATTCTAATATGAGTTAAACATATCTTACAATGTTGGAAGTATTTAAAAGAAGCTCAGTTTTGGTAGCCTCTTGTGCAGTAAATTAAAAGTCTCTGAAAAGCTTCAAACCGGTCTCTAACACTTAGAAATACCTGTACACAGCATACAGTGCAGTGACCTTGCTTCTCATGTGCACACTGGAATCATTAGTTAATGGACTCTCAGAGTTCTGATAAAATAGAGATTCTGATGGTCTCATTTCCAGAAACTACATATATCGGGCTGCTTATCAAATGTTGTTATAGTTTCCGGTAGAATGTTACTTTCACAGGAATGTAAGTGAATCAGAATGCCAAGAAAGGAAGTTCCAACCTCAGGAGAAGGGTCATGCACTAAGCCACTTGGTAAATGAAGAGAGTCAGTGTGATCATTCCTATGGCCAGCCAGCTTACCCAGTGTTGCTGGTACCCCTTGCCTGTGCCTGTCTTCTAGGAGTACAAAAGTGTCAAAAACGAAATTCCAGGCTTAAGTTGACCACACTTTAATTGTAAAGTAGTGATTATAGCATAGATAACTGTGCTAATTATTGAGGTATATAGCTGAACAATGCTGTAGGCAGACAAGAGGTTGGCTAAGTAACTCAGCCCAGTGGGTGTGGAAATACTTTTGCAAAGGAGCTCCATTTGCGTGCTGAGCCTTGGATAAAGGTGCAGGTTGGCAGAAATGAAGGAGACCGGTCCAAGCTGGGAATACCTCTCAGCAGGATCAGTTCCCGGTGGTGATAATGTGGGGTGAAAATGCATATGGGGAAGCGTTGTTGAAGCCAGATTGAGAAGATCTCAGTATGCTAGATTTGGGGATGTAGGTCAGTACCGAGGCTCTGGGCTCAACCTCCAGTACTGGGGTGGGGAGAAAGATGAGCAAGGAATGGGTAACAGGGAAAGCTGACTTGAGAACATTGGTTTGGAACTGAGCAAGTGTTACTTTGGTGTCTTTTGACTCACAACTCAGAACCTGGTAGACAGACATTCATGGTTCGTCATTGTATGGTGAAGTGGTTACAGTGACAGCTCCCTGTCCTGTTACATGTGATGGTCACAACTGCAGATTACAGTAAGTTAGTCTGAGTTTTACCTAGTCATCTATATGCAGCTATTGCCCTGTTCTAGCAGCAGAATCACAGCGATCAATAAAATTATGTGTTGAAATAAAAGAAAGATGTAAGCTAATTATTTTGAAGATGAAGTCTTAAAATGTTTCTGATTTTTTTGGAGTCATTATTATAATTTCCCTTTTTTGTACTGCAGATACATGAAAATACTAGTTAATATTTCCAGGTTACTTTAAAGCTTTATAAATCTGATTCTTATAGCCATTATTTTTGTTCCTAAAATTGTGTATAGAGAGAGGTATGTTTAATAATATGTATAATTAGAGAAAAATTACATTCACTTGAAAGATACAACAGATTTAATGTTGTGCATGATAACTTACAGATGTTAAAGCAAAAGGTGATCAAAGTGAAGTAAAAAATGAGAAAAATCGTCTTTAAGTAGGGACGCTTTAACCTTTTTTAGTAATTAATTAATCCAACCTAAAATTATAAGTGATTAGAATGATACAAATTAACAGATTTGATCTAATGGTCATAGAAAACACTGTGCCCTAGACTACAGTCTGGATTCTTTTCAAGAACAAGTAAGACAAGATTAGTTGCTTTTCTAACATATTTAAAAATCCCTTCCTGTTAGATACAGTGGAAAACGTAAGGACAAGCCTGCAGTTTGGAGAAGACAGCATCCTCAGGAGGTCGGAACAGGAGAATATACACTTTTTAAAGATATCACAAGCGCAAACACTTAAAAAATGAGCAAGTAATTATGTTAATTTGGAATTAACATAATGATGTACATCAAGAACATAAATACAGGGAAACCTCAATAACAAGAATATATTTGTCAGTCCTGAAAAATTAATACAAAGTACATATTTTTAAACTCAATTAGGAGAAATCAACAATACACAAAAAATGTATAACAGATGTGCTCTGAAGACAGCACCGAAGAAATAGATAAAATGGCAGTCATCGGCAGAGGGCACACCGAGAGCCACTCGCGCGCACCGGGCAGAGAGGCGTAAAGATCTTGGCAACATTTTAAATTCTTTAAGAAAATAGAACGTTATTCCTAAAAACCATGCTTCTACAGCTATAAATACAATGTAAATAGTATCTTAACTGCTATACTTTCCTGAGAGCCAGCCATTATAATATTAAGAATTTAAACTTCAGCCATCTATAATGTTGATCTTTATCATTTTAAAATTGTACGGGAAATATTATTTCAGGTTTATTGAGTAAGTACACTAACCCTGCTCAGATTCTCGCTTGTCTAGGGAGCAAAAATTGTTTTAAATGGCTTTGTCAGGATTTAATAGTAAAGGATTTGTTACAGATTGTTTGGATTTCAGTTTGATGAGAATAAGCCCAGAAATCCTCTCAGATAAAAGATTCTATTCAGGATCATGGCTTTCCATCTGAGGGGCTTGCTGTTAACTCACTATTAATACCAGTGCAGTGTATAGTGTAAGCTGAAAGTCAGTAACCTTTGCACTAAACTGTAAGTTTAACTCGTTATTAGATATTTGAAACTAAGAATCTCACTTGCAGTGCTTAACTACATCACATTTTAGAGTGTGACCTGGTTCCTCCTAGGAAGAGCCAAGCCTGTTGTGGTGGAGCCAGGTGCTTGATGTGATCATGGTCCCTCCCCCAGGAGTCTCAGTCCCCAGGCTTCTCTGTGTCTCATGGGCACCTCTCTCTTCCTTCCCACCATCTGTCTTCATCTTCTCTTATCATTGCTCTTTCACTCTTTTCAAAAAGTCTATATTGCTTTCTCCTTCGCTCCTCTAACTAAAATCACCACTCGTGACATGTAGAAATATGGGATATGTTAGTACAATCACAGAAACGGTATGAGAAGAGTTTTAGGGTGATACAGTGAGAGTCTTAGTTTGATTCTCCAAAATAAAGAGTGCTTGATGGAAGTTTTATGCTAAGTTTTGGAACAATCAAATTTAAACAGTTTGAACTGACCTGTAGAAAGTACATATTATGCTTACTGTTATAGTAAAACAGACATCACATTGTCTTTGTTTTATAGGTAGAAAACCATGCATCCAGTTTTTTTGAGCAGTTTAGTGAAAATGAATTCAGTGTTTGGGTTGTCCTGAAATAGTTCACTTTTATTTCAAAGGTTAACATTTGTATAATTTCGTCAGACCACTTAACACTTTACTTTTGGATATTGTCTTGAAGTGTATTTTATAGAAGCACGTTTTTCCGTCACTGAGTTTAACAGAACTTTTTGTGCTCTTGGTCTTAGCCAGAAGCCCAAGAAGAGATTAAAAAAAAAAGAATCTTTTATAAAAATAAATCTGTTTATTCAGCATATATAGTAAACTTGATTCTTTATAGAACTTTAAAGCGTTTAACTTAAAATTTTTTTAATTTCATGTTTGCTTTAGTTTGAATTAGAAAAATCTACCCACTAGTTTTTATAGTGTTTTTAGTTTTGATTATTTCATGTGATTCACATGGCATTTTTATATCAAATTCTGTATTTACTCCCTCTTGATCTAGGATACTGCAATTGTTCATCCAGTTCCCATTCGGATGACTCCAAGCAAAATCCACATGCAGGAAATGGAGCTTAAAAGAACTGGCAGTGGTAAGGAGACTCTTGATGGATTGTGTATTTTGGTTTAGCTTCCAGCTAAAACCCACAGTAATTAGCCTGTGGAGGTGCAGATGACCTACACAGTTGCTTATTTTTTAACCTAGTGTGTCCTGCACTTGTGTATGTGTACATGTTACAGGTTTTTAATGACAGTTACTGATTTTAAATTATTAGGACATTTAATACTCAGTGAGTTTCTTATGGTCACTTTGTAAGTATATTCAGTCTTTACCTAAAAAAAAGTATGTTAAATTTTGACCTGTTATATAAATGTCATAGATAGTGTATTTTGCTAGAACTCTTCGAATTTCACTTTATATTAGGCTAAGTGTTTTAGTTAAAGTTTCTGAGAGGTAAATTTATCTTATAGTTATAAATTATTTTATATTTCATATATGTACTATTTTAAGTAATTGTGCTAGAGGGATAAAATTAAAGTGAACGTGCAAATAAACTTTTCCATTAAGAAGTATTAATATTATGGCAGATGAGATTCTGTATAAACAGATTTTTATTTCCTTTTATTAAAAATACTGTTTTGACATATATCTCATGGATTTACTTGGCACTTTGTAATGTCTAAGTGAAGTCTTGTCCACTGTGCTTTATGAATTTGTCAGTTCAAACACCTGCATTTTGTATCTTTACCTGTTAATCTCCTGCTAGATCATACTAATCCCACTAGTCCATTACTTGTGAAACCGTCTGATCTTTCAGAAGAAAATAAGATAAATTCGTCAGTGAAATTTGCTTCTGGAAATACTGTAGGTAAGTGAGAGACCATCACATCTTCCATTTGAAGTTGATTAAGTCTGGATTTAGAGTCTGAATAATTTCAGTTGTATACGCCATTGTTTGGCTTCACTGAGTAAAGTGAAAGCCAGACTCTTAAACACTCCAGTTCATAGGTAAATAGATGGCAAGTCCGCTGTTGCCGCCAGCTCTGAGATGTGCCACCTGTTTGCTGTCCTTCCCCCTTTAGTTGATTGGCTCTTCCCTGTGAACTTTTTCTTTCATTCTTTCTCACAAAAAAGTACATATATTCATTCATGAAATGCATATTAATTAGATACTGTGTGCCAGATTCTTTTCTAGTAATTGGGAATTTAGCAGTAAGAGAAAAAAATTATCCAGTATTAGAGCTTATATTCTATAAGGGAGATAAGGGGGAAAAAAACTTTCGATAATAGTAAGTAATTTGGTAATTAGCACCATGTATAAACATAATGCTAGAAAAGAAAAACAAAGTGCCATTTAAATACAGTGGTCCAGAAGGCCTTACCAAAAGATGGCGTTCGAGTTAAAACTTAAAAGAAGGGGATGAGATTGAGCTGTAAGAATCCCAAGAGAGGATGGACAGGCACAGGAATGGCAGGCGCCGAGTCCTAAAGCAGGAAGTTCACTGCGACTCGGACAGGCAAAGGCAGCAAGCAGTCAGATCGTCACAGGGAGCAGGCTGAGGCTTTGACTCTTACTGAGTGAGGATGAAGATTTTTCATGAAAGAGTTGTGTGGTTTAACCTTCCTTTTGCAGACTTGTTTTGGCTGTTGTGATGGTAATCATTTGAAAGACAGCAAGAGCTGAAAGAGGAAAGGCCTTTTTAGGACAATAGTACAGGCAAGAAAAGATGATGGCATGATCTAGAGTAGTAGCAGTGAAAGTGCTGAGGAGTGGTCCGATTTGGGCCTCTATATAGGGCATTCTATATGCGTTGATCACAGGGCTTGCCTTCCTGTGTGGTGTAAGATGCGGGGAGGATCCGGGTGACTGGGGCAGGGGGTGCCTCTGCAGCTGGAAGGCAAGGAAGACTGAGAGGATAGCAGGTTTGTGAAGAAAGACTCTGACTTCAGTCTCGGGCAGGTAACATTTGAGATTCTTTTAGAATTAGAAATACACGTTCTCTGCAGTATCATTCTTGCATTAGCTAAGTAATCCCATGATTTCACAAGAAAATTTTTTGAAATTCAGCTGAACCAAATAATCAGGTCCATCAGTTTTACTCTTGAAAGTAATCCTACGGATTGATTATCCCTAAAGTTGTTGTTTATTCTTTAAAGGTGATCCTTTTCCATTATAAAACTGTTCACACATGTATAGAAATGTGATAAACGGACAAAAATAAGGAAATATTCATACTCTTACTATTTCCACCCATTGGAATATTAAAAATGCTAATATCCCATGGTTAAAAACTCTATTAGGTTAATTCCTCATTCTGTGCATATATAATACAGGTTGAGCAACGCCAGTCTGAAATCCAAAATCTGAAGTGTTTCAGAATCCCGAACTTTTTGAGAACTGATTTGACCCCACAAGTAAAAAGTACCACATGTGGCCTCACACCAGGGTTCACAGTCAGAGCACAGGCATATTACCAATACTGTATAAAATCAGCTTCAGACTGTGTGTGTGAGGTATATATGAATCATGAATGACTTTGTGTGTAGACTTGGGTCACATCCTCAGGATACTCAATTGTGAATATGTAGATTTTTCAAATTCCAAAGAAATTTAAAATCCTAGTACTGGCTCCAGATAAGAGGTATTTTGCTTCTAGCTATGCTTTTATATAATATGAAATTATAATACATATTATTTTGTCACTGAATATTTCTGTTGTTACAGATTAATATTTTTATACTTTCCCGCATTCTGTCTGCTGTATAAGTAGGCATGATTAATTTGGTTGATACCTAATTTTTTACACTTGATTACACTGAGATGAACTGTTAGGCGTAGCAGTCTTTGACTATCTCTTATTTGAAATCATGTTATCACTTACATTTGCTGGGGGGTAGGTACATAAAAGCAAAAACTAAATAAATGACTTATCGAATAGGACATATCTCATTTATCAGCAGATGGTTACAGTAGTTCGGATTCTTTTACTTCTGACCCAGAGCAGATTGGGAGCAATGTAACTCGCCAAAGGTCAGTATTTCTTTCAATAAAATGTTTGTTAAAATAACTTGATGAGTTTTAAAATTTAAAATTATTTAGAACTAAGCACAACTGATCTCTGAAGACAGGTTACCTGTTGATTTATGTAAAAAGTAATTTTGGTTCTTTCTAACTTGAATGGAAAAAAGGAATTCTGATTAATTATTCGTATGTTTTGTGCAAGGTCTAGAAACAGCTGATTAACTTGGCAATAGTGGTCTATAACATAGTCCTTTCTGTAGCTAAATAGCATGAACAGTAAAAATCTGCTTTAAAATGTGTGGCCTTAAGGCAAGTACCAAAGGAAGTCTGTATTTGAAGCCGTCGTCCAGAAGCACAGCCCAGTGAGAGTCTGTCTACCCACCCTGAAGTTCTGCATTACATATAACCTTCCAGGCACAAACAAAACATGAGTGTGATAGGGCAGAGGATGGCAGGAAATTTGTCTGCAAGGTCTTTACCATCCACTAAAAGCTATGTGCAGGACAGAGCATCTTTCTCTCCTCACTTTTTTTATGTGATGAGTATCCTTTTGCCACATGCCTGGAGGACACAGATACTAGTGATAACGGAAGTTCCAAAGACCTTACGGGAACAGAGGCTGGCGGATCCCTCTCTGATTCTGCGTATTCTTGCTCCTGTGTTTCTTAGAGATCTGGATCATCATGGATTTTATTCTTTTTATCCCTGCGTGTGAAGATCAGATAGCCAGAGTCCACAGAGACCCTGTTCAGTAGGCGAAAGACTTTGGTAGCAAAGAAATGAATCTCTAGGGCAAGTTGAGCTTAGGTATAGTGACCCTTGTATAGTAGGATGGCCTTTGGTGATACAGAATGGCACCTTACATAGCTCAGCCAGATTCTACCTTAGCATACCAAACTCAAAAACCTTAGTAAGTTGAAAGATAACCTATAATCTATACTTAAAAATAGAATTTCTCTTTCTTGAAAATAGTTTTTTAAACTGAAATTATCCCTAATTTCAAATTTTTTGAAATTTTGTTTAATGTGTAACATTATAAAAACAATTATTTACCATATTAAGTAACCACTTTGCCTATGTGGTGGTACGCGCACCTTTAATCCTCGCTGCTCAGGAGCCTGAGGCAGGTGAATTTCAAGTTTCAGGCCCACTTGGGCAACTGTATTCTTTCAAGTTTATTCCTTCAAGTTCATTTTTTTCCAAGTTCATTTTTTACAAATTTATTCTTGGGCAAGTTTCAAAATAAAATATAGAAAGGGCTGGGGGCTGGATGTAGTAGTGCATGCCTATAATCCAAACACTTTGGGAACCTGAAGCAAGAGAATTGCAAATTCAAGCTCAGTAAGACCCTGTCTCAAAATTTAGAGGAAAAAAAAGAGGAGGGTGGAGGAAGCTGGGGATACATAGCTCAGCAAAGGACCCACGCTCAATCCTAAGGACTGGAAAAAGGGAGGGAGGATTTAGCTCAATGGTAGATAGCTTGCCTAGGTTCAGTTTGTAGTACCAAATAATAATAATAATAACTTGTTTATGGTGCCATTTAAGGTATAAATAGTGTTAGCTTTATCTATTGTAATTGTTGTATAGGTCCTAATTGAGAAAATATTATGCTAGCAAGGCCCTTTGCTTCTTAGACAAGTCTGAATGCTTAGAAAGGAGCAAGGTCAGTATCAGTAGCATGACAAGCTGTGCCGGGTGCATTTTGCAGGTCTCATTCTGGAGCGTCGCCTGATAACACTGCACCACCACCTCCCCCTCCAAGACCACAGCCCTCTCATTCAAGATCGTCATCCTTAGACATGAATCGGACCTTTACAGTCAGCACAGGTAGGGACTAGAGAACCAGAATCTACATTATCATTTAATTTTAAAGTTAATCCAGTGCAGATAGCATTTTATTTTTATTTCTCTTAATATGTCTGCATTTTTATATTTATCTAAAGAAAGATGTGGATTAAAGATAACCAAGTGAGAGGGATATTTTTCTTAATGACTTTCTAAAAGTATGTTTGAATAGAAATAGTAAAGATGGGAGCTGGACCTGTTCTCCCAGGTCTGTAATTCTAGCACTGTAGGAGGCTGAGGCAGGAGGATTGCAAATTCAAGTCCAACCTGGGCAACTTAGCAACTTGGCGAGAACCTGTCTTAAAATCAAAAAAAGAAAAAAGTGGATTGGGATGTAGTTCAGTGTGAGGGCCCTGGCCTCAATCCCAGTACCACAAGAAAGGAAAGGGGAAAGGGAGGAGCTGGGAACCTGAGAGATGCCACAGGAAACTTAAGATGTGGTGATACCAGTTTGTTTGATGAAAGAGAGAAAAAAATCAGAACTCCAGGACTTGAGTGTTTATACAGCTGCCAAAATTGTATCACATTGATTGAAATAGGTAAGTTTGGGCAGAGAGTGATGTTTCAGTCATTCTCTTTGGAAGGGTGAGGAATAGTGTAAATAATCACCAAGCCACTTGACATTTGAGACAAAAAAAAAAAATTGGTGTATTATTTGAGAATCTTTTACATGGTAATAGTAAAGTGAAGTGTTAAAAAAAAAATTGGGGGGAAGTCTTTGTATCTGACAGCAAAAGACCAATGAGAAATAAAGGGTAGAGAGACCAGAAACATGTACTGCTATGAAGCACGCAGGAGCTTGTCGGAGAAGTGACAGGAGAAGGGAAGTCAAGTAGGGCTGTAAGACTTGGCCATTGGGTTCTGTGTAGCCCTTCCTTTTTTTCTTTTTGAGACAGGCTCTTGCTCTGTAACCCAGGCTGGTCCTGAACTCAGTATGGAGCCCACCAGGCTGGCCTTGGACTCAAAGAAGTCCTCCTGTCTCAGCCTCCTGAGTGCTGGGATTACAGGTGTTCTCTGCTACGCCCGACTTATTGTAATCTATTTTTTAAATAGTACCTGCCTTCCAATACTTGCCCAATGTTCTTCAGAATGTTTATCTGGTAATCATTCACTCAGCCGGTTTCTTCTATTAGCAAGTGATTATGTATTTACTAAAAAGAGGATGTACGTATTCACACAGGACAACAACAGGCTGGAGTTGTTGCCCACCCTCCTGCAGTGCCTCCAAGACCGCAGCCCTCACAGGTAATCCTCCAAGGTACTCATTACTAAATGTCAGGTATTACAGTCCGCATGATCACTTCATCTGTTCAGTATCTAATTCTGTTTTACAATATTTGGAAGGCCAGGAATAATCACCTAACAGTTATCCTTAATGAGCATTTAATTTAGTGAAGCTAGATATTATTTTAGAAGATGAGGATTTCAGTGATCACAGGTATTTTTTTTAAATGTTCTGACCAAAAATAGATGAAGAGATAGGAGATATCCATTGGTGTCCTCCCAGGGCTCCCTCTTAATGTGCTACCTCATCACTGTAGGAAGTGTTGGATGACCTCTGCATCCCTTGCAGGTCAGACCTGAAGGGCTGCAGAAGATGTATGTATAAAGTGCTCTGGACAACCTTAGTGGCTAGTAAAATCAGGGTCACATTGGGAACATGTACGTAAAATGAGCAAAATAAGACTTCATTAGGAACAGGAAGAATAGAGTGATAATTAGTGGGCAGAGGGCATTCCAAACAGAAGGGCTGCTTTCCACGAAGCATGGAGATGTGCAGTAACCTGGCTCGTTCTTCAGGAGAAAACAGGTCCGTTTTGCACAGCTGGAATGGACAAGTGAGGTGATGGGAAATGAAACTGGAGACAGGGAGCAGGGAGCATATCTCCTGTGCTATACCCACACGGATAGCGCTTACTAGATGTAGAGAATGTGAAAAGGGAAAGGAGGGACAAGAATTCCAGATTATTCGTGTGGCTCCTTTTGCTTCTTTTACCGTGAGACTTCTCATCTCTGTTTAAACAATGGTTGACTTTCCTTGCACTGTGATGGTCAGCTGTATGAAGGGTAGTCCTGTGTAATGGTGGTCCACTGTTGTATTCATAGTGCCTGGAGCGGAGTAGATACTCAGTGCATATATTTTTAGATTAAAGATTTTAGCAACATTGTCTCGGTACAGAAAGAGCTCAGCTGGAAGGCAAGTGTGCCCAACGTGTTGGGAGCATAGATGGAGCAGTGGTTTACATACTTCAAAAATGACATTTTTAAGAAACCTAATGAAACACTTTTAAAGTAACTTTTTTTAAGGAACAAACTATTGGGACTTCAGTCAAGATGACGGCTGAGTAACAGTGCTGCACAATGTCTCCTCATCTTAAAAAGTCGAGAATTTAGTGAGAAAAATGTGTGTTCAATGTAGCTAGGAAGGAGAGGAGCATCTCCAACAACTGAAGCGAGACCAAGGGAAGGACAGAAATTCTGAAGGATCATCAAAAGCAGAGAAAAAAATGACCCAGCAGCCCAGGAAGCCACCGCAGCTGGCTGCAAACAGCTGGAGCCACAGGCAGCTGCGTAAGAGGAAAGCTCACAGGGACCTGAACATCTGATGGAGCTGGGAGAGGACGGAACACCCCAACAATGGACCAGAGGCTGCAGGAGGGTCAGAAATTCTGAAGTCATATCAGAAGAGGAAAAAAGCAGCTGACTCTGCGCAGTCCGGAGCTGCCGGCATCCACAGACCACAGACAGAGGAAAGTCTGGAGCTAGAACCTCAGTCTGAGGTCAGCGTGGATCCAAAGAAGTATGAATTTTCAGCAGCTAGCGGCCCCAGCCTCTGAAACACCAACCCCCGGGTAGTGTGTACTACAACCGCAACATGCACTCCCCCTAGAAAAGGCCCCAGGATGCCAGATCAGAAGCAGGGCTCAGCAGCCATCACAGGCAGTGACGTAAGCAGGAGCCATTTTTAAAAGAAAGAAAAAAAAAAGCTCAAGATTGAATACTTTAGGGTAAAAGAAAGCTCAGAAGAACACATCAGGGCTTTTGGGGTTCACCCTTAAACAGTGCGTAGGAAGAAACTGGCACAAGCAGCAGAGAGGAAAAAAGAGGGGGAAAGCTGCTGGTCCCCTGAACGGCTCAGGGCACCTCTGCTCCGAGGGTGGAGAGCCCCGCTCTGGGGGAGGGAAGCCAGGACAGATGGAGAGCAGTGCTGAGTGGACTGGGAAGAACAAGACACCTCAAAAGGGGGATCATTGCCCCGTTCCTCCTGCACTCACCAGAGGCTGGGCCTTCACCAAACCCTTCTTTCCTGCAAACCAGAGACAGCCAGAGATAGCAGAACCATGGGGAAACGTGGTAACAAATCTCCTACAAAAAGACCTGACACCCCAGAAGATGATACCAGGGATACTGAAACTGCAGAATCCAAAGATGAAAATGGCAAAAATGATGGTAACTTCTGGGCCCAGAAGTACATTGAATTAAAGCAGGAAATGAAGAACAGGCAGCCCAAGAGCTACACCAGCGCATAGCTAAGCTAAAAGGAAGCCTTGAAAAGCAAAAAGAGGAGACCTTAGAAGAAATGTACCAGAAGATAATGAAGGCAATACAAGAAATTAGAGAAGAACACAACAGAGATATAAAAAAATTGAATGCAGATATTCAGGAAGTGAAAAACACAAGGAAATAATAAGCAGGCACATTAAACATCTTCAGAACAGTATGTCAGACCTAGAAAATAAAGTGACTGAGCTGCAGCATACAGGCCATGAAGAACACAAAGTAAATAAGAAAGGAAGCAAATCATTACAACGGCTGATAGACGATCCAAAGAGAAGCAACCTCAGAATTATGGGAGTCCAGGAGAAGACTGAGGACAAAACAAAAGGCTTAAAGGACATGTTTAATGAAATGATGAAAGAAAATTTCCCAAATCTAAGAAAAGAAATGAACATGGAGCTATTGCAGGCATATAGAACACCAAACAACTTTGATCAGAAGAGATCCCCATCACAACACATCATAATTAAAATTCTAGAAACCCAACACAAAAAGAAAATACTAAAAGTGGTAAGAGAAAAACAGAAGGTGACCTACAAAGATAAGCCCATCAGGATAACGGCAGACTTCTCAATATAGACTCTAAAAGCCAGGAGATCGTGGAGCAATGTCATCCAAGCACTAAAAGAACATAAATGCCAACCAGGACTGCTATATCCAGCAAAATTATCTTTTAATTTAAAGGGGGAACTTAAAACTTTCCATGATATAGAAAGCTTAAACGAATTTGTAGCCACTGAGCCAGTATTGCAGAGAATACTTAAAGGAACCTTAGAAAGTGAAAGGGAGGCCAGCAACACCAATGACCCCAGAGAAAAAGTGACAACAGCTAGAGGAGAATGAGCTGAGAAAAAAGTAAGGCTATGCATGAAATTAGGGATGAATTGATAGGTAAAAGGAAAAACCAAATAGGGCAAAATGTTAATTATTAGTGAAATATGAATAATCAATGTATGAAAGTCAAAAAATCTGAAATAACTGAGCATAGATATGTATTGCTTTAACTGTAGCATACTTATGTGATACAGATTTAAGTCCATTTAATGTAGCAAATTAATAAAGTCTTAAGCTTGTTGAATGAAGCAATTCACTTTTTTGATGTTGAATGTGAGTTTATCCTCTTTGAGAGGCAGAAACACAAGCAGCACCAAAACAGCTTGGAGGAAAGGTAACATCTAAAGAGAAAATGTAATTTAAAAAATAGATTGGTAATTAAATCATGTGATTGATATACTTTTAAAATAGTAGCAGTTCTTCTATAAAATCTGTGAAATCTCCCCACAACATTATTTTTAGTAATAGTATAGTAGTGTGCAAAATAGAATAATTACTAATTAATAATGCAATATGGAGAATTGACAACAAATCTCTTAAGAATACAAATGCATGAATATATAGATGGATAGATAAAATTATAAACCAAATCTAGCAGAATGTTAGTAATCAGTGAAATGTGAGTAAATAAGTTATGCAAGTTAAAAATTTCTGAAATAACTAAATTTGCCTTCATATCTGTTACTTTAAGTATATTTATGTGGTATAGATTTAAATTCATTTAATGTAGCAATGTGATATAGTTTTAACTTTGTTTTATTGTAGCAATTCACTTATTAGGTCACTGATGAAAATTTATCCCAAGGAAACTGATTGATGTAAAGATAACCCTGTGAATGTACAAACAGATACCTTCCAGTATTCAGCTAAAACATTTGAAATTTAACTTTTTTAAAAATCTTCTTCTTTACCAAACTTACTAGTCTTTTGAACTACATGCTTGTAGTTATTTTCTAATGTGAACTGGTGGGTAAGGTCAGGTTTAAGAATAGCAACAAAGATATAGCAAAATATAGAAAAAAAAATCCTTTAGTAAATATCCCAATAAAGGGATTGGTTGGATTCAGAGAAGAGGCATCAAGATTTAACTACTACGACCCATCGAGGAATAGGAAGCTGAGTTAGAGTGGTGACTTAAGTGAAATGATTTAGGTGTGGAACATTAATATGTTAAGTACTGTATAGTTTCTCTGACTTGGAAAACCCAGAACACAGACATTCTATAGAACCACATGAAGTGATAGCCGGAGTTGGGGGAAGGGATAGGGAAGGGATGAGAAGGTCAAAAATGGGAAGGGATTGTAAAGTTGGTATGATGCATGTGTGCACAAAGTACCCAAAGTCATTGTAAACACTGTGTTGCATATGTATATTAATAAAAATAGTGGGGGGGGGGGAAAGAAACAAAGTATTATGCTATGAGTAGTGAATTGGAACCACTCAACCTTCCCCCTATTCAGTGGACTCTCCTTGCAATAAAAGTTTTTGCAGTGTATCTTTTTATTGGAGCTTTCTCATCCTAATTTTTTGGGTGTTGTAGATTTTTGCTTATAATTTGAGTATTTATAACTTAAATGTTACTGTAATGCATCTTCCTGAATTTACAAATTTTACAGATAATAAAATATATCTGTAATAGATTTTATTTTTATGTTATATTTTCAAATTTCTAAAAGGTCATCTGACCATGCTGTGCATATAAATGAGTGTCCCTCTCTTCTCAACCATTGCCAGGCTCCTGGTCCCGTTGTGCATCGCCCAGTGGATGCCGATGGCCTAATTACTCACACTAGTACCTCACCTCAGCAGATACCAGAGCAACCAAATTTTGCAGATTTCAGCCAATTTGAAGTATTTGCTGCGTCAAATGTAAACGAAGAACAAGATGATGAAGATGAGAAGCATCCAGAGGCTGTGCCGGTCAGTTTTCAAGAGATTGTAGCTCATTTGTGGCAGTCTTTTCCCATAGCCTGCTCTACAGTCTGTTTGTAACTCCTAAAGCCTAGTCCAGGAGTGGGGGCCATGGGAGACAGCTACTGGGGTGGGGGGGACATAGATGAGTGAAATATCTGCTGCTGCCTCTGTTGAAGGATTTTTATTCCCTAAGTCTAGGCTTCTCAACACCTGCTGGTTGCGGTATAATGCTTGCTAAGAGTCAAGAATCTTTGTCGGGTAGGTGTGGTGTGAGAACGCAAGAATACCTAGTCGTGCTGGAAACACTGCATTGAGGGTGTAAATGCTAAGCATTTTGCTCGTATGATATGGTAAAGATTTTCATGAAATAAGAGGCCATGGTTTCTGTGGCTACACTCAGTCTGTGTAAGCTGCCTTAGTTAGGCATACTTACTGCACAAAGCCAAAATAACAATCTTTGCAGACAGTGTTCCAAGAGACTTTTACAGTACTAGTGGCAAGGAATATTGCTGGTAATCTCTGACCTAAATCACTAGCATAAATGTGTGTCCTTGTAGAGATCACAGGAATTCTGAAATCTCTGTTGTGGTTTGATTCCAAAAATTTAGGTTTAATTGACTGGTATAACTTAGATAAAAGTTTCACGTAGATTTGATCTGTAGAAGTGTTTCTGCCTCATCAGACCTTTCTTTCTGGTCCATGGGAGAACAGAACTGTGCCTAGGAAGACAGGCGCAGGCATGTACCTAACAGATGTTACTTTGTTCCTCTCTGCCCTTCAGCACTAGAGAGAGGTCATTTAAGGTGTCCTCATGTTCCTTCTCATTCTCCTCTCAGAGTTCTTGTCAGAATGAGTACTTTCCTAATATTTTACTCTTTGATTTGTTACATATCCTCTATTAATAATGAACTCTGCTACCTATGTATAGTTATTATAATATATTCATCTCTAGGTTGAAAAAGCTTCTGATCCTTCAAGTTCCCTTCGAGTTGCCAAAACAGATAGTAAAATTGAAGAAAAGACAGCTGCTAGTGCTCCTCCTGCCAATGTGGTATGCAAAAAGATTTTTACAATGTAGATAGTTTTAAAGATATAAAAGCTTATGAAATAATTTTTAGAAATAAACTGAACTGGAAATTGTCTAACCCAGCCATTGCACTTAACTGTAATGTATTTAGTCTGTGTCAGAACAAGGTTTACCAATTTAATGAAGAGGTGATATTCTATAATAATATATATACTAATATGTGCTAATAAGCATTTTAAAAATTTGTATGGCTGTTAAATTGTTCCAGATACATAAAGTAGAACTCTAGACTCCAAATTCATGTTCTTTTGTTGCAGATTTGAGTGTTATAGAAAAAATTCAAGCCTCTAAGGTTAATGTTATACTCTGTGTTTATGATTTTAACTGTCTTAGGGATAATTTCCTTCCAGTATTCTATTGTGAAAAAAATTGAAACAGAAAAGTTGAATTTTTCACTGTATGTCAGTAATCCAGTCTTGATTATACATACCATTAATGTTTTACCATATTTGTTCTGCTCCATCTTTTTCTATTCCTTCTATCTGTAGATTCATTTTGTCCATTTCAGATTGCAGATTTTAGCACACATACTTATTGAGTAAATAATTTGTTGAGTTTTCCTGTTATCTGTCAGACACATCTAATAGTTATTAAAACAACATGTATTTTTTAAAGTATTTAAATTCTACTTTCTAAACACTAACTGTGACCATTTTTGCAGTGCTAGGGATTGAACCCAGGACCTTAACACTGAGCTCCATTCAAGCGCTTTTCTATTTTTTATTTTGAGACAAGGTCTCTTTAATTTTCCTAGGCTGTGCTTGAACTTACGATCCTCTTGTCCCAGCCTTCCAAAGTGCTGGCACTATAGGTATCCTACTTGGCCTGCTGTGATTTTTTTAAAAATAGTTTTAATTTTTTAACTTTTTAAATGAATTTTAATGAATTTTTTAAAATACTTTTAACTGAAGATGTGACAGTTGGCTCTTGTTTTTATTTATTTATAGGTTAAATCAAGTATGGTAAATACTGAAATGCCTTACTGTATTTAATCCTCTTGGAGGCTTATTGTGAAAAAAATTGAAACAGAAAAGTTGAATTTTTCACTGTATGTCAGTAAACCAGTCTTGATTATTCATTCTCAATAGTGTCCACTCATTATCAAGAGTCATAAGCACTGCATTTTAGTGCTGCTTAAGAATTGCCCTGCATTCCTCATCTTTATAATAAATTATTTCATACATTAAGTTGATATATTTTAGTATTTTGAGTGAGAATTCTTATGGTAATAAAATATGCATATTATATTTCTGGAGACTTCCTTCATGTACTGAGTAGGTATATGTAAGTGTATATTATGCTTTTGTCAAAATTGTGACTTCTGAAATCTTGAGTCAGGTTTAGACCCAAGAAGTTTATATTATAGATTGTGATGTCAAGTCAACTAGAAGCAACCTTTTCTATTATCCTCTTTTTTTTTTTTTTTTTGAGTCAGAGTCTCACTCTAGTCCAGTCTGGTTCTGAATTCAGTATGTAGCACAGATTGGCCTAGAACCCATGTCAGCGTCTCAAATGCTGGGATTACAGATATGAGCTACCACGGCCATTTTGCGTAGTGCTAGGGAATTGAGCCCAGGGCCTTGCACTTGCTAGGCATGCACTCTGACTGCTGAGCTATTCCTCCAGCCCCTTCCTTTTGTACTTTAAGTTATTGGCACAAATACATAAATTGTTTTATTTTTTAAGAACAAGAGGCTTAAAGAAAGTAAACAGTGTTAGCAAAGTAGTAACTATGAGCACATTAATAATGGAATCTTTGTCTTCTAGAGCAAAGGTACAACTCCTCTTGCTCCACCACCTAAACCTGTGCGAAGAAGATTAAAATCAGAAGATGAATTAAGGCCAGATGTTGACGAGCATACACAAAAAGCAGGTGTCTTAGCTGCTGTTCTTGCATCACAGCCTTCAATTCCCAGGTAATTAAAATTATTCCTAAACACAGTAAAACACATTGAAAAACATCAGACTCAAATAAACAAGTGATCAGACTAGTTCTGTGGTTAAGCAGAGGTTCTTAGTGAGCTTTCTCATTTCATAGGTAAAAATATTCTTCCCACTTTTTCCACCTTTGTTATTAAGTTCAGTGCTGATTCCAATTTAATACCTTGATGTGAGGAAGAGCATTTTTTTAATTGGTCATGTAGAATTATAAGGATATTTGAATTATGAGTGCTGTAGATCAGAACCTGGCAGACTGAGACCTAGGGGCCACATCCTGTTTTGTAAGGTCCATGAGCTAAGAATGAATTTTATATATTTGTCAAAAGAGAAACAGAAAAGTAGCATGTGCAGCCATGTAGTTCATGGCGCTCACAACTTGGTGACCAGCTGTTTACAGAAGAAAATTCTGTTAGTGCTTGCTGCAGGATGTTTAACTTAAAATTCATGTTATTCTATAGAAGAATAATTAAAATAACAGCAGCAATAAACTTGAGCTTCTGAAGCTTAGATACAGCTGACCATTGAAACTGAGCAAGTGAAGTTCAACTGCGTTAATAAAGAAAAAGGTAATGTTTAGAAAAAAGATTTAGAAAAACTCAGGGAAATAAAAGATAGAAATTAAGGTTTGTTTTTTGTCCCCTTTATCTCCTCAGATCTGTTGGGAAAGATAAAAAGGCTATTCAGGCATCAATTAGACGCAATAAGGAGACCAACACGGTTTTAGCCAGACTGAATAGTGAACTGCAGCAACAATTAAAGGTACTATTTTCTGAATTTTTATTTGGGAAGTTTTATGGGCACAGACCATTTCAGAGTTGCAGGGAAAGTGATAGGTGATCCAGCAGTTCTTATTCTTTTATAAAACTTGCCTTATAGCAAGAGAAGTGTGTTTCTAAAATGGTTACATAAGTCATTAGCTATTTTGTTCTTAAAATATTTTTGAAACTCAGTTGGGGTGGGGGTTTGTGTGTGTGTGTGTGTGTGTGTGTGTGTGTGTGTGTGTGTGTGTGTGTGTGTGTGTGTCCTGTTGCTACAGTGTTCTTTCCTTTCGTAAAGAAAATTAAAGAGAAGAAAAGTGATCTCAAGTACCTCAGATATATAGCTGTCTATAATTTATAGATGATATGACTGTTACTGTCACACATATTCAGATTCTTAATTATTAAACTGATTTAAACAGGTCTGAATATAGATGTGAACAATTTAGATCATCTTGCACTCAGAAAGAGAGAAACTTTAGATAAAATTGTATTTCTAAACTGTGAACTTAGTACCATAACTTGGATTTTGCTTTTTCTTTTTCCCAGGATGTTCTTGAGGAGAGAATTTCCCTGGAAGTTCAACTGGAACAACTTCGACCATTCTCTCACCTATAAGCCAATTGCCGTTAACTGTGAACATACCCATTTTTAAGCGGTTTTGGGTTCAAAGCCAGTTTGGAGACCCATACATTCAGCTCACTGCTTAATTCAACATTAAATTTTATGATTCTGTTTTGCCCTCTATGTTCACCATTGTATTTAAGTATCTTTTATTTTTTAATTTCAACAATAAAAGGGTCAGGATGACTTTTTCTGGAGGGTATATTGTGTTTGTTGGCACACCTCACCCTTGCTGTTCCACAGCTAAAGAATATGATCCCCTGTACCTAGAGCACACTCCCAATTTAATACACAAGATGAACTTTTCAATTACATCTCAAACACAGACTCCAGAATCTTTTTGAAAAGAAAATAAGCTATCAGTTTATCATCTCTTATGTTTAACATTCCATGAAACATTGATAGTCTAAAAAGCTTTAAACTGAATTTGCTATTTTTTTTATTTGAAAGAATTATATGAGAAAAGATAGTCTTCATCAGAAGCTGATTCTACTAGACAAGTCTTCCTCTGGGAATCAGCGTTCTTCAGGAGGCACATGCTTCAGACTTCTCTTAGTGACTTGGGGACTCAGATTTATATTTTTTAATTATCTTGGCAGAATTTGAGCATTTTCACTAGTGACTTAGAATTTTTTTGTGTGCGTTCAGCTGTAGTCATGTAGCGAGGAGTCAGACAGGTCCGTCTTTGTGTTGCCTGAGGTGAAGGGAGGGTGTATGAAACCACCATATAAGGATTGTCCACTTGGAAATACTGCAGACTTTTTGTGGTCAGTGCACTGATCCCTACTAGAAGTTTTATAGAGTATTTTCATGTTTTATGTTTTTAAAGTTCTGAGGACATCAGTTATTCACAGAAGAAATGGAAGCATCTGGGACTTCTGTCTTGCTTTCAGCCATCTTGTCACTCATTCCTTTGCCATGGAAACGGGCTTTTCTTATAAGAGTGTGCCCTATTCTGGCTAATGTGCTCTTTTAGGATTTGTTTTATATTATATGATGGATAGATTTCAATCACATTGGTAAAATTTGCATTTGTTGCTGATGAATAGCAGGCATTTCCTTTAAAGTTTACAGAATCATAGCTGTTAAATTGCATGGACTTAACAGAGTACGAAGTGTAATTTTACACTAATAAAAATACAGTACTTTAACTTTTTTATATCTTTAATGAGAATTTAAGTTTCTAAGAATTAGAAGGAATTTGTAGTTTCATTCAAGATACTTAAGTAGCCCAGGTTCACAATCCTAGATTGTACCAGTAGACTGTAATACATTAAGAGGCTATGAAGCAAAAAAGAACCTGGCAACATAAAATTTCCAAGATTAATCTGTGTATCTTCTAACTAGCATTAATTTGGTAAAATATTTCTACTGTGTACATCAGCTCAGGTTTACATGTGTAAAAGTGTTAAAATGGGGGCTTTTTAAAAACAGACCCAAGGAACTACTGTTTTAAACAGAACTCTGGTACTCATTTTTATTCTGCTAAATTCTGTTACCAGCAAGTTTTGATTAAATATTTATTTTTTTATTTTAAAAGTTACTTTTTTGTCCTAGTGGCCTTCTAACTGAACAATGTCAAAAATATTTTTTAAATTAATTGGAAGATCTGACAGTTCAGTTTTGTAGGAAAAACTTTAGTGCCTTACTGGTATAACATGTTGGACAAGTGTTTGAAGAAGTTACTAGTTTTATTATGTATCTTTTTAAATCAGTAATAGTTTCATGAAATTTATAAAGATGATTGGCAAATCACTAAATTAGAATTTTTCTAAAATAGTCATTTAAGAAACTTTTTTATGCTGGCTTTTTCATTGGATCGTTATTTTTAAATCACACACAGTATACTTGCCCTCCTTGAAATTCATCACATCATTCAAATTATTTTCAATAATATTATCCATGAAAAAACTACAAAAAGAATTTTGGTTCAGAATTTTAGATTCATTGTTCTTACACATCCCATGTAACTTCATAGAGTTCAAACTGTGTGGGCCATTGTAGATCACCTTATCATCTATGAAGGTGGTCATTTTGATTTCTACTGGATTTTCTGGAAAGAAAATTACATGTCTGCTTTTGCCAGGAAGAAATTACTCCTGATGTTTTCCTCCAGTCCATCTCACTTCACCATGTTACTTTTGATTGCGTTTTGAAGTACAGACAACCATAGGAATTTGTCATCGTCCACCTCAGTAGCACAAATGCATTCACGTTTTGGACTTTGAAGAATAAATGCATTCTTGACATCTGTAAAAGCATTTGAGGTATGCTATTAATTTCTTCAAGTAACAGTTAAAAGATGGTTTTTTGGGTTTTGTTTTGTTTTGTTTTGTTTTGTTTTTTGGTTTGTTTGTTTTTTTGTTTTTTTGTTTTTTTGGAACCAGGGATTGAACCCAGGGCCTTGTGCGTGTCAGGCCAGTTAAAAGATGTTTTAAAATGAGACAGGAGGTGTGTAAGTACAAGCGTCGGCTGGGCAATTTAGCAAGGATCTCAAATCCACAAGGGTTAGAATATAGCTCAGTACAAAGGCCCTGGGTTCAACTCCCAGTAACACACACACATAAACATGGTCTTGCATGCAACCAAGTCATCTAAGAATTTTTTGAAATCGGAAAAAATTGAGAACAAGTCCAAATTTATTTTAGAATATAACTTTCTAAAGTTGCTGAATAATTTAAACAGCATAATCTAAAATCTTGTTTTATATTACAGTATGATCAATTATTTTAAAAATCAAATAACCAAATGATACGTTTCTTAATTTCGTGTCTCAGTCATTCAGAAGAATGATCTAGAATTAATAAAGATCTTTACTAATAGTTATTGAAGGTCGAGATGCCAAGAGCCAGTCCTAGACAACCTTGTATGAGGCCAGTGACAAAGCCAGCCACTAACCTTAGCATTTGCCTGTCCACTATCTTCTGGCTACATAATGTCATGGAGCAGAGCTGATTATCATGTCAGAAGGGGAACTGAAGGAAGGAAACTTGTTTCATCACACACCACCCCCGTTTAGCAGTATAGGGAACTCCTTTTTTTCTTGAGATTGCCTTCCATGTGGAAATTTTTTTCCCATGCTTTACATTCTTTCCACACACCCACCCCTTAGACTCAGATTTAGGTGGGGCTGAAGTTATTGGAAAGTTGTCCTTTTGTGTAGGTTAGTCCCTTCTCTAAGATCCTATTTAACTTTTAAAAGTCCTATCTTTTCATGCAGTAAAATACTGAATGTGATGTTATATTCTGATTGGTCTAATGGAAGAAAAGAGATATGGATCCTTTTAAACTTGGGAAGTAGAAGGTAGGATGATAGCTAAATATATTCATGACAGGCTTAAGTAGAATTTGTTTTGTGACATGAGATTTCTATTGGATTTCTGAATGAAATGTTTAAGTTAATTAGCATCCTTTGCAAATAGGCTGATTCCTTTATTGGAAGACTTCCAGTTTAAATGTGAATTTAAAGAAGAAAATGTATAGTTGAATCTATAAATGCTTATTCCTATAGAATAGAAAAATAATAGATGAAAGTGTAAAATAGTATTTCAGACCTAGAACATCTTCAGACACTGTGGGTTAATGGTTAAGAGCCTCAGTCCTTGGATCAGACTGCCTGACCTCATTATGATCATGTGGAGTGTTGCCACCTTTGTGATTTTGAAAGTTGTTTCCCTAACTTCTAGGGTATTTGTCTGATAGTGCTAACATTATCTGTACTATTTCGGAGATAATAGTTTAAAGAAATCCTAATCCTATAGACAATTATCTATACACTGTCAAACTATAATTCCAGTCCTTCTACTTTTTATTTTCATAGTTCATAAGCTTTATATGGTATAGCTTTATAAAGATATTTGTCTTCTGACAGAAAACAGTACCCACACTTGGAATCTGGGATATCTTCTATGAGTAGCCTGTGAAGAGTCACTGAAGCAATGAACTTGTAGGTTGGTTTTGAAGTCCTCTCAAATGGAGTATAAGATGTGCCCCGACTAGAAGCAAGCAGGGTGTCATTGAAGAGGAAGAGGGTGAGATCTCAGATTTGCTCATAGAGTCTGTGTTAAAGTGGAGAAATATACATGCTTTGGTAAACAGTCATCTATAAATTGATAAGCAGGGGCTGGAAGAGTAACAGCTGTTAAAACATTTGCCTGGCAAGTGCAAGGCCCTGAGTTCAACTACCCAGTACCATGTGGGCTGGGCTTGGTGGCACATGCCTGTAATCCATACACTGGGGAGGCTTAGGCAGGAAGACTGCCATGTGTTTGAGGCCATCTTGGGGTACACAGTAAGTCCTGGACCAGTGTGGACAACAGAGCAAAAGTAAAGAAATGAATTGATAAACCACTGGAGATGCCTTTAATAGACATTTTGAGTGGCTTATTGAATTCTGAATAAAATTTTTTTTCCCAGTGTGATTAAATGCCTGTGTCTTCCTCAGACCTCATGGAATGGTTTGAACTTCTTTATTAGACAAGGGTTTCATTTTCACTGGGGGGGGGGGGGGGAATGTTGAATTTCCTCTCCTTTACTAAGTGAATTGTGTATGATAGCTGTGGTTTTTAAAACTGTTGGTAAGAAAAAAAATTATATTTGACATATTAGTGTAGTCTGAAGAAAATAAATTTGTTTTATCTCTAGGAATAACAGGTTGGAGTAGAGAAATACCCATTGAGTTGAGGTTTTTTCCCCCATGAATTTTCATAGCTTTCTCTACTTATTTACAAATAATGACTCAGCAAAATGGAACACAGCTACTGTCACATAAATCCCCGCACACGGGTCAAGATGGCGGCCAAGTAACAGAGCTGCACAATGTCTCCTTATCAACCTGCTTAAAAAGTTGAGAATTTAGTCATGAAACACCTGTTCAATATAGGTAGGACAGGGAGGAGCAGCCAACTACTGAAAGGAGGCCAGGGGAGGCCAGAAATCCTGAAGGAACATCGGAAGTGGAGGAAAAACCCCGCAGCCTAGGAAGTCGCCCCAGGCCACCTGCAGACGGTTGGGAGCCACAGGCATCTGCAGACAAAAGTCTGCATGCAGCCCAGAACATCTGACCAAGCTAGGAGAGGAAGCAGTGCCCAAACAACTGAAAGGAGGCCATGGGAAGGTTAGAAATCCTGAAGTCATATCAGAAGTGGAGAAAAAGAGCAGCCAGCTGGGCACAGCCATGGGCTGCTGGCACCCTCAGACCACAGACAAAGGAAAGCCGGGAGTACAGAACCTCAGACTGAAGCAGGAATCCTGAAGAAGGGGGAAATAGCAGCAGCTGGTAGCCCCAGCATCCGGAAAAAAGCCTGCAGGTAGTGCTTACCTCAAACACAATGTGCACTCTCCCTAGAAAAGGCCTCCCGGAGCCCAGATCAGAAGCAGTGCTCGCCAGCCATAACAGGCAATGACATAAGCAGGAGCCGTTTAAAAAAAAAAAAAAGCCTGAACCAAGTAGAGTGAAAGAAAGCCCAGGAGAGCACATCAGGGCTTTTGGGGTCACCCTTAAACTGCCTAGGAAGAAACTGGCACAAGAGACAGTTGCAGAGAGGAGAAAAAGGACTCCGACCTCCTGAATGGCTCAGTGTAATGGATTCATCTCCAAGGGTGGAGAGCCCTGCCCTTGGGGAAGGGAAGCCAGGTCTGGCAGGAGAGCTTTGCTAAGGGGACTGGGGATGATTATGACACCTCAGAGGAAGTGTGGCTCCCCACCACACACTGTCATAGCCATTCAAAGAAACCTGTTGGCTAAGCCTTTAAAGTGAAGTCCCTCACCCTCAACACCAGAAACATGAGAAAACAAGGCAACAGGGCACCCATAGAGATGACTGAGACCCCAGAAACTAAGGTCATGGGCCCTGAAATACTGGAACTCATAGGGAAGAAAGTCAAAAAGCAAATAAGTCAAACAACCAGTTCAAACAAGACATTCTCAAATGCAAGCAATGATCAGCAGGCTTAAAGAGGATATTAATAAACACATAATGGTCCTAGTAGGGACAAAGCTCACTGAACATATTGAAACCACAAATACAAAGTTGGCTAAGGTAAAAAAGGAAATGAAAGATATGAAGGAACATTTTGATAGAGAAATGGAAAAATTTTTTAAATGCAGATGAAATTCAGCATATGAAAAATACATGTGACAGCAAGAGAAAACGACTAGAATACTGTGAGGACAGAATTTCAGACCTTGCAGACAAAGCTGAGGAAACGAATGATATAATTAGGCAGACTCCAAAGTTAGAAATGAGCAGAGTAGCTGGATATACCAGCTGATGGATGATTCAAAGAGAGCCAGTCTCAGTATTATGAGTATGTGAGAAAGCAGAAGACAGCACCAAAGGTATAAAGAATTTATTCACTGAAATAGTGCAGAAAATTTCCCTAATCTAGAAAAAGAAATTAACTTTCAGGTACAAGAACCTTATAGAACACCAAATAACCTCAACCAGTAATGAGACATGCCATGACATATCATAATCAAAACCTCAGAAATACAGCATGAAGAGAGAATATTAAAAGCAGCAACAGAAAAACATACTCTACCAAGGCAAATCCATTCAAATTACTGCAGATTTCTCAAGGCAAACTTTAAAGGCTGGGAGAGTCTGGAGCAAGATCTTTCAAGCTTTAAAAGTGTCAACCCAGGTTGTTATATTCCAGCAAATTATCTCTAAAAGTTGAAGAAGTAAAAAATTTTATGACCAAAAATCCCTTAAGAAATTTGTGACCACTAGCCCAGCATTGCAGAAAATGCTTGGAGGAATCTTTGAGATACGCAGAGACAAGCAGCACCAAAAAATGTGGAGAAAAGGAAACACGTTAAGAGAAAGTGTACAAAAAAAGATTGGTATTTGAATCATTTGATTGGTATCCTTCTAAAACAGTACCAACTGCCACAAAATCTGTGAAACTGCCCACATAATTATCATTTTCACTAGTATATAAGTTTACAAAATACAATAATTATATTCAACATGGGAAATTGGTATAAAATCCTTAAAAATATGTATGCATGAAGTTAGGGATGGGAGGTAGGTAAAAAGATAAACCAAATCCAGCAAAATGTTAATAATTGGTGAAATGTGAATAAACAAGTTATGAAAGTTAAAATGTGAAATAACTAAGCATGCCAGTATTGCATAAACTGTATTATACTTAATGTGATACAGATTTAAGTTCATTGAATGTAGCAACTCAATATAGACTTAAGCGCGTTTAATGTAGCAGTTCACTTATTTGGTGTTGATGTAAGTTTATCCTAAGAAAACTGATTGATGCAATGACAACATAAATGCCTTTTGAATGTACAAACATATCTTTCAGTACTCAGCTAAGGAATATGAAATTTAACTTCTTGTTTTCTAGCTTATGAATTTCATAGTTATAGCTCTTTTGTTATGTGAACCGATGGGTGAAGCCAGGTTAAAGAATCTCAACAAAGATATAATAACATACAGGAAAAAAAAGGACTTTCGGCCTATCACCTCAAAGGGGCCCTGCTAGAACCAGAGAAGATATGGCCACTGAAGCCCATTCTAGGGGGTGAGAATCAGAGGTAATAAGTGGTGATTTTAATTGTAAAGTAAGTCAGGTGCAGAAGATTAAATATGTTAAATACCTGATGGTTTTTCTGATTTGGGAAACCCAGAACACAGGCATTGTATAGAACCAAATGCGTGAGATACTGGGAATTACAGGGGTATGGGGAGGTTATGGGAGGGCCAAAAATGGGGAGGGAAGGGATCGTAATATTGATGTGATATGTATGTGCACAAAATATTCAGGTCCATTGTAAACATTATGTATTGCATACATATATTAATAAAAATGGTGGGGGGGATCCCTACACCACCCAAGCTGGCCTTGAACCCAGGGCCATCACAGCAGTTGGGGCAAAACCTCTCCAAATACTGGGATTTTATAGGCATGTGCCACCACACCTGGCTAGTTTGTATGTAGTCCTGAGACTCAAACATGCTACAGAAGTGCCGTAGCCACTGAGCTGCACCTCCAGGCCCTGTCATAAATCCCGCCCCCCATTTTATTAGAGTGTGTGTGCATGTGCGTATGTGCATATGCAATGCACAGTGGTTACATTGAGCCTGAGTATTGTGTGCCCATATGTGTCTTGTGAACATTTTTTGGCCCTCTCACTCCCACTGTCACACCCATTTGGTTCTATTTCTGGGTTTCTCATATTGGAGAAACCGTGTGATATTTAACTTTCTGAGTGGGACCCATGTCATTAAGCATGTTGGTCTCAAGTTGTGTTCCATTTTTTTTCTTTAAATATTTTATTTTATTTTGTTTTGGGTTTTTTTTTTGAGACAGGGTCTCGCTCTGTAATCCAGGCTGGTCCTCAGTTCACTATGGATCCCAGACTGGCCTTGGACTCAGTTGGCATTTCTCCTGCCTCAGCCTCCCAAGTGCTGGGATTACAGGCGTGCGCCACCACACCCAGCTTATGTGGTACTGGGGAATCGAACTCGGGTACTTAGCTCTAGACTTAGCGCTTGCTAAGCAAGCACTTTAACCACTGATCTGTTCCTCCAGCCCTGTCAGTTTTCCTCTTTTTAATAAGGTCTTTTATTTTGAGGTATCTATTTTTCTTCCATTCTTGTAAATTCTAGTTATTAGACTCCTGTCTGAGATGTAGAGGGTGAAAATTTTCCCATTCTGTTGGTTCTCTCTTCACTCTGTTAATAGTTTCTCTTGTCCTACAGAAACTTGAAATTGATATAGTCCTATTTGTGATTCTGGGGGCTATTTCTTTTGCATCAGGTGTCTTATTTAAAAAGTCCTTGTCTACATGGACATCTTCTAGATTTTTGTCCATTTCATCCTCTAGAAGGTTTATTATTTCTGCCTTAATATTTAGGGCTTTGATCCACTTTGATTTGATTTTGGTACATGGTGATGTGTGTAAGTCTACATTCATTCTTATGCATGTGGATAACCAGTTCTTCTAGTACCATTTACTGAAGAAACTGCCCTTTTCACAGTGTATTTTTTTGGCCCCATTTGTCAAAGATCAGGTAGCTGAAGGTATTTGAGGTTGTCTCTGCATCCTCAGTTCTTTTCCATTGGTCAGCCTGTCTGGTTTTTGCCAGTACCATATAGCTTTTATCAGTGTTGTTTTGTAATAAAACTTGATGTCTAGAATCATAGTGGCACCTGCTTTTGACTTGTTACTTAGGATTGCTCAAATTCTGTGGAAAAAAAGTTCATTGTATTTTGATAGGAATTGCACTGAATCTGTGCATTAGTTTTAGTAGTATACCCATTTTGACAAGATTGATTCTGCCTATCCAGGAACAGAGGATGTCTTTCCAGTTTCCAATGTCCTCTTCAATTTCTTTTCAGCTTAATACAGTTTTCTTTGTAGAGATTCTTCACTTCCTTATTTAAGTTTGCTCCTAGGTATTTAATTTTTTTGAAGGACTACTGGGAACAGGATTATTCTTCTCTGCTCTTAGTGGGTTCATTACTACTGTAGAGGACTGTTACCAGTTTTTTCGGTTAATTTTGTAATCTGCAACTTGGCTGAATTTGTTAATTCTAAGAGTTTCTTGGTGGAGTTTTGGGGAGCATTCTATGTACAGAATCATGTCACCTCCAAATAAGGACAGTTTACCTTCTTCCTTTCTGAGGCATATTCCCCTAATTTCGCTCTCTTGCCTCATCACTCTGGCTAGGTTTGGAGAACTATATTGAACAGGTGTGATGAGGGGAGAGCCTTCTCCTGTTCCTGATATAAAGCAAAATGCTTTCATATACATTTGTAACTCCATCCCGGGAGTGCTTTGTTATTATTTACTACATGAGCCAGCCCAAGAGGGCCCTCCCTCCGAAAAAAGACGTGAGTACCTTACTTCTGTGAATACCTAAAACTTTAAAAGAAGTCTTCAAGACACTCTTTGAAAGGGCATCAACAGAAAGCAGCAGGCCATCAGCACTGGTGTGTGTTATCTGTTCAGTAATTGCTGCTTTGTTGGTGAGTTTAGTGTAAGGAAGGCTCAGTTGATCTTTCTTCCTGCCAGTCTAATCGGTGGAAACAGCACTGTGCCTGGCACTGAGGACGGGTTGGTAACTCCAGACCAGCACTTGGTAGGTCTGTGTCTTTCAGGCAGATTCCTTCCATCATGTTGCCCACCTGCAGTGTGGGTCTTATCCTTCCTGCCTACGTGATTCTAATGAATTTATCAAAGGAGAAAAGTTAATGGTAAATTATAAAAGCTCAGCGTCCTGTGAATCAGTAAAATACATATCAATATAAGCAGAGTACACTTGCTTTAAGTTAAAAAGTATGGAAATCATGAGAATGGCATTTCTTGGGTTCTACATGACTTTCTAAAATGCTCAAAGAGAAGATCACAGGCTAAACAGTGTGTGATATCTTTGGAACATGAGCCTGTCTGCACTTAAGATACCTGTATGTATTGGTAAATAATGTAAGTACTGACAAGTGCCTAAGTATAAGTGTACCTCACAGAGTATAGACTAATGTAGTGTTGTCCAGAAGATGACAAATGTAAGTTCTAGTATTTGGGATTTCCAGCCTCCAGAAGACATGGAAAGGGCTCAGGAGCTAGTGACTCTCATAATACTAACACAGAGGAAGCCAAAAGAATTGAAAACACAGTAAAACCACCAGACCAAAACCTAGAGACAGCCAGACACAGAAGCGTAGTTTACCAGAAGCAGAAATTGCCTACTGGAAGCAACGTCAGGTAGGAATACTTACAGGGTGGCTGTAGCTGGACGGGCATCTGGGATTGAAATCTTGGGGGTCCCACAGGTTATTTCACTTTGAAGCCCCCTAAGTTCTTATGATGAAGAACTGAGAAAAATCTCCATTCCTTCTCAGGGAGAGGGGGAAATCGCCATTTTGAAATAGGCCCAGAGAGTTCTGCTCTTGAACTGTCATCAGAACCTGACCAACCTGGGAGAGGGGAAATAGCCAACTCAAGCCCCTGCTACCTTTCCCTCTCCTCTTAGAGGTGGAAAGAAGCTGAGAGCACTTACCAAAGCCACAGCCCCAGGGCAACAGGCTTGTTAAAGACTCTCATCCTACCTGCTGTAGAGGCTGACACAGGAGGATCTCAAGTTCGAGATCACCCTGGGCAACCTAACAAGATCTTGTCTCAAAAAAAATAAAGGGCTAAGGATGTAATGAAGTAGAGCACCCTGATGTTCAGTCCCCAGTACCAAAAAAACAAAAGTAATCACAGAGCTACAGGATGTTTTCCCTCCACTTATATATTACTACAACATCAGCATAACATTTGTACAATAAATAACTACCTGGTTTGTAAATACAGTTTTACTGGAAAACAACCATACGTGCTCATTTATGTAATGTATATGAATAGTGTATTACTTGTTTCATATTGTATCATTTTCAGTTGTTTCTGTGCTGCAATAGCAAAAGTACGTCTATGCCATAAAGGTTGTTTGGCCAACACATCCTGCATATTTGCACTCTGAACCTTTACAGAAAAATGTGTCCATTGTTGTCCTAAAGGAGGAATGGAGTCGCTGGTTTATGGGCCAGGGCACCCTTTCCCTCCTTTGTTCTTACACTGCTCTGTGAAAACTACATGTGGTGAGGTCATTTTTAATACTGACCTCAACAACTATCTAAGGATAACTGGTCCTGTCCGAAGAGTTGAGTAGACTGTTGATGGGCAGTCTGTCACAGGACATTGACTCACCTTGAGAGGGAGTCTGAGTGGGCTGGAATACACACAGGGTGATCAATCAAGTACCTTGCCTGAACTCAGTGGGATTTGTGTGTAACCCTTTAGTTCAGTGCAAAGATTTATCAAAAACTACTGAGTTTCAAGCATGGTGCTCAATGCCAAAGACACACAATAAGTAGGAAGTTGCCTGTTCTTCACATGTTCTAGTTCAGGTCACTACTTACCTTAACAAGAAACTTACGTCCTCATCACAGCAGTGAAGCTGGGCCACATCTTGGACCCTAATCAGATATCTGTTTACTTCTGATAGAGTCTATGAAATAAAGCATATATAAAAATTTTTAAATAAAGTACAGGCCATTTATATCCCAGAAGATGTTAACTAGAACTTAATTATGAAACAATGATTATTTTCATTGTTTATAAAAAATAAGTTTTCTTTAGAAGAACTATAGAATCAATGAAATTACATCTGAACATGTCAGTTTTGTAATACTGTAACTGTCTTGGTCATGCATGCTTTCTCTATGCCAAAAGTTGGGGAGGGAAATGAAACAGATCTGGAAGAAAAGCGGATACAGTAAGACAGACACCGAGGTCAGGCCCTATGTTGATCCAGCATGGAGAAGGCCCCGTGGTCTGGAAAGTACCCCGAAATGAAACTTCAGAGGTTCTGCATTGAGCTCCCCAAGACTTTGGACTTTTGTAGTATAGTCAACTCGGTTTCTCATTCCTTACCAAAATGTACAGATTGAAATAATACAAACTTTATTTTGCCTCCTCAGTTTTGCCAGAAATAATGTCTCTAGTCAACTGACACTCTAATTCAACATCATCCCCAGAGTAAACCTCAGGAAATAAGTCATTATTCCCCCATGATGGAGCCCCAGCTTGTGACTGGAGCGCTGCAGGAACGTGGAGCTGCTCAAGAAATGGTGGGACACGGGCTCCCACACCTGGGGGAAGTTCCACAAAGAAGGTAATGACTGACTTAAGTTTTTCAAGGGTGACTATCCAGTGGGGTCGGAAAGGAAGACAGTTCCAGTAAAGGAGGAGTCTGTGCAGGGAGCACGTGAGGCTTGTTTCGGGTGGAGAGCAGGTAGATCTGTGTGCTGTGGGCCTGGGGTGGTAAGGGGAACTGTAAGAGAGAAGGGTGGGGGGCCAGGTGACATTTCTCTTTGAGGTAACAGGTAACAGAACTTCTGAAGGCAGCAGCAATGCCCAACAGACTATCGCTGCCTCAGGATCTACGTCGCCTGTGTCAAGACGCGATTGAGATCTGATACGTCCTCGTACGTACCAGGCATCCCCGGATGGTACCCTGTAGGTCTGACAGCTGTTCTTTCATGCTGATGTTTTCCTTCATCTAGAAAAATAAGGGATTTTAGACAAACTAAAATTGTAACATGTTTAAAAAAGAAATATTAAAATATTTTATGGCACAGGGATTGATACTCTATGTAATAGAAAATTTACTTTTCTGTACCCAGTGTTTTAAAGGAAAGGCAGGTAACAGGCTGTTTAAAAAGACATCTTTGGAGCACAGTGTATTTAGCCCAGACACCTGGACAGTGTGCACAGTACAATCATGGCATTTTCAAGATGAGACAACGGTGCTCCAGCATGCTGAAGTCTTTTAGAGAATAATTATGGTTGCCATATTTACTGAGTCGGTAAAGCTAATTGATACCTTAAAAAGTGCTTTTGGACGACGAGGTTTTGTTTTTTGTTTCAGTTATCTGAAATCCAGTTTCAAGCTCATGTTAGTAAAGATACTGTAATTGTACAGCTATCTGAAAACTTTGCCTCATATCGTTTGGCTCAGATTTCTGTAAAGCTCAAAATAACTGGGCACAATTACTGATTGAACATTGGAAGAATGAAATACTGAACGTGAAGAATGGCACAGAAAAGGAGAAGAGACCATACCGTCCTCAAGTGAGAATACCGTAATAGCATTACAGCTTTAAGGGACACAAATGCTCATTAATAACCAACCTGACCTATATAATTTTTGTATTTTGTGATTTGGTCAATTGCAGTGGTCAGATCCACACGATCAACATGGTCCGCAGGAGTGTGAAGCCTCAGAGCATAAAGAAGATGAGTGTATTCTTCGAGTCTCTGGGATGGGTACAACAGCAGCTCCGGCAGGCTGTGGGAGGGGGCGGGGAGAGAGCCCCGGTTTCTCAGTGCAGGTCAAGGCTCGCCCTGTCTTGGGGTCTCCGCTGTGCTCTACCTTGGAGCTCACCTCAGCATGTTGGTGACAATGGTCTTATTGTGCCTCTTCAGGAAAGCTCGAAATAATGGTGTCGTTTCTCTGCACTAAAAGGTGAGAATTAGTGTCCAACCTGTGCTCTGTGATACACTTGGGAAGCCCTCTGTTCCAAGCAAGCAATGACCTATGGAACTGTCAAATAAAAAGGGCAACATCTCCATCCAATCAAAGACCTCACTGTCCTAATGGTGTCCCCTAATATAAGTAGAGCTGACCCTAGCCAGTGAACTTCATCGTGGAGACAAACAGTGACAGACTGTGCCATCGGGTGGGTCTGGTTCAGAACTAGGATAAATTGAATACGTGACCTTGTAAAGTTACTTAACTTCTCTGAGCCTAAGCTTTCTCATCTTCAAAATGGTTAACTTATGGTGAGGAAAGAAGTTTTATCCATAAACTGCTTGCCATCGGTAAATGTTATTTCATTACACTAAAGGACTCAGTGATACTTTTAATTCTGCTGCTGACCATATTCTTCATGAGTATTCCCTGACACTGTTTTAATGTTCATCCACCACTATTAGTGTGCCCGTGAAGTAACCTCTTCACACACAGTAGGTGCGTGCCTAGAAGATGTCATTAATGCTCATTTCTAAAACTCAAATAGCACTAATTTCAATAACTATTGATATTATCACTAATATCAATATCTAATAACTAAAATTTACTGAATACTTATATGCATGCACTATGCTAGTGAAATAGGTATCATTATTAGCCATGCCTGTAAACTTGGGGCACAAATTTGTTCCTGATAACATGAATTCTTTGTACCAATTCTGGTCCTCAAGGTTAGCTATGGCACTGTCTTATTCTGCAACTTTTGCATAATTAACTTGTCCGAAGAGCTGAATTTGTCGAGTCCACAGAGGATTGCAGAGGCAAAGTGGAATAAGAGCTCATGCCTTCTGTGTAATTGTTAAACATTCTCTTGTCTATGAGCCATGGAGCAGTCAGGGCAGATAGGAGTCTGGCAGTATATATGAGCATTAATTCAAGTCAGCTACCAGTTCCTAGACACTGTTGTGTGCCAGCCCCCACATCCTCAAGGCGCTCACTGTCCAAGAAGAGCAGAGAAGGAGCCCTGCCTGTTAACTCCAGAACTGCGGGCTCCAGGCAGCACCACCGTAAGGAGGTCAGTAAGGTGACCAATAACTCGACCATTTACCTTCTCCATGGTTTCCAGAACAACAGGGTAATTGTTGAAGAAATTGGTATACGTGTTCAGCTAGCTTCCAAACTTTATGAATATTTCCCCCACACAGTGGTTGGGGCCCCATTCTTGTAGTCTGTCTCTCAATTTTTCTAGGAGCTGCCTATAATCAGAGAAAAGCATATCCCGTCATCCGAGCCTTTGATAGCCTGTACACCCAAACGGCAACTCTGTCATTAGCGTAGCCTTTCACAGCCTTGGCTTGACTTTGGTTTTTTGAGACAAGGTCTTGCTCTGTAGCCCGGACTGGTTCTGAACTGTGTAGCCCAGACTGGCCTTGGACTCAGAGCAGTCCTCCTGCCTCAGCTTCTTGAGTGCTGGGCTTATAGGCACGAGACACCATGCCTGGTTTATGTGGTGCTGGGGAGTTGAGCTTGGAGCCTTGCATTTGCTAGGCAAGTACTCTTAACTGCTGTGCCATTCCTCCAGCCCTCTGGCTTGATTTTGATCAAGTGCCTTTTTCTGAATGAAGAGCCCTGCAGATTTGATAGGACCAGGGGAGCTATGAGTAGAGAAGGATGACCCTAATTTCTTAATTCCTTACCCTAATTTTTTTTTTTTTTTTTTTGTACTGGGGATCAAGCCCAGGGCCTTTGCACTGAGCTACATCCCCTACATCCCCAGCACATTTTTCACTTTGATTTTTCAAGCAGGTCTCACTAAGTCTATACGTTGCCCATGTGAGGTTCAAACTTAACTATCGTCCTGCTTCAGCCTCCCACTGGGCTGGAATTGTAAGCCTATGCCACACAGCCTATTTTACCCTAATTCCTTGAGTTGGAACCCAGGCTGGCCTCAGTACGGCCACCCCTGCATGCCCCAGCAGCACACAGGAGGAGACTCTGCAGTCTTCAGCAGAGAGCCATAACGTCAGCTTCCGCTGGCGCTCAGCAAGTGTCCACGTGGATCTCGGTAATCCCCCTCGGCCACCACAGACTTTGGAACGGGAAGAGTCCTGGCCAGCCGCCTCACGTTGTCGGTGCTTCCAAGTTACCTAGAGAGTGACTGTTCCTCTAGAAGCACACGCTCAGTTTGTCTCACTTTACCACAGGTAGAAATAACCACTTTTCAGGCTGGGAGTGTAGCTCAGTATTAAAGCACTTGCCTACCATGTGCAAGGCCTTGGGTTTGATTCCTTAGCACCATATAAAAGATTAGCTGGCAGAGTAGCTCACGCCTTTAATCCCAGCACTTGAGAGACTGAGGCAGGAGGACTGCCATGAGTTCAAGGCTAGCCTGGACTACCTAGTGAGTTCAGGACCAGCCAGGACTACAGGGCAAGACCCTGTCTTCAGGTAGGGAAAAGCACTTTCGCTCAAATTTCCACACAGTATGCATACACTGTTAATGAGCTGATCCCAGTCTTGGCCTTTAAAGTTACCTGGTACCCTGACTCTGTTAAGTCCTCCTGCTCCTTTCCCATTGCTGGACTAATCTTGCTGGTGTAGAACTCCACCCAGTCTCATCTAGTACGCAATTAGCCTATTGATGACACAGTGCCCAGGCACTGAACTCCTTTCCTGGCATATGGGGGAGGGGCAGGTGGCCTGGGAATTGTCACTGCTGTGTGCAGTGAGTGATGTACCAAGTAGCCTCCCTCCCTGCAAGATGATTGGAGTCCCCGAGAGGGGCAGAGAAATGGCTGGGCCTATGTACAGCTCTTATGGCAAAGTATGGGCTCCTCCTGACACTAATTGAGCATTTTAAAAAGTACATTTTCAAAGTTTGTTTACCTGTTGAGACTTAAAATCTGCAGAATATTAGAGAAAATGATCTGGATATTTGTAACACTCAGAATTGCTCTATTTGATGACAGTGCTGCTCTCAACGGTGCTACATAAACATCTCTCACGATTTCCAGCGCTTGTACATATTTTCTCTCACTCTGTAGAAGTTCCCTGACAACTTTAGCTTGCTTTTCTGTTGCGTTCCTCTGAAGCTTTCTCTCCTGCAGAAAAACATTATGCATTACAGGAAAAGCACACGGAGTGCAGCCCTCACCCTCAGGCCAGCCACCAGACCCTGGGCTGACAGGAAGCCCGCGGAGGGCAGCGTGGATCAGAACAGCCACCATGCTAGTTCAAAGGAGATGAGGCAGCATGGTTCTGCAGTGAGGTTAGGAGTTAGCGAACCGCACCATTGCATGAGCTAAGAAAAGCCCTTGGTGAACGACAGGGTGTGTAGACAAGGTGGGTCAGATTCTGCCTGGGTTGTGTAGCCCTTCAGCGAAACAGGCACAGCTGCCCCATGCCATGGATGCTGAAGCTACAACTGATGTGTCCCTTAGCAGACAGGAGAGATCTCCTGAAACGGGAAGATACTCCCTCCCTCTAGAATGCTGTCTTCACAGAGAAAGCACTTCCTCAGAAGACACACCAGACTGACCACATGTCACGTCGCACAGCAGAGTTTTCTGGTCTCCCAGCTTCCCCTTCGCCATTGCTGCACTGTACACAGAGTAACTGGGGCGTGTGCACAGCCCTTTTTTTCAGTTAAATGAGGAGTGGTATGATGGAAACTGGATGGGGAAGAAGACCCACTATGAAGGGGAGTGGGAGAAAAGACCGTCTGTGTCCCTGACAAGCACGTGCTCACTCAGCCCTCACCTTTAGGTTCCAGAAAGCTGTGCTGTTCTCAGCTGTAACAAAATGCAACCGCATAGAAATGCTTGTATTCCTTTTTTGTTGGCGATACTAGGGTTTGGATCCGGAACGTCCCCCAAAATCTTCATGTATTTGGATGTTGTGAAGTACCCATAGAACCATGTGCCATTAAGAGGTGGGGCCTGGCGGGAAGGGGCAGAACACTGGGACAGGACCCAGAAGGGAAGCTTCTTCCTTCCTGTCTTTCTTGTCTCTCTGTCGGCTATGCCATGAGGAGCTTTTCTCTGGCTACGGCTCTGCCATGTGCTTCTACATTGCCAGCCACCCATGAATGAGCTAAAATAAATGTTCCCTCCCTTAAATTGTGGATATCGGGTATTGAGTCACAGTGCTAAGAAAATAACACAGAAATTGGTACCAGAGAAGTAGGGTCATTGCTGTGACTTTACCTGACAATGTAGTTTGGAAACCTTTGGAACTGGTTTGTGGCAAGAGTTTGGAAAGGTTTGAAGATTCCAGCTAGAAAAGCCTTAGAATGCTGTGAGCCAAGTGTGTTGGGAAATTTTGATCAGAGCTCAAAAAACGGAGATGTTGATAGAAGTGTGGATTTTAAAGCCCAGGCTCAAGAAGTTTCAGATAGCAAGGAAGACTTTATTGGCAGTCTATATTCCACGCATGCTGCATTCTGGCAAAAAGTGTTTTGGCATTTTGTCTTTGTCCAGAGACTGATGAAAACTGAGATTAAGACTGATGGACTACTTACTCTGGCAGAGGAAATCTCAAGCATCCTGATGTCCAGGCTGTTGTGTGGCCACTGTTGGCGGCTCCTAACCAGCTCCACACTGAAAAGGAGGAGAGAATGGCAGAAGAGTATGTGGTTGTGGAAGAGATGAGCATTCAGGAAATCAGGTACTTGGAAGCAGACCTAAGAGAAAGATGCCTTTAGGGTATATCAGGAATCAATAAGATCCCACACTTAACCAAGTAATAGTTAAAAAGGCAAAAGACCTTGCTCTGAGAAGAGTGCCCTATGGCACCTGGCAGTAGAGCCAAGGAGAAGTATGTACTGGAACTCAGCCATCCAAGAACTCAGGCCTTGGCAAGGTTGTCCAGAAGGGCCCAGACTGCTACTCAAATTTGGGTTCTTTCAAAAGACAGAATTTATCGCAAAAGGGTCTATCAGGAAGGCTTGTAAATCCAAGGATAGAGACGGTCCAAGATGGCTGCTCAGCCATGAAATAGATCTCCCGTCTGGGACTGCAGAACAGCCGGTGAGGGGAGACTGCTGTAGATCTCAGGTGAAGACTGAAGCCCGAAGAGCAGCAACAGGCAGACAGGCACAAGTAGAGATTGTAGTGAATCTGTGCTGACGATCTGTGATGTGTAGCAAGTCGGCGTCTGTAGACAATTGCAAAGGCGAGAGCTTTCCTAGAGGAAGAAGCTGTGACAATCTTCCCTCTCCCTTCCTTTTATACAGTTGGGAGTTCCAGTTGGCCCTCCCACATCTGGGTGGGTGCTCTTCTCTCACTGGCCAGCCGACAAATGACTCACACTCTAATCCAGACCAGTTCTTGATCCCCAATCTAGGGTGGTTGACAAAGAGGTATGGTTCCTAATTCCCTCAAGTTGACATAATCCCTTCAGCAGACACACAAACCTTGGCAACATCCACGTGGTGCTGACTTTACAGACACGCAGAATGCCAAAGTTGTGGGGTCATGGAGGCTTCCACCCAGATTTCCTGGTGAGTGTGGAAGGAGAGCTGTTTTCTGGGCTCCATGAGGCCCCTGTGTCCTGGCTCAAGCACTGTCTGCTTCACAGCTTTCTCTGGGGCTGGAAGAATATCACAGCAGCTAGAGTGCTTGCCTTGCAAGCAAAAGGCCATGAGTTAGGATTCCCCAGCACCACATGACCAAAGACAG